>CAJQZJ010033081.1:3665661-3710693 GCA_907164525.1 Lophiomys imhausi | reverse complement strand
GGGGGGGGGGGGAGAAGAAGCAAATACTCCCAAGAAGAGAAGGCAGGAAATCATCAAACCTAGGGCTGAAATCAACAACTTAGAAACAAAAAGAACAATACAAAGAATCAATGAAACCAAGAGTTGGTTCTTTGAGAAAATCAACAAAATAGATAAACCCTTAGCCAGACTGACAAGAAGGCAGAAGGAAAATACCCAAGTCAACAAAATCATAAACAAAAAGGGAGAAATAACAGCAGACATTGAGGAAATCCAGAGAATCTTTAGGTCGTACTTTAAAAATCTGTACTCCACAACATTTGACAACCTAAGTGAAATGGACAATTTTCTTGATAGACTCCACCTACCAAAGGTAAATCAAGATAAGATAAACATATCAAACAGTCCTATAACCCCTAAGGAAATAGAAATAGTCATTAAAAGTTTCCCAACCAAAAAAAAAAAAAAAAAAAAGCCCAGGACCAGATGGCTTCAGCACAGAATTCTACCAGATGTTCAAAGAAGAGCTAATACCAATACTCTTCAAATTCTTAGACAAAATATAAATAGAAGGAATACTGCCAAACTCATACTGTCACCCTGATTCCTAAACCACACAAAGACTTAAAAAGAAAGAGAACTTCAGACCTATTTCCCTCATGAACATAGGCCCAAATTACTTAATAAAATACTGGAAAACTGAATCCAATAACACATCAAAACCATCATACACGATGATCAAGTAGGCTTCATCCCAGGAATGCAGGGATGGTTCAACATACAAAAATTCATCAATGTAACTCACCATATAAACAAGCTGAAAGAAAAAAAATCCACATGATCATCTCACTAGATGCTGAAACAGCCCTTCATCCTAAAAGTCCAGGAGAGAAAGGGCATACAAGGACCATACCTAGAAATAATACAGGCGACATACAGCAAGCCAGTAGCCAACATCAAATTAAATGAAGAGAAACTTAAAGCATTTCCTCTACACTCAGGGACAAGGCAAGGATGCCCACTCTTCCCATATCTCTTCAACATAGTACTTAAAGTTCTAGATAGAGCAATAAGGCAACTAAAGGAGATCAAGGGGATACAAATTGGAAAGGAAGAAATCTAGTTATCCCTATTTGAAGATGGTATGATAGTATACATAAGTGACCCCAAAAATTCAACCAGACAACTACTACAACAGATAAACACCTTCAGCAAGGTGGCTGGATACAACATTAACTCAAAAAAATCAGAAGCCTTTCTTTATACAAAAGATAAATGGGCTGAGAATGAAATTAAGGAAACAACACCCTTCACAATAGCCACAAATAATATAAAATACCTGGGGGTAACTCTAACCAAGCAAGTGAAAGACCTGTATGTCAAGGACTTCAAGTCCTTGAAGAAAGAGATTAAAAAGGATATCAGAAGATGGAAAGATCTCCCATGCTCATGGGTAGGTAGAATCAACATAATAAAAATGGCCATCCTGTCAAAATCAATATGCAGATTCAATGCAATTCCCATGAAAATACTAACACAATTCTTTACAGACCTGGAAAAAAATTTTCAACTTCATATGGAATAACAAAAAACCCAGAAAAGTTACATCAATCCTGTACAATAAAAAAAAATCTGGAAGTATCACTATCCCAGAGTTTTTCATCCTTTTCTAATTAATACATAATGACTCTGAGAAGTGGGATGTCTAGTCACACACAATTATACAAAATTAAACTAATGTTTTTTCACCCAGAGGTCAAGGAGAAATGAAACCTACTATGCATCAATTGGGACACTAAAAGTTGTTTTTTTTTTTTTTTTAATAATTAGTTTCCCTTTCTAGGAAGACATTTTGATCTTTATTTTATAGACAAAGATAATAGGTACACAAAGTGTATTTCATGTGTCACAGCTTACAGTGACATAGTCAGACAAGAAATTCAAAGCTTTCCAACATCCACACCAGCAAGCACCTCTCTCTCCAAAATGCAATTAACTTGGCAGATGTGATTTTCATCTCCAAGCAAGATTTCAATCTACAAGAGATCTTCAATCCCTTTCTCTAAGGATATGTACCAATATCCCTAAGGGATGCATGAAATTTCCATTTTATATACCACTGAACCCATATATGCTATATTTTCCTTACACATATTTGTAAAGAAGTTTTAATTTCTGTATCAAGCACATTAAGAGATTAAAACAATAATCCATAATAAAATAGGCATAATAATATACTGTAATAAATTTGCCAGCATCACTAATCAGGTACATAGGGATCAATATTAAGTAAAACACACAATAAAAGTGCTGAGATACCTACAACAGACACCAGTGGATGTGATAACAGATGACCACTTAGGGATGGATGGATGGGTGAGTGGATGGATGGATGGATGGATGGATGGATGGATGGATGGATGATTGGATGGGTGGTTGGTTTCCACAGTGCTTCAGAATTAACACTATGGACAAAGGGTGATTCATGTCCTACACAACAAAGTAGGATGTTCAAGATTTTATCACACTCCTCAGAATGGCATACAATCTAAGTCATGTGAATTAGTTCTGGAAGAGGAATTCAAATTATTTTTGAAAGAGAGTTGACTATAGAATATTGATGACATTGAACATAAGACCACAGACAGTGGAGGACCTAACGTGCATCAACCTCTCCTCCCTGGAGCTAGACAAAAAAACAGTTGGCAAAATTTAACCCAAAATATAAAAGCTACTTGTCCCTCAAGTGAGATTTAGATGTTGGATTTCTTTCCAGGGAGTTTATTTTATCTCTTTAAAAGATTCTTGCCTCTAGGCCATTAAAACAAGTACAGTGTGTATGGCCACAGCACTGAAGGGCTCTGGTGGCAGATGATCTTTGAGTTGTCTTTGTAAATATTGTACTTCATAGGAGCTATAAAGAAAATAATTTTATACTACATTTCTGTGATGAAACAGTGGGAAAAACACCAGTGTTATCTGCAGCAGATGTAAAAGTGGCCAGACTGGGACCAGACTGGCTCAGGGTTGCAAAGCAGCTTTCAGTCTGGGTCATCATTTTAGACATTTTTCCTGATATATTCTTTTTTCTGGAAAATAAACCAGCAAGCCTGGTGATGGCCAAGAGAACCCTAAATTTGAAAAGGCAGTGGACTGCTCAGATACAAGGTTCTATTAGGGTCCAAATCATTTTATTGAAATATGAAGTCAGTTGTCTTATGGCCAGCTATGAACCTTGATTTTTAATTTAGATTGTTTTTAAGGTTTAAATAATATTACTTTCTTCATAAGACTGCTGTAGAAATTGTGTGTGTTCAATATAAAGCACTTTAGTACAAAGTCTTAAACATGGATAGGAACTCAGCAGCAGGAATCCTGGCTCTCCTGAAGCTCGCTCCTGCAGTAGATAAGAATTAACTTACAGATTCACAACTGAGCACCAAACAGAGAGTGAGAGACTTTAGAACACTCAGTCCTAAATGGGATGGCTCCATTAAACCCGTTTCCTCAAGGTTCATAGAGCCATGTGGGAGAGGAGGCAGAAAGATTTTAAAAACCAGAAGGGATGAATAACAACAAAGAAACAGTGTCTTCCAAATTTAACAGGACTACCACACATATGAGCTCACAAAAGACTGATAGCATGGGCAGGAACTGCATAGGTTCAAGATAAATGGAGTCCCAGTCCTGAGAGAAGTGGACTTCCACTCCCATCCCTAACCAAAAAAATTATCTCCAGTTGACAACAGGTTAGTTTTCTCCAACAGAGTTTCACAGTGTATATAAACTGCATTTAAGGGCAGGCCCCATGCCCAGAAGTAGATGGCTAACACAAAATGCTCTGAATGATATAATTCTTATAGATGTTTTTTCCCCATGTAGCTTTGTTGAGGATTTTGGTTTTTGGTCTTTTGTCTTATTGGTCTTTTACTTATATATTATGATTTCCGATTTTGTGTCTTTATGGTGTATATGCATGTTTTGTGCTTTCTCAATTTTTCTTATTTTTTATTTTTTATTATGCTTTGTTTGTTTTTGTTTCTTTATTTGTTTCCCTGATTGTTTTATAAAGACAATGAGAAAGAAGGGGCATGTAGTTGGATGACTAAGGAGGTAAGGAAGATCTGGGAGAAGTAGGGAGAAGTAAAACTATGATCAGGATATAGTGCATAAAAATAATTATTTTCAATAATATATATAATATTTATATTAAAAGATCCTGGATTATCTAATTTATTAAATTTCCTTTCAAAGTAATGAATAGTATTATGGGATTCCAGTGTAATCACCTTGACTACACCTTTCAGAAAGGCCTATCCTATTCATTGTCATACACTGTAGAGTACTGACCACTTAAGACAGTCTTGTAAAGCTTGAAAGGCAGCTATAAATCACTAGTTGTGACATAGGAACGGGGTGCCAAATAATGAATAACTTACTCGAAAGCACAAAGGACTCACACACTTAAACAGGATTTGTCCACACATTTTCATTCTTAGTTTAGTGCCCATTTCTCTGATACATGACAATATAACATATTCTGAAAGACTCCAAGTCAGCAGTTCATTTTACTGAAAACAAATTAAACCAAGAACTGACCAGGCTCAGCTGTATCTAAAGAGATCTGTCAGTCATTGCTAGCAAAACATCCACCTATGTAGCTGTCTGTTTTACAAAATACTACAAACCCCTAGGAGCAAATAACTCTGTGAGCATTCACTTGCTACCGAAGACAGACTTTCCCTAGACCTGCACTAGTTTTGTCATTTGTTGACAATGTGAGACAACACATTTGATTTTGTAACATGTTTCCTATAACATTATTATGGTGGGGACTTCAAGGCCACCTGCAGAGGCTGTTGAAGTAGACAGACAAGAAGTCTGAGTCTCAGCAAAGGTTTGTCTCACCAGCACTCTGTTTTTGGCTAAGTCCCTTCATTCACATCGACTACACTTTCTTTTCCTTCAATTAGGGAAAAACTATCAGAGAAACAAACAAACCAGAATAAAAGTAAAAACAAAGAAAAATAGAAAAAACACAAGTAACATACATGCACCATAAAAACACAAAGTTGAAAATAACAATATATAAGCAAAAAACCCACTAACATTAAAAAAGAGAGAAGTGGGATGAAAGTTGAGTTGGATATAGAACTTTAAACTCATGGAGATAGATCGACAGTAGAATGTTGAAGTCAGGTGCCAAATACATATAGACTGGACATTGGGATTGTATGCCAAGCCATATAACTCTCATAATTTTGGCCTAATTACCTCTGTTGTTTTGTATTGTATTTATTATTATAAGAGTAAGAGCCATTTGTTGGACTGAAAGGGGGAGCTGTTGGGGGGAAAAGATATATCTTAAATTTAAAAAAAAAGGAAGGGGAGGGGTGGGTTGAGGCGGAAGAGGGTGGGAGGGTGGGACTGGAGGCGGGGTAGGGAGGGGATTTCAATTGAGATGTAACTTGAAGAAATAAAAAATAAAGTAAAAAAAAAAGAAAAAAAAAGAGAGAAGTGAAGAGAAAGGGAAAAAATGAGATTTTACAGAAGATCTATTTCCATGGTTGGTTTCAAGTCTAGCATTCCACATTCTCAACTATGAGTAACAGACTGTTTGGAATCCCCTTAAAAAGTGATAACTGCATGTGGGTAACTCTGATAAAGCACAGTAGAACAAGCATTAGGTCTCTTTTCTTCCTATCTTTAAGAGTACTCTATTTTCAACCACATGTGTTGTAAAAAATAACCAGAGTTCTATAAAGTCAGGTAAATCACTATCTCTCCCTGGTCAGGAGCCTGGCAACTCCCTGCCTTGTAGTCTGTGCATGTTTGGATATGGTGGTTTCTAAGATAACTGGTGGTGAGCAGATGGTATAGAATAGCTGTGGATATTCCAAGCTCATTATTACACCTAATATCTTTCAGAACTCTGAACTCTGGAAAGAGTGCAGAAGTGGCTGGACTCTGTTAATGACTGACATCGTCTGGCCCAGGAGAGTTGTTTAGATTTCTTTTAGTTTCTCTCTGTTGAACCATGAAGTAAAGACAGTTTTATTTTCTCCTGGCTGTTTGTGAGTCATTGCGATTATAGACAGGCTAACCTTCTTGGCAGCTTGCTTGTGGTGGGTAAATTGTAGGGTGCCAACCTCAGTCTGCCCCCCTCCAGGTAACCAGGATTATTGCACACAGAGCTGATCAAGAAGGAGGGAAGCTTAGCTGGGCACAGGTGAATGCAATTCAGAATCCAATTGGTGGTGAGTGTGAGAGAAACAGCCTTCTCAGTAGACAGCTTCAGTGAGAAAGCTTATTTAATTCAGGGGAAAAGACTACTTAAACCTTTGGGAAGTTGGTAGAGGCTCTCAGGATGAGAGTACATCATTGGCTGGGACCATGGTGCTGGGAATGCCTAATTTCCATGAAGAGGAATTCCAGGTACTCATAGACATTACCTTATAAGGGGAAAAGAAGTTTAACCTGTAACCTGGCCACCAGGCTATATGAACACCTCAATGGTGGCAGAAGTAAGGGGCATAATGCTACATGTGTCAGGACATGCAAGCCCAGGACAGGGAGGGAACAGTCCTACTCCTGCTGGTCTCAAAATGAGATTTTCAGGGTTTGGACATACCTCAACTTCACTCTGTCTCTGGATGGCTCTCTGATCCCACTGCTCCCTGGCCCTACAGTATGCATATGAATTTGACAGATCTAAGCATAATGAATGCTCTATTTGTTAGGATCCTAAGTTATATTTGATCTCTAGTCTCTAACATATATGTTTGAGATGGAGTTTGATAATTCCAGTTGTTACTCTGTCCATACACTTTATAGAGCCCTGGGAAGATATCAAAAACCAAAAAAAAAAAAGTTCAGTATATACTTAGAAACACAATTGTCACCACTAATTACTTCAAAAGCCAAAGAACTGCACAGGCTCTGGAGGCCAGAGAAGTCCTGAGTGCCTGACTAGTGCAGACATTTGATGCTTTTATGACAGCTCCTGTGACTCCTCTCCACCACTGATATCTAAGATCATAAGATCTAAGATCTCCATCTTCATCATAAGATCACATCACAGGTTTTCACAGTAATCCAAAATAACACTAACCCCGAGAATACACCTGTTCTTATTAGGACTGCCCTACTCAGACTTCAATTCATACATCAGAGACTTAGTCATGGGGGTTACCTAATCTAATGTTCCTGTGACAATCCTAGGCCTCATCAGCAAGATCCATGAAGGAGAACAACAGGCTCTGCTACTCCATACAAAGGCTATTCTTACATGCACTTAGTAGACATGTTTTGCTTGGTTTGGTTTGTTGTTGTTTGTTTTTGCTTTTCCAGAGACTTTCTTTAATTTCTTATTTATTTATTTATTTATTTATTTATTTATTTGTTTGTTTGTTTGTTTGTTTGTTTGTTCATTTTACACCCCAATCAAAGCTCCACTTCTTCCTATCCTCCCAATCCCATATTTTCACCCAGTTCCCCCATTCCCCTCTCCTCCTTGAAGAAAGGAGGAACCCTCTCTCTGGGTTACCAACCCACCCAGAACATCAAATCACACCAGTACTAAGAGCCTCCTCTTCCACTGAAGCCAGACAAAGCAGCCTTGCTAGGGGAAATGGTTTCAAAAGCAGGCAATAGAGTCCAAGTCATAGACAGCCCCGCTCCAATTGCTAGGGAATCCACTTGAAGACCAAGGAGACCATCAGCTTCATATGTGCAGGAGGCCTAGATCCAGTCCATGTATGCTCTTTGTTTGGTGGCTTAGTCTCTATGAGCCTCCATGGGCCCAGATTAGTTGGCTCTGTAGGCATCCTTGTGGTGTCTTGGCTCCTGAAGCTCCCTCAAATCTTCTCCTAATATGGAAACAAAACTCCCTGTGTTCTGCCTAATATTTGGTTGTTCTGCCTAATATTTGGTTGTAGGTCTCTGAATCTGTTTCTACTATTGGTTGGATGAAGCCTCTCAGAAGATAGTAATGCTAGGTTCCTGTCTACAAAGATAGCACAGTATCATTAATAGTGTCAAGGGATGGGTCTCTCCCATGGGGTAGGTCTCCAGTTAAGCCACTCATTGGTTGACCATTCCCTCAATCTCTATTCCAAGTTTATCCCTGCACATCTTGTAGGCAAGAGGAATTTTGGGTTGAGAGTTTTGTGGGCAAGTTGTTGCTCCCCTCCCCACTGGAAATCCTGCATGGTTACAGGAAGTAGCCACTTCAATCACAGTATTCCCTGATGCTATGAGTCTCAGGTAGGGTCACCCCCATATCCTCTTACTAGCAATCCCACCCCAGGTCTCCAATTTGTCCAAGAGATGCCACCCCACTAATTTCCCTACTGTCTCCCAACCCTCTCACTCTAATCCCTGCTTTTCCCTCACTAGATTCCCTACCCTGCTCCCATTTCCACCACTCTCCTACCCAGTTACTTTTATCCCTCCACTTCAAATGTCTGTTTCATTTACCCTTCTGAGTGGGATTCAAGCATCCTCCCTTCAGTCCTTCTTGCTACTTAGTTTCTTTGGGTCAGTGGATTGTAAAATAGTTATTCTGTACTACATGACTAATATCCACGTATGAGTGAGTAAATAGTTCCATCTATTTACCTGCAAATATCATGATATCCTTCTTTTTAATAGATGAGCAGTATTCCATTGTATAAATGTACCACAGTTTCATTATCTGTTCTTTAGTTGAGGGACATTTAGGTTGTTTCCAGCTTCTGGCTATTACAAATAAAGCTGCTATGAATATAGTTGAGCAAATGTCCTTGTAGTCTGGTAGACTATCTTTTGGGTATATTCCCAGGAGTGGTATGGCTGGGTCTTGAGGTAGAACTATTTCCTATTTTCTGAGAAACCATCAGATTGATTTCCAAAGTGTTTTACACATTTGCGATCATTCCAACAATGAAAGAGTGTTCCCCTTGCTCCACATTCTTGCCAGCATGTACTACCACTTGAGTTTTTTATCTTAGTCATTCTGATGCTCAAAAGATGGTATTTCAGAGTTGTTTTGATTTGCATTTCCCTGATGAATAATGATCTTGAGTATTTGTTTAGGTGTTTCTCAGCCATTAGAGATTCCTCTGATGGGAATTCTTGGTTTTGCTCTGTAACCAATTTTTTTATTATTTGGTTTCTTGGTGTTTAATTTCATAAGTTCTTTATATATTTTGGATATTATCCTTCTGTCAAATATAGGGTTGATAAAGATTTTCCAAAAACTGGTTCTTTTTCTTATAACTACAAATACAATACAAAACAACAGAAATAAATAGGCCACAATTATAAGAGTTATATGGCTTAGCATACATTCCCAATGTCCAGTCCATATGTATTTGGCACCTGACTTTAACATTCTACTATCTAACCATCTCCATGAGTTTAAAGTTCTATATCTAACTCAGCTTTCATACTAACGTGCCTCATAATTTTAAAAATATCTTCTTAGATCCAGAACACCCTCTTGATTCCTAAACAACTCAAAATTTAACTATGAGACTCTAGGTATCTATTCTTCAACCACCTCAGAGACCTGAGAGGGATGAATATATCTGATTATATAGGAAGTGCAGGGCCTGCAGCTTCCAAAACTAAAAAATGACATACCAGTGGCTGCCTGGACAGTTCCCATTTTCTCTCCATACATTACAGCATCAATCTTCACCATTTGGCCCCATTTCTCTGACAGATATTGATTGTAGAGCAGGAATTATGAAGGACTTACCTACCCTGTCTTGGCAGAGCTAGGCTGTCGACTTATCTGCAGAGCTGTTGGGGGGAAAAAAGAAATACCTTAAACTAAAAAAAAAAAAAAAGAAGGGAAGAGGATGGGGGGGTTGAGGGGGAGGAGGGTGGAAGGGTGGGACTGGAGGGAGGAGTGGGGAGGGGATTGTGATTGAGATGTAACTTGAAGAAATAAAAAATAAATTATTAAAAAAAAGAAAAACAGAAAAAAAATGTTAGGAAGTTTGAATGACAGCTATTAAACGAGACTAGTACTAAAGTCTATCATAAAAAAATTATAACTAACAATATACCATTAAAAAAAAGATTTTCCTATGCTGGACAATTTCTGCATCCCTGGAATGAATTCTACTTGATCACGATGGATGATGTCTTTGATGTGTTCCTGGGTTCAGATTGGGAGTATTTATTGTGTATTTTTGCATCAATGTTCATGAGGTAAATACTCTTGCTTTGTTAAGTCTTTGTGTGGTTTAGGTGTCAGGATGACTGTGGCTTCACAGAATGAGTTTGACATTGTTCCTTCTGTTTCTATTTTGTGGAATAGTTTGAAGAGAATTTGCATTAGCTCTTCTTCAAAGTGTGGTAGAATTTTGCACTAAAACTGTCTGGCTGTAGGCTTTTTGGGGGGTGGGGAGATTTTTGATGACTGCTTCTGTTTCATTAAGGGCTATAGGGCTGTTTAAATTGTTTTCCTGGTCTTGATTTAACTTTGGTAAAAGAAATCTATCAAGAAAATCATCCAATTTATTTAGATTCCCCAATTTTATGGAGTACAGGGTTTTGAAGTTAGACCTAATGACTCTCTGGATTTCCTCAGTGTCTGTTATGTTCCTCTTTACATTTCTGTTTTTTTTTTGTTTTGTTTTTTTAGTGTAAATACTTTCTTTCTGCCTTTTAGTTAGATAGGATA
The DNA here is from genome assembly GCA_907164525.1 of Lophiomys imhausi. Classification (NCBI taxonomy): domain Eukaryota; kingdom Metazoa; phylum Chordata; class Mammalia; order Rodentia; family Muridae; genus Lophiomys; species Lophiomys imhausi. The sequence goes on along the minus strand of CAJQZJ010033081.1, from coordinate 3,700,039 downwards.
AGGGCTTGTCTATTTTGTGTTTCTCAAAGAGTTTGTTCTTGGTTTCATTGTTTTGTTTTCTTTGTATTGTTTTTTTTTTCCTACTTTATTGATTTCAGCCCTGGGTGTGATTATTTCCTGTAGTCTACTCTTCTTGGATATGTTTGGTTCTTTCTGTTCTAGAGCTTGCAGGTGTGCTTAAGTTGCTAGTATGAGATCTCTCCAGTTTCTTTATGAAGGCACTTAGTACTAGGAACTTCCCTCCTAGCATTGTTTCCATTGTGTCCCATAAGTTTGGATATGTTGTGTGTTCATTTTCATTGAATTCTAGAATGTCTTTAATTTCTTCCTTATTTCCTCCCTGACTCTGGTCATTGAGTAGAGAGTTATTCAGTTTCCATGAGTTTGTGGGGTTTCTGTTGTTTCTGTTGTTGTTGAAGTCCAGCTTTAATTCATGGTGATCTGATAAGATACCAGGGGTTAACTCAATTCTCTTGTATCAGTTGAAGCTTGCTTTGTGATCAACTATATAATCAATTTTGGAGAAGGCTCCATGAGATGCTGAGAAGAAGGTTTACTCTTTTGTGTTTAGGTGAAATGTCTGTAGATATATTTTAGGTCCAATTGAATCATGATGTTGGTTAGTTTCATTAGTTCTCTTGTTAGTTTCTGTCTCAATGATTTGTTCACTAGTGAAAATGGCTGGTGAAGTAATCCACTGTTGATGTCTGGGGTTCAATGTGTGGTTTAAGCTTTAGTAATATTTCTTTTATGAAAGAAGATGTCCTTGTGTTTGGGTATAAGTTTTCAGAATTTAGATGTCATGTTGGTAGATTTTTCCTTTGATGAAATGTCCTTCCCTATCTCTTTCTATTAATTTTGGTTTAAAGTCTATTTTGTTAGATATTAGAATGGCTAATCAAGCTTGCTTCTTGCATATGTTTGGAATCCTTGGATCTTGGAAATCCTTTTTCCAGCCCTTTACTCTTAGAAAATGTCTATCTTTGTTGCTGAGGTGTGTTTCTTGTATGCAGTACAATGATGGCCCCCTACTTTCACATCCTTTCTGTTAGCCTGTGACTTTTTATTGAGGAAATGAGTTCTTTGATATTGAAAAATATTAATGACCAATGATTGTTAATATCTGTTATTTTGAGGTTGGTCGTGGGAGAGAGAGAGAGATGAGAGGGAGAGAGAGAGTCTGCCTCCTTTCTTTTCGTTTTGCTGATGTGGGATTATTTATTTGCTGTGTGGGTACAGTTAGCCTCCTTGGGTTTTTCTTCTCGTGTCTTCAGTAGAACTAGATTTGTGGATAGATATTATTTAAATTGGTTTTTGTCCTGGAATATCATGCTTTCTCCATCCATGGTGATTAAAAGTTTTGCTGGGTATAGTATTCTGGGCTAACTTCTGTGGTCTCTTAGGATCTGCAAGATATCTGCCCAGGACTTTCTGGCTTTTAGAGTTTCTATCAAGAAGTCAGGTGTAATTCTGATAGGTCTGACTTTATAGCTTACTTGTCCTTTTTCCCTTGCAGCTTTTAATATTCTTTATTTGTTCTGTACATTTAGTGTTTTGATTATTATGTGGCAAGAGGATGTCTTCTTCTGGTTCAATCTATTTGGTGTTCTGTCAGCTTTTTGTTTGTTTATAGCCTTCTCTTTCTTTAGATTGGAGAAGTTTTCTTCTATGATTTTGTTGAAAATATTTGCTGAGCCTTGAAGCTGGGAGTCTTATCCTTCTTGTATTTATATTATTCTTAGGTTTGATCTTTTTATAGTGTCCCAGATTTCTTAGAATTTTGTGTCAGGAACATTTTATATTTAACATTTTCTTTGACTGATGTATCTATTTTAATTGTATCTTCTAGACATTCTTTCTTCCATCTCTTGTATTCTGTTGGTGATATTTGTATCCATAGTTCCTGTTCTCTTCCCTAAGTTTTCCATCTGCAATATTCCTTCAGTTTGCATTTTCTTTATTGCTTCTATTTCCATTTTCAGGTCTTGGCAGTTTTATTCATTTTCTTCACTTGCTTGATTTTATTTTTCTATATTTCCTCTTTAAAGTAATCTGGCATCTTTATAAGGTTTGATTTAAGATAACCTTCTTTTGCTTCAGCTGTATTAGGGTGTCCATGGGCTTGCTGTAGTAGTATAGCTTGGTTCTGACAACACCATATGGCCTTGGCTCTTGTTGATTGTGTTCTTATACTGGCTTTTAGCTATCTGGTTGTCCCTGGTATTAGCTGGGTGTTCTTGATGCTGACAGGTCTCCTCAGGGAGGAAAGCAGAATTTTGAGCCTGATAATGAGTCTCACGGAATAGCAGGCTGCTCACTTCTGCTGGCTGGATGTTCCTTGGGGCCTGCAGGCATGGATGTTCCTGGGACCAGCAGTTCTTCTTGGGAGGGAAGGTTATGGAGTGGGATGGTAGGGGAGCATGCAGCTCACCTCTGCCAACTGTGTCTCGCATGGGCCCAGCAGTCAGGAGAGTCCTATTCTTTATTATAAACAGACTGGCAACATTTCTGCCTGGTACGTTTCCACTTAGGACTCATTAACTGATGATTGAATAAACAAATGAACAGATAAATAACCATGGGAAAATTGATTTTATCCCTTCCCTTACCAAAACATATAGCTTCATGGTCTTTCCCAGTCTGTTAAGGATAAATTAAAGCTCAGTGAGTTACGATCAAGGTAAATCACTTTCTTTAAACCTTTGAATACCCTATTCTCACTACTGTAGGTAACTTGCAAAGAGAAATGTGCTGACTGGCTTTATTTCAAATTGGCACAAGCTAGAGTCATATTGTAAGAGGGAATATCAACTGAGAAAATTGGTCCCACCAGATAGGCTTATAGGTAAACTTATAGTTAATTTTCTTGAATGATGATTGATATGGGAGGGCCCAGTTCATTGTGTGTGATGTAACCTATGGGCTGGTGGTCTTGCTGCTAGAGGAAGGCAGGCTGAGCAAGTTATAGGGAGCAAGCCAGTAAGTGGCATTCCCCTAATGACCTCTGCATCATCTCCTGCCTCTGGTTTCCTGCTATGTTTGAGTTTCTGCCATAAATGCTTATGCTGTAGATCCACCCATAATAGGAAATAAGCCCTTTTCTCCCCAAGTTGCTTTCTGTCAAACCGTTTTATCACAGAAATAGTTTAACTAATACAAGAAAGGATGGACTTTTGTCAGCCAAAGTGGTGCTCTTCTGCAGAAACAATACACTTCATATTTTAAAATTACTCCTATGCATTGGTGTTAAATGTGGAAAACCATCTATACATTTATATACCATCAGTGACAGAGATTTAAAACCAAATGTTACTAGGTAAGTGGGTATCTTGGACTAATACAAACATCTGGCATTATATTCAGCAAACAGTAAATCAGAAATAATGTATGACCAAATTTTTGGTAGAAGAATTTCCAAGTAATAAATGAATAAATGGAAAATCACTTCCTGTGGAGTACTTGACTGAGTGTACAAAAGGCACCTGTCAATCAACATGGAAGCTACTAGAACTATGCAGTGATATCTACAGATGGTTTGGGGTAAAGGCTTCATAGAGAATAAAAGCTTTGAACATCTGAGCTCCAAAGAGTGACACTGTGTTAACTGCAAGAGCCAGAACCACTGTAGCCAACCATAGAGCTCCCTGACTTCATGTGAACAGAATTTCTGTTTCACAATGTCTTGTTAGCTGTGCTCACCTGCAGAAAGGTGTTCCCCCATTTGTAGGCCTGTATTCATATCCATGAAAAAAACATCCTTCAGGAATTCACTAAACCAGGACTAGTATGCTGTTTTTGTTTGGACTTTTATTCAAATACTGTGACTACAAGAAATTAAGCATGCAGATGAACTTTTATAAGGACTATCCAGAGTATATAAAACAACCTTGCATGATCATCTCATTCTTGACAGCATACAAAAAGAGATTACAGTTAAATCAGGAATTGTCAAACCAAAGCAATTGTTGGGAATTAAATGGTGGTCCAAAAAAACAAGTTATAATGGCAATGTACCAACCCTCTAAAGCAATGTTAAAAACTTCATGACATTGCAGAGTTTTCCTGAGTCCCCTGCTTGCAGCACAGTTGAAAAGATTGCACTAGTAAAAGTGTCAGCCTTAGAGTTTGTCTTGTACCTCATTACCTGGAAATACTACTAGGGTTTTTATACACTTACAGATAACTATTTATAGCCTCATGACCACCACTGATTCATCACTACAAACAATTTAGGGAAAGGAGAATAACAAAATATGAATATTGCATAAGCATAAAATTTCTTGAGTTTGGGGGTCTCAAAGAAGAAAAGTGGAAAATTGCTGGTTATACTCAAAACTGAAGATGAGCTATATATTAACATTAAACCAAGAAAGCTGTTTGTAGAAACAGCAATATTGGTGTTGCTCTCAGGGGTCCCATTTGGTATTACCTAATCTTTCCTAAGATCACTAGAATCATAAAAAGACATTCCATACCTTATTAAGTTGTAGGAAGCACCACATATAAAAAGGAATATTTTAAGATGAATCAAAATACTAAAAATGCAAAGTCACTATTCAATAAATACTAATATTAGACAGGAACCAAAAGTCAGCAGAGTTAACTAATGAAGAAATATGAGATGCTGCAAACAAGATAGTTAAATGGAGAAACAAGGTCAAAGGACAGTCAAGTATGTTTCCCAGAACTCATCTGTGATGGAGGAAACATGAGCTTTGGACTCAGATGCAAACTTTTTAAATATCACCATGAGTACTAATAACTTTGGAATGTTTTAGCCTATCTGACCCTCTCTTTCCTCATTTATATGAGAAGCTATAGAGATATTTTTATTTCTTCAGTGAGGGATTTTTGAGCAAATTTAATTGAACTTCCATGTTAATATATTTTTCTAGACTACACAAACAAAATGTATTGTAGGCTAATTCATGATTGACTAGAGAGAACTTCAGAGACCACTACCCTACTAAAAGTTACATGATTATATTTCCAGGGAGACGAGGCACAAGCCAGGAAGACAGCCCTGACTGTAAAGATGGAGATGGCATATCATGCTTTATTCAGATAAATCTGCTTACAGTTCAAAGGATTAGTGAGACCCCAAAATTATTATCAAGGAATCAAGGTTTTCCTACCTCCTTTCTACAAAGGAGTGAGAAAGCATGCACATCAGCACTTGAATGCTACACTCTTTAGGTTTTATTGTCTATTTGTCATTGATGGGAGTTGCCTGGAAAAATGTAAATATTAATTAAGAAACTGACTCTACCAGGTTGGACTGCAGCATATCTGTAGTGCATTTTCTTGATTGCCAATTGATGTAGGAGAGCCTACTCCATTGTTGGCAGTGCCATTTTTGGACAGGTAATCCTGATGTATATTAAAAAAGCTGACTGAATATGAACCAGAGGGAGCAAGCCAGGGAGCGGTGTCCCTTCCTAGTTTCTATTTCAAGTCCCTGCTCTGTCAGAATCCCTACCTGGCTTACTGCCCTGACTTCTCTCTAAGATGGAATATTTTGCTTTCTCGAAGTGAAAGCCAAGCAAAATCCTAACTAAAGTTGTTTTTCATTATCAGAGAAATAGAAACCACAGAGCAAAATTTAGTACCTGAAAATGTTGTTGTTGCTTTGATTATGAAGGAATTTGGGGGGTTAGATTTGAAAAAGTCATTGAATCCTCAGAGTACAATGGACCTTCTGTGGGAGCTTTGAAAAGTAGAAAGTAGAAATAAATGGAGGCTTGGGTTGTTGTTCTCATATTTTGAATTCAGAATCAGCAACTTATTAAACCTTTGACTTATTGAGGCAATGGATGTGGTTAGCTAGAGCTGAAAAATCATCTGTGATAATTGAGAAACTAGTATCATTGAAGAACAATTTTCTGGAGGGGGAAACTTCCTTAGGGTCAGCACACATTTGTTGTCCAGAGGGAGCAAAGACTATATCTCATGCTATCAATTGAACTTAGCAGTGTGTAAGAATCTCCCATGTGCTACTGGTTTAGAAAAATTATGGGAGAATAAAGCTTGGCCCTATTGGAGACCACTATGAGAGAAGAGCCCCAATTATGGTGGAGACCTCAGGACATAGAAGATGGCAGGAATCATGAAATAACCAAGAAGAAGAACAGCAAGTAGAAAGTAGAACTGTCCTGAGACTATGAGAAAAGCTGTGTGTCTTGCAGATAACTGAACAGAAGTGGAACTTCCACAACCTTCTGCAGTCCAAAAGAACATAAGTGAGTCTGAGATACTGAATGGCAAACTTTTTATACCTTTTCTCTTATTGTAATTATGCCCTAGTTCTTCTCTGTTGGAAAAGAAAGTATACAATTTATTTTTATTTTACAGGAACCCGCAGTTAGAACACTGTTTTTAAAGAGAACTTAAACTTTTAAATCATTGGAATTTTTTTTAATTGCAAGAGTTTTAAAGTTGTATAGCATTTTGAATTACTATATTAACATGTGATCTTGGGGGCAACAAAAGGAAAGGTTATTGCCTAACAGTTTTGTATTTGTGTTTCAAGTTGACAAGGAGTAAATTACATTGGTTACTTTTTATTGTCAAAGTTGAAATCAACTCTAGTCCCCAGGGAAGAGAGAATTTCGGTTGAGAAATTACCTCCATCATGTTGGACTATTACATGTCTGGGGTATTTTTAAATTGCTAAATGATGTACAGCGACTCAGTCCACTGTGGATGACTCTACTCCTAGGCAAATGTCCTTAGTTAAATAAGAAAACTAGTTGGGAATGAGCCAAAGATGGCAAACCAATAAGCCATATTACTCTATGGCTTCTGCTTCAAACTTCTACCTTGAGTCCTGCCTACACTTCTCTTGATGATGTACTGTAACCTGGAATCCAAATAAACTGGTTTTTTTTTTCCACTGTACAGATGGCCTTCTAACCACCATGGTTCAATTTATTATTTTTTCCACTTTACATTAGTGTGAAACTGGCATATGGTTGGTGGAAATTACTTTAAATATTTTTTTTATTAAATACTTTTTTTTTCTTCAAGTTACATCTCAGTAACAAACCCCTCCCTATTCCCCCTTCCTATCCCGCCCTTCCACCCTCTTCCCCCCAGAAGTTTCCCCTTTCAGTCCAACAGATGGTTCCTTCTCTTATAACAGTAAGTATTATACAAAACAATAGATATAAATATGCCACATTTATGAGAGTTAAATGGCCCAGTATACCTTCCCAATGTCCAGTTTATACCTATTTGGCCCCTGACTTTAACATTCTACTATGTAACCAACTCCATGAGTTTAAAGGTCTATATGTGACTCAACATTCATACTATCTTGCAACACACTTTTAAGAGTATCTTCTTAGATCTATAACACCCTCTTGATTCCTAAACAATTCAAAATTTAACTATGAGACTCTAGCTGTCTATTCTTCAACCACCTCAGAGACCTGAGAGGGATAAATATATTTGCTTATATAGGAAGTGCAGGGCCTGCAGCTTCCAAAACTAAGAAAGAACATACCAATGACTGCCTGGACAGTTCCCATTTTCTCTCCATACATTCCAGCATCAGTCTTCAGCCTTTGGGTCCTGTTTCTCTGACAGACATTTGTTGTAGAGCAGGGATTATGACGGACTTACCTACCCTGTCTTGGCAGAGTTAGGCTGTCGACTTCCCTGCTACCAAGTTGCTAAGAGACAAGCAACATTTGCTTATCTAAATACAAGAGATGGGTAGGGCATCTTCAAAAACCCCAAGAGATCTTCAGAATATGGCATTCAAAGATGTTATCTTAAATCAAGATTTTTTTTTGATATCGAGACATATCAGCACCCCCTATTCTACTCCAAGTAGAAGATAAGCATCGAAGAACCTCCACTGTAAGATGGTTGAATTAGTGGCAAGCCTTTCTCTTGGCATGAAAAAACCCCTTGCACCAACTGCAGACAGACTGCTGTCCAAAAAGGATAAACTGTTTTTTAATCCACAAGTTACTTTTGGTCATAGTATTTTATCTTAGTAATTGTTCTAGTTAGTTTTTGGTCAATTGACACAATCAAGAGTCATTCGGAAAGAGGAGACCTCAATTGTGAAAACACCTTTTTGTGTAAAGGACCCAGACCATTATGCACAATGTCACTCCTAGCCAGGGGGCAGACTAAGCCATGGGAAACAACCTAGCAATCAATGTTCTTCCATGGTTCTACAGTTACTGCCTCCAGGTTCTCACCATGAGCTCTGACGTCCTTCACAATGGATTATAAGTTTAAATAACCCCTTTTCATTGTGATGTTTATATCATATAGCAATAGAAGAAAATCATGGACAGCAACACAAAAGGAAATTAAAGCATATGTTTTTGTGGGAGTCCCACCTGAAGGGCCTTATATATTTTGAATTGTACATCTAATTGTGTTCCTCCAGTGATGAGATTGGGACACAGGGAAAACATATGGCTATTGTCCAGTCAAGTAAATAATAATTAACGTTTTCTTATCCAGAAACCCTGTCTATAACATTCACTTAATTTTTGACAAAGAAGCCAAAACTGCACAATGGAAAAAGGACAGTATCTTCAACAAACAGTGCTGGTCCAACTGGATGTAGACATGTAAAAGAATGAAATTAGACCCATACTTATCACCTTGTACAAAACTTAAGTCCAACTGGACCAAAGATCTTAACATAAGGCAGGACACATTAAATCTACTAGAAGAGAAAGTGGGGAAAACCCTCAAGCTCATCGGCACAGCTGGCAACTTCCTGAACAGAACACCAACAGCTCAGGATCTAAGACCAACAATCAATAAATGGGACCTTATGAAACCAAAAAGCTTCTGTAAGGCAAAGGACACTGTCATTCTAACAAAACGGCAACCTACAGATTGGGAAAAAAAATCTTCACCAATCCCACATCTGACAGAGGGGGCTAACAGCCACAATTTACAAAGAACTCAAGAAATTAAATGCCAAGAAACCAAATAATCCAATCAAAAAATGGGGAACAAAGCCAAGCAGAGAATTCACAAAGAAGGAATCCCTAATGGCTGAGAGACACTTGAAGAAATGCTCAGCATCCTTAATCATCAGAGAAGTGCAACTCAAGAAGACACTGAGTGTATAATATTCAGAACCCATTTTAGTACATATAACTTAAAACTTCAATATGTTCTCTACATAGAATTGGACACTGCAGGTGTAGGAGGGGAAGTGGCTACAGCACTCCACATAGTACTAAGTTATGTGTGAGATATCAATAATTGTCATAGGTAAATGTCTTGGTGTAGCTCATTGGTACCTCATTTACCAACACTGATGAGGCTCTAGGATAGATCCTAAGTTGTATGCATATAATAAACACACACACACACAGAGAGAGAGAGAGAGAGAGAGAGAGAGAGAGAGAACACCAGATTGATGTGGAGACATATGACCCTAGAATGAAGGATGACTAAGAAAAAGTGATCACAATGTTCATGAAAACACCCTTACCCTCTTACTTCTGACAGTGCATAGGTTAGGTTCTCCATATATTAGGTGGATAATTTCTCCTTTATAACTTCAAATTGTGAAGTGGGGCTATAGTCTGACATTATGCAACCCTCATATGCCTCAGTTGAATGTTTTTCCAAATACCTAAATTTAAAAAGGTTTTTACTAATTAAATCCTATATAATATTTTTATTTATTTTTCTAAATTTTCTCCACAAATAACTTTGATAGAAACTCTATATTTATACACGTTTATGGAGCTCAGGGTATCTTAAGCATAAACATCTACATATACACAAACACATGCATGGATGAACTTGTGACTATCAGAATGTTTATCTTCCAGTCAAGAACTTTCCACCTTGTGACTTCTACTCACATTTCCATCTTCATCACCAGTTAAAATATTGCAAAATAGCACTGTGTTTCTAGCTTAAGCAAATGCAAAACAAATAAAACATGGAGTTGTCAAATGCTTCATATTGTACCATGTAAACAAATACTGCACTGCATTTAGAATAGAAATGAGGGAAGAGTTAGATCAACAAACATTACAAATATGCTTTCTCATGCTTTCCAACATACCATTGTGATGTTTGTAAACATTGTTTCATGTGTATGCTGAAATAGAGCTTTTTTATCATATGTTGAAAATTTCTGAATTATTTCTAAATAATTTGTATGCTTTTGTGACTCTCAGTCTTGCTTCAATTCTACAGAGATTACCAATGCTTTTATTTTAACTAGGATTAATCTGTTTGTATCAAACTTTGTCTAGTTTTCTACATGTTGTTCCTAAAGTCCCTGTAGAACTGTTTGGATATGTTCCAATTGCAAACTGTCGAGATGTAAGACTGGATCTTGCCCATTAATATATTTTATGTCTCAGTACTCAAAGTCTACATATGTCTGGGGAATTTGTCACACATACTTTATTTCATGGGCAAGGCCAAAAGTTCACTTAGATTTCAAAGTGTCACTTTATTAAATGTCTCCCTTACCAAGATCTCTATTTTCTAATTCCCTGAAGTTCTCCTATTTGTATGCCTGGCCTGAATATTGGTGATTTGGTTGATCATACTTTCCCCATATTTATACCCATACCCAACGTCAAATTCCAGAAGATTGGAAAGGAAGAAATGGTGATGAGACTTCATTATACCAACTGATGATCAACCCTCAACTACTGGAAAGTAAAGGCTTCTTACTTGCTGTCACTTGGATGTCATCATTGTCATAGGATGGCTTGAGACTTGTAGATACAAAGACAGGTTTTTGTATTCAACCATCCTTATCAAATCTCTTTATTGTTCTTAAGTCGTAACTATAGAGTTCTTTCTCAGCTTTGGCTAAACCTAGCTTCTGGTTCCTGGTACACTAAGTTTGGATAAGAAGGTACTAAAAGAAATCTGTGTGGCAAAATTACCATTTGCTCAATGGTAGTACAAGTTCTGAAGTTCTACCTGTGTTGGTGATCTTTCTGTTGTTGTAATAAAATATCTCAGAGAAAGGACCTAAATGAAGAAAAACCTTATTTGGGCTCACAGTTTCAGAAGTTTCACTACACAGACCTGGACTGGTAGGGGATGGAGGAGAAAACACTGCTGAATCTTATGGAAGCCAGAAAACAGGAGAGGGGAAGAGAGAAGGGAGGAAGGTAGGAGTGAAAGAGAGAAACAAACAGATAGACAGACACACACACACACACACACACACACACACAACAGAGAGACAAAAAGAGACAGAAAGATTGAGATTTCCTTGGGCCAGGCATATTCTTTCAGAATATAACCCCAGTTTCCTACTTTCTGAAGATCCTCTGAAGTGTTCCCAACCAGTGCTAGAGAGATGACTCGGTGGTTCAGAGCCCTTACTGCTCATCTAGAGGAAGTGAGTCAATTACTAGCATCTACATCAGGCAGATCACAACAGCTTGTAAGCCATTAACTCCAGTTCTGGAGGACCTGACTCTGTCTTCTAGCCACTTATATGCATAAAACCCACACAGACTCTCTCTCTCTCTCTCTCTCTCTCTCTCTCTCTCTCTCTCTCTCTCTCTCACTCACACACACACACACACACACACACACACACACACACACACACAAAATTTAAAAAAAATAAAACACAAATAAAAACAAAATTCCACCATGTCCCATAACATCCATAGCTAGAGACTACACTTCTAGCAATAAGTCTTTGCAGGGCTTTCCAGACTCAGCCTTTAGTACTTGCTCATCCTGATTCCTCTCAGTGCTGTTTGCTTCTAACACCCTCAAATGGATGCTCCATTAATCTTGCCCTTGCCTTTTATTAGAGAAAGACAAAACAAGTACACTAAACCATCTTGTCTAGAACTGAAATACACACCAAATTTTTGGATTTTATTTTATTTTAATGCATTCTCCAAACCTGAGAAACATAGTTGTCTTATATGCCTGTATGAAGTTGTACCTCTAAAGTTTAGCACTGTTGTACACAGTTGAGCCCTTGGGAACTGCTTTGACTTCACTTTAGAGTTACATATGTTTCCTTGACTTCAATCAAAGATTGCACCCAGAAGTGAATATGCTATACTTGCCTTTGTAATCAGTCTAGAAATATTACATAATCAAACATTAGTTGATTATGTAAGAATAAATTTATTTAAATTAATACCTAAACACCCATAACCTATAAATACCTAATACCTAACAACACTTAAAGAACCCTACCCTAATCCTTTTGAAAGAATACCAAGTCATGGGTCTTTAGGGCAACTTGTCAGTGTTCTATCTGCAGGCACACATCAAACAGCAATCAGCAGTTCACCCCACCTCAATTCAGCTTAGGTTTGAGGCTTTCTCCTCAGGCTCAGACCCTAGTGTCATTCACCTGCTCTCTCGGCCAGCCTGCTTCAACCCCTCAGCGTGGGGACAGCTTCAGTCAGCAGAGACTGTCCATAGACACCTCAGACCACCTTTGAAATAGCTGAACCCCTCGGGTTCTATGTGGCTTCTATATGACAATATGACTTAGTCCTTGGTGTCACAGTCTTGCCTTGGATTCAAGGCCTTGCTGGGGCTAATTTGGTTGTCTGGGTCTATGCCATACCCTCACATGACAAGAGTTACTCTCCTGCCTGTTTTTGAGGTCTTTATCATGGCCCCAGAGCTCCTCTTGCCTCATTCACTTGCTAGGTGGCTCTCAGGCCTGTGGACAGATGTCTTCAGTACCCAATTTTCATGAACTTTCTCTCAGCAGGTTCTATGCCATACTTTTTCTTCCAGCCTTCTTGGGCTGGTTAGTCACCAGAGTCCCTTTCCGAGGCTTTTTCTGTCAGAATAAGCTCAGTGCAAGCAGCTGGCATATGTTTTCACACCTATGTCTCTCTTGTGGCTGAGACGTCTCTTGAGTGGAGCTCCTCTCTCACATGGGATTCTCTCTCTCTCTCTCTCTCTCTCTCTCTCTCTCTCTCTCTCTCTCATGGGAGGCTACCCCACATCCTTAAATAGGGTATGGTCTCTCAAGGGTTCTCACCCTAATCTTCGGCAGCTCCCTCTGCCTGGGCTTTGTAGCCATACCCAACAACCAGGCACTTTGTGTCCAGGCTAACCAACTGAGCTCCACCCACTTCAGCCACTATCATTGTTTGACAACTGAGTGATGCATCTAGAAGCAAAGTCCAGCCAAAAACCCTTTCCAGTTTCCTGGGTTTTGACAAGGTTCATATGCTGCCAGGCACCTGGCTGATCTGCCTGTCCTTTTTAAGAGTTCAGAAGCATCCCCACATGTTCACTAAAGAAATCTAACTCCCATTACACATGAGTCTGGGACTGCTCATGTCCCCTCCCGTCAACTTTCCATTATATCATTGTGTGTATATTCCTTGTAAATCCCCATAGAAAAGTAGAGAGTGAATTAATTAATACCATAGGTAATGAAGACCTTAGTAAGCATTTTCTGGGGCTTTTACATCTGTCCAGTAGAAATTATATTTTCTTCTGAAGTTATTTTATGAGAAGCAAGATACCCAGGGTCTTTCCTGACATTTCACATCCTACACATTTTCCCTTGAGCAGTTAGTGGCATCTGCATATACTAATGGAGTTTCTCTCTGGGATGAGGATCATTAAGAGAACGAACTGAGGCAAAATGGAAAATGAAAAATCAATTTTTATCCTGGCCAGAAAAACAGGTGTTGATGTTACTGAGCATGGCAGTCTGTATTAAAGTTACATAGCACATGAACACACCTGGAAATTTTTTGAATGATTTTAAGATACAATTAGTCCAAAACCATACATACATTCCTCAAGATTTGTTTTCCTATTGATAGAATTAAAACCAGTTGCCTCCATGAAAGCCTGGGATACCAATAGCAAATAAGGGACATCAGTGAATTTTCTTGGGAGAGGAAAGCGAAAGGCCATTTAAGAAAAATTCCCTCCCAAGAGAAGGGAAAAGCAAAGCCTCCTTGGCCCAGTTACAGAATAATCACATGAAGTAGAAAGCTGTAAAATTTCTATAAAATTAGGGTGATGTCTACACTACATTGTATTTGACGGGATTCTATTTATTGCCTCTACCATGTCCCATGCTCTGATAGTGTTCCCCTTCTAGGACTGTAGCCCCTGTGGAGTATCTTGGTAACCTAGTCAGCATTCTTTGCCACTGAACAAAGTTCTCTGTAAACAAGGCACTTCTGCCTTGCTGTCTGGCTTCCCCATCAATCTTGCTTCTGCCCTCTGGTCAGTTCTCCCTACTCCACATTTTCTCTTCTAGGCAACTACTACAAAGAAAGTTATCCTAAAATTCATGGGTGCCCTCTCTGATTCTCCCGTCTCTCCACATTTCTCCTAAAAACACACCCTCATTTGTGTCTTTTGTCACAGATGCTTTTTTTTTTTCTTGTCTGGATGCACAAACTATATCTAGCAAAGTCCTGTCAGGTTCACCTATCTCTTTCAGACAGGCTATCCTCTCACAAAACTGCTATATTGGACATCAGGCATACCCAGAATTGTACAGCACAATGGATGGATATCTGTAAGAATAAAGAAAACTTACAGAAAGCATTTGGAGACATAGATGGTAATTTAGTATGAGATACTCTGCTCACCCTAAGAAGCATAAAAACCAAGCTACTGTGTCCTTTGTTTGAAGTTATTATAAATACCACCAATTTCCAGTGTGTTAAATGAAGTTTAGGGTAAACCTACATCTATCCCATGTGTCCTATCATGATCCAAACAATAAAGCAACTGGCAAAAAAAAAAAAAAGTGTAGAACCCACAAGGATGAACAGCAAGGAATTTAGTTTTCCAGTCCCAAATCCTGTTTTGTTTCTCTAATAATTGTACAAGTCTTTGAGGGGGTGACTTATTCAAGGCCATAGCAGGAGTTCAAATCCAAGATGCTCATTAATAGTCAGAGCATTGTCACTGTGGCAGAATTCCTGAGAGAAACAGCTTAAAGAAGAGATATATTTCTCCCCAATGGTTTCAAAGGCTGCAGTCATTGTAGAGGTGGGGCAGGACATGTGGCAGGAGGGTGTGGGCAAACACAGCTGCTCAACTTGTGGAAGCCCAGAAGCAGAAAGACAAAGCATAAGGCTAGTTAGGACCTTCTAAGGCACACCCACAGTACTGCTTTCTCGTACTAGGCAATGCAGGAACGATCCACTGATGATATTAGCGCTTTCATTATCCAGTCACCTCTCAAAGATTAGATATAGCAGCTGAGCACCAAGACTCCAATATAGGAGCCTTTCAGAGACTACTACATATGCAAACCATGACAATGCCTACCTCACAGACACCATTTTTTATTTGTTTCCCAAAAATAAAGAGAAAATTTCTTGCTCTTAAACAACTTTACTGTTGGGTTGCACCTATTGTTATTTTGTATGCTCCATTGCTGGATTTGTTGATCAGCTCTTAGAGTCTACTACTGATGGAGTCTTTTGGGTCTTCTAAATATGGGCTCGTATCATCTTAAAACAGAATACTTTGTCTTCATCCTTTCCTGTTATGTCTTTCTCTTGTAAGTCCCCAGGATCAAGGTCAGCGACATAGGAGACAGGAAATAATTATCCTAACAGGGAAAAAAAATATTATCTTTAGATAAGGAAGATGACATCATAGAAAAGATTATTAATTTGGGGGCTCAGTCAGTAATGTCCTTGTCATGTAAGCATGAAAACCGAAATTCAAACACTAGAATGTGAGTAAAAGTCTGGGCTAGTGCACACCTAGAATCCCAGTGCTTTGGAGGCAGAGATAGGAAAATCATCCCTGGCATTTGCTGATGAGTCAGATAATAATAATAATAATAATAATAATAATAATAATAATAATAATAAATGCTTAGGTTCCATGAAAGAAAAACCTTATTTAAAAACAATAAGGTGGAGAGTAATTGAGGAATACAATGACATGGTCCCCTGACATCAACATGGGCATATGTTTTATGTGTTCATACACACACATACACACATACACTACAGCCAAAAAAGGATTCACTAATTCTAGTGTATAAAATAAAATAAAGGGAAAATAATGTTTGTGGTTTTTAATATGAATCATGAGAAACCAAAAGTTCAAAACACAATATATGAGAGCTATGTAAGTTTTAACAACAAATGAAGACATAGAGGAAGCAGGAGGGGAGTAGTAATTATATCAGTGGAGCCATAGAGAACTGACTGCATAGTGTATACATCATCACCAAAATAATTAATTCACTAGAGAAGAGAGGATGTTTAAGGGAAGATAGATTAATATAAATTAGTTTAGTAAATATCTAGGGGGTTCTGATACAGTCTCTTAATCCAGGGCATGAAGATCAACTTGGCTGTGGGCAATTAGCTTATCATTTTATGGACTAAAAACAAGGATGAAGTCAGGTGAAACGAGGAAAGTCTCTATGGACTAAACAAGGAGGAAGCCATCTGAAACAAGGAAAGACTCAATGGACTAAAAACAAGGTTTATGCCCTGTTTTCAGCTGCTAAGTGGGCAGAGCCCAGATTAAGCTGTAAGCCAGGTGGAACAAGGGGAGATCCTATTTAAGGACAAGTGGATGTAGCCTGGGGGCCCCATGCTAGAGACCTCTGATTATGGAGAAAGTGCTGGTGGATTGACAGCCAGATCTCCCTGAGGCAGAAAGAAGCTGGTGAGCAGAGAAAGCTTCAGTAAACACTAAAAGGCCAAGGACTAAACCCTGTGAGTCAGCTTTTGCCTACAGGGGTTTGACCTGTCCAGACAGTGGCCTGAATGGAATTGTGGCCGGCTTTAAAAACTGAGGCAGAGTGGCAGAATTGCTGACACAAAGGAAATAAGTTGGCTCACAGACAGCTGAGGTCTCCCAGAAAGAAGAAGGCCTCAAGCCTTATTTAAGGTGAAACTGCCATAGCCAATTTACCCTGACAGATCTACGTCTGAGATATTCCAGAAGAAAGACTGCTAAGTGCATTAAAGGGTCTACCCCAGGGATTGTGTTCCTGATGACTGAGGACCTGCCCCAGAGACTGTATCCTTCTAAAAGGTTATGAAAGTAGTTGTAATAGTTATCAATAGGTTTAGTGGTTAGGTAATAGAGGTTGTAGGCATTCATAAGGTTAGTCGTTAAGTGAATGTTTATAAGTGAATATAGTTATCAATAAACTCACTGGTTCATTAAGGTATACTTAGGTGGGCCCATTTCTTTGATCTGTTGTTAGTGCCCTATGTGGGGTGAGTGTTTGCTCATGTCTCCTCAGGAAAAGTCATACAACAGCAACAAACAGCACAAGATTAAACACAGGTAGCCAACTACTGTAACACATTATTCTTGCAACCCTAAGATGATGAGGGACCATCTGAGAATGGCCCAGGGAAATCCACTGCATGTTCAACTCTTCTGAGTGAATGCCTCACATCTATCATCAGTTTTTAGTTCTACTATGCAAATTGCTGACTTGGTACAACAGCATCTCAACCTGCTTGGTCCCTCTTCTTTCTTTTAGTCCCTCCTGCTAACCATTGTCAAGTTAATTGTATCCAAAGCTCATTTTTTTATCATGTCATTTCCAGAATCAAAGACTATGCTGGCTAGTTTTATTTCAACTTGACACAAGTTACAGTCATTTTGGAAGAGGGGACTCTCAGTTAAGAAAATGCCGCCACAAGATTTGGCTGTAGGCAGGTCTGTAGTGCATGTTCTTGACTGCTGACTGAGGTAGGAGAGCCGCGCACATGGTGGGTTGTGCCATTCCTGGACTGGTGGTCCTAGGTTTTACAAGAACGCAGACTGAACAAGCCATGAGGAGCAAGCCAGTAAGCCGTGATCCTGTAAGTCCTCTTTTTCAGTTCCTGTCTCCAGGTTCCTGCCTTGAGCTTCTGTCCTGTCTTCTCTTCATAATGAACTACAGGCTGTATGACAAAATAAATGTTTTCTTCCACAAAAAAAAGATGCAGAGAACAGACATTCCTGGATTTTAGAGAAAATGCTTTTAGTATTTTTCATTTACTAATGCTAATTATAAGTTCTGTCATGTTTAGCCTTTCTTGTTTTGAGATATGTTCTTTATATTCTTATTTACTGCAGTTATCAAGAATAGATGCTAAACTTCTCCAAAGGACTTTTCAGCATCTATAGAGATGACTCTTCAAGTTCTCTCCTTATGCCAATTTATATGCTATGTTACAGCTTTGATGTATGTATGTTTACCTACCCCTGCTGCCCAGAATGAAACCTACTTGGTCTTAACATACTCCTGAAATTTTGTTTGTGGTATCCTGATTTAGTCTTGATATAAGTAATATGGCTTAGTTGAATTAGTTTTGTAGTGTTTCTTTCTAGTGTACATTATTTCTATATAGAACATACATATTTGCTCTTATTTAAAGATTTGATAGAATTTTGTAGGGAATTATGTACAATACATCTAAGAATTTATTTCTTTTATATCTTCTAGGAATATACTTTCAAACTATTTCCTAAGCGATCCCTTTGGGTTGGTTAGATTTGTTGTAATCTCCCTGTTAATCGCTAATTTATTAACTTGGCTTCTCTTTCTTCAATTAGTTTAGCTAACAAGTTTACATATCTTAATATTTCAAAAGATCAACTCTTAAATTGACTCCATGAATTGGTCTTTTAGTTTCTATTTTGTTAATTTATGCTCTGATTTTTGTCATTTCTCTCTTCTCTGCCTTGAGGGTTAGCCTCTTCTTATTTCTAAGACTTTGAATTGCAGCTATGGTTTATTGATTTGACATCTATCTGATTTTTTTATATTTATTTTATGTATATAAGTGTTTTGCCTGCTTATATGTATGTGTACCACATGTATGCCTGCTGTCCACAGAGGCCAGAAGAGGGTGTTGGATCCCCCTTGAACTTGAGTTATAGATTATCATGGGTCACCATGTAGATCGTAGAAATTGAACTCGGGGGATTCCATGATGGCAGCAGCCTGCATGGATGCATTTTGAACATGGAGAAAAAAGCTATAACACCACAGAATTATAAGACACCGAGCAACAATCTGAGAGTCGTAAACCACTGGGTTTCACTCTGCGAACCCAGGGACTAATAAAAGTCCCTGAGTAAGAGTCTCGGACACTCAAAAAAGCAGACCTACAGAAACTGCAGAAGTTGCAGAAGCTAGGAAAGCAGAATAATTGTCACCAGGAGAGGAATAGTAGACACTCAAATACCCAGCAAGCATCTCTGAACCCCAGACAGGGGTACTCACTAGCCCCCCGGGCTCCCAGATTCCACACAGGCATTCCAACACCAAGGGGAGGACCAACAGAGCCTCAGGAACAGGTATATTCTCAACAGAACCATTGTGGCTGTGAACCACAGCACATTCCGAGCTGCAGGACAACATTGGGACCACAGTGGTGTATCTCCAGCAGAGTGGGGTATGGGAGATGCAAGTATATTTGGGCTTGCCTGGAAAGGTGTTGAACATACAGGCCCTTCTGTTGGATTTACAATCACTGGGAAGAACACTGCAGCTAGAAAAAGCAGCAGGATACACTTCCTGTAGTGGGCTATGTCTCTGGCACCAGTGTAGTGTCCCAGCCATGGCAGGCAGCTCTAATCACCAGATGGAGATTCCTCCTGGATTCTTGAGCACCCACAATCCACAGGATAGCTCCAACATCCAAACCAAGACCAGCACAGTGACAGAAATGGTGAGATCAGAGCAGGCTAAAAGACAGGTGGTTGGGTTGGAAGGCTGCTGGGAACTCCATTGAGTCCAAGCCCTGCAGATGGGTTGTGGGGCTAATATTGGACCCCTCAGCCAGTGCACCTGGCCTCTCCAGTAGGAAACCAGATCTTCAGCATCTATAGTTCCACCCCTGGAGCAGTGAGTGCTTGGCCTGTGTGCACTGCCTGAGTGACTCAGACTACAAGGGCTTAGTACCCAGGGCCTAGAGGCACAGAGGTGCCCTGGAGACCTTCAAGGAGGAGCCAGGGGGAACATGACCACTGACCTAAACCTTGGACCAGACAAACAAGCAGCAGGGTAATCTGCAGGCTGGAATAACATATCTAACCCTAACCCGACCTGAGTTCCTAGCTGGGACACAACTGGAAGGGGTGAACTTCAAGGGACTCACTGAAATACAGCCCCCAACACAAGACCCCCCTAGCCTGTGTTGAGCTACATATCACCAAGACTATACAGCCTCTACACCAAAGCCCATCCTTAGCATCAGGTCCAGAAAATACTAAAACAATCAGCTAATGACAACCAGATGGCTAAAGGTCAGAAAAAAAAAATTTGACAAAAATCATGGAAATATGACTCCAAAAAATTACAGCAATGCCAAAACAGTAAACCCTGACCATCCTACCACAGCTGAAACACATGAAAATGATGACAAATCTATATTTAGGAAAATGATAGAGTCCTTGCAAGAAGTTAAATACCTGAAAGAATATAAAGGCTTTCAGAATGGATCCATAAACAAGACCCATCATTTTGATGTATATAAGAAATGCATCCCACAAACAAAGATAGACTCTACCTCAGAGTAAAGGGCTGGGAAAAGGTTTTCCAAGCAAACAGTCCAAGGAAGCAAGCTGGAGTAGCCATCCTAATATTAAATAAAATAGACTTTCAACTGAAGTTAATCAAAAAAGACAGGGAAGGATGCTGCATACTTGTTAAAGGAAAAATTAATCAAGATGATATCTCAATAATGAATATCTATGCCCCAAATACAAGGGCACCCACATTCATAAAAGAAACTCTTCTAAAGCTTAAACCACAATCATTCCCATACATTAGTAGTGGGAGACATCAACACCCCACTCACAACAATGGACAGATCATCAAGACATAAACCAAACAAAGAAATAATGAGAGTAACAGACCGCATGAACCAAATGAACCTAACAGATATCTACAGAACATTTCACCCAAACACAAAAGATTACACCTTTTTTTCAGCACTTCACAGGACCTTCTCCAAAATTAACCATATATTTGGACACAAATCAAGCCTCAATAGATACAAGAAAATTGAAAAAAAAATGTCCTTCTATGTTATCATATCACCATGGATTAAAACTGGACTTCAGCAACAACAGATATAATAAAAAGCCTACACATTCATGGAAACTGAACAACTCTCTACTCAATGACCACTGGGTCAGAGAAAAAATAAAGAAGGAAATCAATGGCTTCTTAAAATCCAATGAAAACTAAGGCACCACATACCCAAATCTATGGAACACAATGAAAGCAGTGATACAAGGAAAGTTCATAGCACTAAGTGCCTTCACAGAGAAAATTGTGACAGCCCATATGAACAACTTAACAGCAGGACTGGAAGAGCTAGGGAAAAAAAAAAAAGAAGCAAACAGTCTCAAGAGGAGCAGAAGGTAGGAAATCATCAAACTTAGGGCTGAAATCAACCACTAAGAAATAAAAATGACAATACAAAGGATCAATGAAACCAAGAGTTGGTTGTTGGGAAAAAAATCAACAAAATAGACAAATCACTAGCCAAACTGACAAGAAGGCAGAGGGAAAATATCCAAATCAGTAAAATCAGAAATGAAAAGGGAGAGCTAACAACAGACATCAAAGAAATCCAGAGAATTGGCATTCACTTATAACTATAAACATTCATTTTGGGACTACCTTCACTGTATTCTATAGCTTCCAGAAAGTGACAGTAATCGATATTTGACACAATATTTTGGATCAGAAATTTATAACACATGACCAGTGCAAATCTCAGCTCACTTATTGTTTCTGGCACCAAATATATTTTCTTTTCCTTCTGTATAAAAGTAAATATTCGGAAGGGCACAGGGAATTTTTTTTAACATCCAGTGCAGAACACTGCCTTGATTGTGTATATTCATGGGTTTTTACTGATTGTTAATAAACTACTCCTTTATCCTCTCATTCATTCTATTAGGAAGAGAAAGTATCTAGAATACTGGACCTCACATGTGAGTGTACCAGGAGAAAGAGGAAAGATGCCCATGATTGGAATCTTCAGAGCATGGAACTTTGTTTCCCTGCAGATGCATCAAATGTCAAGAGGTCCTTTCTCTTTCTCTCTTCACCTTTACTTCCTTATACATGAATTATTTGGGCTGAAAAAAAAAACAGTCAGTCTTCCTTTTTCTAAATATTCTTTACCTAAGAGGGAAAATATCCTTAGTTTTAATAAATAAAAATGCATAAGATACAACCTCCTGGGCCACATCAATTTCCTTGAGCTGTATCAAAAGAGATGTTCACCCACACTTAAAAAGACCTGTTGCTCAGAGAACTTAAAGTTACTAGATCTGCTTTAGCAACAGTCCCTGGATGTTCTTGCATTTAACTAAGATGATTTGGAAAGGATTTTTTGTAGAAACTGGGTCTGAGTTCAAATAATTTAGTATAGGTTTTGAAGCACAAAGAGATACCTATTAAGCCAAATATGGGCTGGCATAAATTCAGACTGATGGCTTGATGAACCTATTCTCTTAAAGAGATTCTTTCCAAGCAAGTTGCTACTTATGATTTTGACACTGGTGGTCAAGGTAACACTTGAGTGTTTACAGATTCTCGACCTCTTCCTAATGGAAATTAGATTTCCAACAGATTTGAGAAAGTATACAAAATAAAACTGATAGAACAAGCCAAATGAGATAGTTTGCCAAGAATAAGAATGAACCACATGATCACAAAAAGCCTATGCAGCCACCTGAGGCCATATTGGTGTCTGTGGTCCTGCTGCAGCCAGAACTGGGCTGCTGTGGTCTGTGTTACCACCAATGGCTAGGCAGGCCTGTACTGCCACCTGAATCTATGTTGATGTCCATGGCCTCTGTTGCTGCCAAGGCCATTATGGTGTCTGTGGTCCATGCTTCAAGGGCCATACTGTTGTCTGTGTCTGCTGTCATTGGAGGCCATATTGAACTCCATGGTCCATGTTACCATGGAAAACCAAGTGGATGTCCATGGCCTGTGCTGCCACTGGAAGCCATATTGGTGTCTGTGGTCTGTACTGTCACCTGAGACCACGTGGAAATCCATAATGTATGCACCCACTGATTGTAAAAGGGCAAGGAAGCTACCTTTTCAGTGGTATCAATGACTGCAGGCTTACAGTTGAGAAAAAGGACATAGAAGACTTATGAGACAACCTTTACTGCAAAACCACTCCACTCCACCCAAAAAGTAGCAGGCTAGGCAGGAAGCCATTGAAGAGCAATCATTAAAATTGCAATAAGGATGCTAAATTGTAGCTCTCCACAATTCATGGCTTCTAGAAGAGGGTGAGGTGGAGGTGGGGGGTCTCAGTTTTTTAAGGGGATGGTCACTGGGATCCTGTAAGAAATATATTATTATAAAAATATTGGGTTGGAAAAAATACAATAAATAATATACACTAAAAATAAGTACACAACAGGCTCAATTATTATTTGGGGCTTCCTTTTATGGGGCTCAAGACCAGTTTGATTGCTAAGGGCAATACCATAGGTGATTCTGTTTTAATTGGCAAGTTTTGATTCCATAAGTCTATACTCAGTGGCCATGTCCTTTCCCATGATACATATAACTTTAGCCAAATGTAAGCTAGGCTACACATAAGCATAAGAAGTTAAACAGAGGATTATCTGTAAAAGTTTGTTTAGATGGCACAGTTTGCATATGAACACAAAACTGGTTCAAGTCAGACCAACCCACTTCCTGGTAGCTCCCAGAAATGTTCTGTGATGTGTTTCAAATAAGTAGGCATTATCAAGGGGTTTGTAAAGAGAGTAAATCAGGACAGTCAGAGCTGTTAAACAGAGAAACCCTGTCTCGAAAAAAAAAAAAAAAAAAACAACAAAAGAGAGTAAATCAGGTAGGTGTGCAGCTTGATTGTAGGTGAATTTTTTAAAGAGGTAAAATCCTCTTGCCTTTTTAGGAGATGTTCTCTCTCACATTTTCATTCCTTGAGTTGGCTAAGAAATGAGTAGAGAAATACAAGTGCTGCTGCCTTCCCCAGCTCGTGTGGTTCATTTCTGCAGCCACATCCATCTTATTGCACTGAGTTAACACAATATGAAGACAAAATTTTCCTTGTTTCTATGACAACTCACTTAAATATGATTTCTTGTTTTGAGCGTATTGCCCAAGCCAAGTGGAGTTCCAGTTTACTAAGCGATTCAATGTAGCTTGCCTGTCTCCATTTGATGCAGTACACTGCCCCAAAAAAAGCACAGGGGATGGAAAGATGGCTCATTAGTTAAGAACTCTGGCTGCTCTTCCAGGAGACCATAGATCAATATCCAGCATCTACGTGGTGACTCACAACCATCTGTAACTCCAATTCTAGGAATTCATTTCCTTCTTATGGCCTCAATAGGCACTGCACACATGTGGGACACATACATAAATGCATGCAAAACATCCATATACAGAAAATAAAAATAAACTTTAAAATGTTTAAGAGACATTGTTTGTCCAGATGAGCCAATTATTTCCCTTAGAAGATTATTGTTATTTTTACCTTCCTGGGAAAGAATTTCCTTGGATAAAAAAAGAATTAAGGTTTGCTAACACAGGAGGCCTCATTATCTCTTCTGAGAGCTACATAGATACAGATGGTTTCCTCCCTAGAAAGGCCAGTAGCTGATTACAATTACAATTCAAAATAAAAAAAGGAAGCAAATTTCAATGAGGATAAAAAGAAAACCAAAGAATAGTTGATGCTACTGACAGAAAAAAAAAGTAACAAGATTAGTGCCAGAAAGAGACTACTTAAAGAAGGAATCAAAATAAGAAATCATATTCAAATGAGTTGTCATAGAACCAGAAACATTTAGCTTGCATATTGTGTTAACTCAGTGCAGTAAGATGGGCCTGTCTGCAGAAGTGAACCAGACAAGCTGTGGAAGGAATTGGCACTTGTGTTACTCTGGTTGCTTCATAGCCAACTCAAGGACTGAGACTGTGACAGAGAACATCTCCTGAAAAGGGCAAGAGGAGTCTCATTTTTGCAACAGGCAGGCAGTCAAGTCAGAGAGGAAGGACTGGAGAGGAATGTTACTTCTTGGTTAATTGTTTCTGTTTGCCGAACAGTAGTATTTCCAATGATTTGGATATTGTGTATTTCAGGACACACACTGTGAATGAGAAAAGTATCACTTCTGTGGTATCATCCTTTTTTAATGTGAGATTGTTTTCTCTGCATGTATGTCTGCGCACCAAGTGTGTAAGGTGCCCACAGAGGCTAGAAGAGGCTACTAGATCCCCTGAAACTTACTTACACACTTTTTTAGCAATCATGTTGGTGCTAGGAATTGAATCTGGTTTTTATGGAGGAGCAACCAGTGCTCCTAATCACTGAGACATCTCTCCAGCCCTGTTCTATTATGTGGTATTCTTGGTAAATGGAATAGCCTAATTCTAATCATGAGAAGATTGGGGCTGTAATGGTTAATATTATATATCAATTTGACTGGGTCAAACACTAGCCAGGTGTTTGGTCAATGTTCTTCTGTGTGTTTTTATGAAGACGTTCCTGTGGGAGCTTTACATTTAAATTGGGCATACAGAAAAAAGAAGCTGCCCTCCACAATGTAGCTGACTTGTCAATCACTTGAGAACCTGAACAGAGTAAAAGCTGTCTTTTACTGTACAAAAGGGAAATATGCCTGATGGCCTTCAAATGGGATCAGCTGTTCTTCCTTCTCATTGATATGTCAGCTCTTATTCTACAACAGCTGTCAGCCTTCATGCACAGAAATCAGCATTGCAGCCTCTAGAATTATCAGCTCTTATAACAAATCGAGATGTGTGTGTGTGTGTGTGTGTGTGTGTGTGTGTGTGTGTGTGTTCTACATACATGACAGGCATGAACACACACATGCCCATCATCTATTGGTTCTGTTCCTTTGGTAATGCTGACTAATACACAAGCAAATTTAAATTAAGAAATATCCAATAGGAGACATAGTATCCAATTGTATGTCCACTGGTAAGCCTTCCATACAGACATCTGACTTAAACTCTGTGAGTTATTAAACAACAAATCAAAAACTAATGAATATGGAAAATAGCTTTATAAAGAAGAGGGTTGGCAGGGATGGGGTGAATAAGAAATGGCAGCAGGGTTGAGTAAGCAAAAGTCATATACATATGTAAAATTGTCAAAAGATAACATTTATTAACAAAAATAGAGGTGTCCTACAAAATAGTGAGATGTATACAAAGCCAATCAATATTCTTCAAATATCAAAATATCATAAAACACAAAGAAAAGACAGTAACTTCCACAGACAGGTTCAGATTAAGGTAGCATACAAGTGAATGCAACATAGCAATCTTGTCATGGATCATCAATAGGGTTTGGGGAACACTGAAGATATTCAAATAAGGTCCACTATATAATTGATATTGTTCCTATGTCAATTTCATTTGACAATTGTACTATAGTTATGTAAAATGCTATTTGTTAGGAAAAGCTTGGTGAAGATAAATAAGAATGTGGTTTACGAGTTCTCTATTCATCTACAAACACTTAAAAATAAAAAATATAGATTTGTATATTTATATATTCAATATATATATATATATCTTTAAAAAAACTTAAGAAATTAAACACCAAAAAAAAAAAAACAAATCAAGCAATTACCCATAGCTAAACAGAATTCTCAACTGAAGAATTTCTAATGGCCGAGAATTGCTTAAAGAAATGCTCAACTTCCTTAGTCTTCAGGGAAATGAAAATCAAAATGACTCTGAGATTCCACCTTACATCCATCAGAATGACTAAGATCAAAAACTCAGGAGACAGAGCGACTCCCGGGGACTGGGGACATTTTGTGTTGGCTGGAGCTGGAGTAACAAGATGGCGTCCTCGGAGTGGTGGATTCCCTCCCGGCCGGAGCCGGCGGCAGTGGTGGCAGTGGTGGCAGTGGTGGCAGTGGTACCGCCGCCCAGTTCATCGTGCCCCTTTCCCAGCCCTGGACGACGCTGTGAATGCAAGACAGCGGCGGCTGCCCAAATAGCAAGTGGCAGAGCTTCAGCAGCCGCAACCCCCTTCACTAACTGCGGCCTGGCTCTCCACGAGCAGCGGTGGTGATCTTTCAGCCGACTCTGTGTCCTGTAATGCCAACAAAGCCTGGGTTTTCCGTTGCCTGCCGCCCTCTGCCCTCCGCAGTTGTGCCGGGTGGAACAGCCCTGTAGGCCACCATCCTCTTCCCACAGGTGTCGGGGCTTGGCCCCTGCCTCCATCTTCATGTCTCAGGATGGCAAGCAGCAACAACTCCAAGGCCGAATTTATCGTTGGAGGGAAATACAAACTGATACGGAAGATCGGATCTGGCTCCTTCGGGGAGATTTATCTGGCAACCAACATCAGCAATGGCGAGGAAGTGGCAGTTAAGCTAGAATCCCAGAAGGCCAGACATCCCCAGTTGCTGTACGAGAGCAAAGTGTATAAGATTCTTCAAGGTGGGGTTGGCATCCCTCACCTACGGTGGTATGGACAAGAAAAAGACTATAAAGTGCTAGTCATAGATCTTCTGGGACCCAGCCTTGAAGACCTCTTCAATTTCTGCTCAAGAAGGTTCACTATGAAGACTGTACTTATGTTAGCTGACTAGATGATCAGTAGAATTGAATATGTGCATACAAAGAATTTTATACGCAGAGACATTAAACCAGATAACTTCCTAATGGGTATTGGGCGTCACTGTAATAAGTTATTCCTTATTGATTTTGGTTTGGCCAAAAAGTACAGAGACAACAGGACAAGGCAACACATACCATACAGAGAAGATAAAAACCTCACTGGCACTGCCCGATATGCTAGCATCAATGCGCATCTTGGTATTGAGCAGAGTCGCCGAGATGACATGGAATCTTTAGGCTATGTTTTGATGTATTTTAATAGAACCAGTCTGCCATGGAAAGGCATAAAGGCTGCAACAAAGAAACAAAAATATGAGATGATTAGTGAAAAGAAGATGTCCACTCCTGTTGAAGTTTTGTGTAAGGGGTTTCCTGCAGAATTTGCCATGTACTTAAATTACTGTCGTGGGCTGCATTTTGAGGAAGCTCCAGACTACATGTATCTGAGGCAGCTATTCCGCATCCTTTTCAGGACCCTGAACCACCAATATGACTACACGTTTGACTGGACGATGTTAAAGCAGAAAGCAGCACAGCAGGCAGCCTCTTCCAGTGGGCAGGGTCAGCAGGCCCAACCCCCACCCACAGGCAAGCAAACTGACAAAACCAAGAGTAACGTGAAGGGTTTCTAAGCATGAACTGAGGAAGACCAGCAGCAGAGCAGATGATTGGAGCAGCATTTGTTTCTCCCCAAATCTAGACTTTTTAGTTCATATGTACATTAGCCAGTGGTTGTGCACAACCATTTACTTGGTGTAAAGAACTTAATTTCAGTATAAACTGGCTCTGGGAAGCATTGTTGATGCTGATTCTGATCTGTAGCCACTGTAACTGTGAATATTAACTGAGGTAGTGAAACATGGTGTCTGGTTTTCTATTGCATTTTTTTCAAGTGGAAAAGTTAACTAAATTGTTGACACACAAATTGGTGGAGAAATTGTGCATATGCCAATTTTTTGTTAAAACTTTTTATTTTGAGATCTCATTTCAGAAGAATGGCATGAATAGTCTTTGGCCACAGTTGTGATGGTTGTAAATGTTCACAATAGTGTGTTGTTAGGGTTTTCTGTCCCTGGGGTTTCCACGTTGTTAACTTAAAACATTCTTTAAGTGGCTGGCTTCTTGTTTGCAAGCCAGCTGATATTGTAGCAACCAAAGATTTCAGTGTTTGAGCATTTGAAAGACTCTGCCTACTTCCCTGTGCTAGAAATAACATCATCTAAAGTGAAGATTTAAAAGAAAAAAAACAATAGCAACTACTAGATTATCCTTAGGACTCTGCATTAACTCTATAATGTTCTTGCTATTGGAAAGCATATCTGTCACAGAAATTCAGTTACTGTCTTGCAATTGAACATGTGTGTGTGTGTGTTGCTTAGATAAATATAATCACTGTAAACATCTATATGATCTGGGATTCTGTTTTTATTTTGAAATGGGAGCTTTTTGTTTACAAGTTCATTAAAAACTAAAAACTGTTAAAAAAAAATCAAGAGACAGCACATGCTTGTGAGGATGTGTCACAAGGGAAACACTCTTCCATTCTTGGTAGGAGTGCAAACTTGTATAACTATTTTGGAAATCAATCTGGTGGTTTCTCAGAAAACTGGAAATAGTTCCACCTCAAGACCCAGGTATACCACTCCTGGGCATACGCCCAAAAAAAATGCTCCCCCATGCCATAAGGACATTTGCTCAGCTGTGTCCATAGCAGCGCTATTCATAATAGTCAGAAACTGGAAACAACCTAGATGTCTTTCATGAAAAAGTGGATAAAGAAACTGTGGTACATTTGCACAATACAATACTGAATACTATTCAGCTTATATAAAAAAAAAAAAAAGGACACCATGAAATTTGCAGGGAAATGGATGGAACTATTATTCTGAGTAAGGTAAGTCAGACTCAGAAAACACACCTGGTATATACTCATTTATACATGGATATTAGCCATAAAGTACAGGATAACCATGCTATAATCCACATACCCAACGAAGCTAAGCATAAGTAATAAGGACAGTCCAAGGGAAGATGTTTGAATCTCACTCAAAAGAGAAAATAAAGTAGACATCTGAAGTAGCTGAAGGAAAGGAACCAGGTGAGAGAGGACGTAGGAGGACAGTTGAGATCAGGTGTGTGGGGGTGGGACTGAGAGAGAGAATGTAAATTGGTGTGGGATGCATCTCTTGGACATGGAAGGCTCCCAGGCATCTATAGGCATGACAATGAGACTCCTAGCAATGAAGCATATGTAACCTGAAGTTACCACCTCCTGTAACCAGGTGGGATTTTCAGTGGAAGGAGTGGGACACCAACCATCCATCAAACCTCCACCCTAAAATTTGACCTGCCTACAAGAAGTGTAGTGATAAAAATGAAGCAGAGATTGAGGGAATTGGCCCAACTTTAGACCCACACCATAGGAGAGAGTGAGCCAACTCCTGACACTTAATGATACTCTGCTTGCAGACCAGAGGTTGGCATAACTGTCTTCTGAGAGGTTTCTTTCAGCAGTTGATCGAAACAATGCAGAGACCCACTGCCAAACAATAGGTGGAACTCAGGGAATCTTGTGGAAGAGTGTGAGGATAGGTTGAGGAAGCCAGAAAAGCCAAGGACACCAGACAAAGACCTACAGAGGAAATTAACCTTGGCCCGTGGGAGCTCACAGAGACTGAACCACAAACCAAAGAACATAGATGGGATGGACGTATGCCCCCTACACATATGTAGTTGATGTGCAGCTTGTTCTTCACATGGGTCCCCTAAAACTTTAAGTGGGGTCTGTCTCTGTTGCTTGCCTTTGGATCACTTTCCCATAGCTAGGCTGCCTTCTCTGGCCTCCATGGGACTTCTGTTTAGTCCTGCTGCAACTTGATGTGCCAAGGTGAAGAGAAGGGGAGAGGGAAAGAGAGGAGAGAGATATGAAGGGGACTACTAAGAAAGAAAGAAATAAAAGTGGAGCCTGTGATCAAGCTATAAAGTGATTAAATAAATATAAATAAATAAAAATAATGGGAAAAAAGGAAGCCCAGAACTCATGAGGAAGAGTAGGGATGGCTTGAATAATGGCAGGAGGGCATCAAAAATTTAGATCAAAAATTTAGGCCAACAGGATAGTGCACTGGGTAAAGAGGCATGCCATCAAACCTCATGATCTGAGTTCAAATCTCTAGTACTCACATTGTAGAAGAATATGTACACTTCCTACAAGCTAACCTCTCATTTCCACAAGTATGTTGTGGTACATGAGTATGCATGCAAAACACACACACATACACACAAATAAAAAATAAATGTAACTTTAATAGTTTTTAAGAAAATTTAGATTCAATATACATCTAATTGCATTCAAATATTTAGCACATATTTTAACTCTATTTTCCTTTAATAATTTCTTACATGCATTGTAGGCATTTCCCTCCTCCCAATACTCATCTCCCTCCTGCTTCTGCTGAACCCCTCATTTTTTCCCAGCAAATTTCACTGTTTTCCTGTCTTTGTTTTGCTCTTGTTTTATGAACCATTGAGTTTAATTATGGTTGCTCATATAACATGGGTGAAGGTTCATTATAGAAACATGGACAACTCAACAATGGCTACCACTGGAGAAAATGATACACACACCCTCACAATCACTGTCAGTAGGTCGTCAGGGAGAGGTCTTGGGCCCCTCCACCATCCATAGTAAAATGTTGCAGTGCCTAATCGTGTGCAGGTCTTAGGTAGGTAACCACAGTGACAGTGAGTTCATTGGGGAAATGACCAGGTTGTGTCAAGAAGACAAGGTCTCTTTGCAGAGATCCCAGTCCTATAGAACTTACTTTCTTTCCATTCTTCTTCTATGATGCTCCCTGGGACTTGGAGGAATGGTATATATGTCTTGTTTACAGATGCACACCCAGGACTCACTTGTTCTCAACATTTTGACCATTATGAGTGTTTTTTTTTGTTGCCTTGACCATCACCTACTATAAAGAGAAGCTTCCATAAACAAAGCTGAAAGCAGACTAATCTGTGGTGATGAACATAAAAATATTTACTTTTTATTCTGTGAAATCACTACCTTTCACCCATATGTAAATCTAATTCTGAAGAGAAAAATAAAAAGTATTGTGAGATCTGTCTAATACAGAACCAGATGAAAGAGTTACAATAAAAAAATAACACAAAAACTCATTCAGAAACACAAAACTGATCTTTGACATTTTTTGGAAATAAGACCAGAGACTGTGATATCTTGAAATGTGGACTTTTGTAGTTGGATTACAACTGTACACACAGAAAAGGCTGGGATGAAGAATTATGAAAAGTCTTCCTCAAACCTGAGCATATTCTTTTGTTTGTTTTATTTATGCATAAACACATCCTATGATTCCCACCACTCTATAGCTTTCCGCAAACTGTTTTTAAGTCCCTAGAGGAGGAAACCTCTTCTACTCAAAAGAATGCATAAATAATTTTAGTGCAAGTAATTTTAGGAAAAGTGAGAGAAAATAGGGTTAAATGTATTCTTGACAAGAAACCCAGATACCCACATTAAAAATAAGAGTTGTCAAAAATAATTTTTTTTAAAAAAAGCTCATCTAAAGAAAGATTTAGACAAACAACCGTAATGGAGTGAAGTCAACAAAACAAAATTTAATGCTGTTCAGAACTGTAGAAGATTCAGTTTTGTTACAGAGAATGAAACGTTAAGGATTGTTTTGTTAGATGGGGTCTTAATTAAATATGTGATTTGGGGTCTACTTTTTCATCAGTCAAGCTCTGTAATCTCACTCACAGGGACTCTATTCATGGAAATGAAAGTGCCAAATATGCATAATTTTTCATTATAAAATATTTTGTATAAATAAATGAAATCATTCTTTATATTAAAATATAATTAAAGATTTTATGGACTCATACACCAAGAGTGTAAGAGAGCAGAGATGGGGCTATTATGTCAGTGTGACATTCAGCAGCTTGTTTTAATTATCCAGGTTCAAAAATATCCAATCAAATAGAGTGAGGAGATAAAGGTGTCCTCAAAAATGAAGACTATGTGGAAGAAAACAAATTCTTTGGTCCCATATTCTCCTTTTTGTAGGATTTTTCATGCAATATTTTCATTATCTCTGAAGTAAAGTAGTGAAGAGAAGAGTCCACACCAGGGAAACCGTTTCTGACTGCTGTGCTCTGTCCTCACTTTTCTTTGTGGGCCAGGAAATATGATTTGCACAAAATTAAACATCTCCACTGAGGATAACATCAGTACCATAGTCTATTATGAAGGATGCTGCATGTTCTAACAATTGGGATAATGACACCCTACTTCATAATAACTACTTCCAGGTAAAGGAAATTACAGGCATCTTTTTCCACGATGCAGAATTCTACCTTGGCTGTATATATTCTATCTTTCCAACTTGATACTCTTCTTTTCATAAGGATAACTAGTGTCATACAGGATTATATAACCAAGCCACATCTGTTCTCCCTTGTTTTCTAGATATTGGATGCATTGTGCTTCACAGTGTGAGTCTCCAATCAAGAACCTGAATATTGCTCCACAGTAAATGCTGCAGATGACAAGGTGGCCCAGTGCCAAGTTGTTACAGCTACCCCAGCCCATTCCTTTGAGGAATGCTTCTCTTGGCTCCCATTTAGTTGGACAAATGTATAATTGTCACATCCTTTACAAATGTACAGACTCTCTGTCCAGTATTTATATAAACATATAATTTGTGAATTGGTTGATATGCCTTCAATTCTGTTATTCTCTGTGTCATCCTTCATGGGACACTCTATCTCATAGTACTTCTCCCTCAAAAGAGAAAGGCACAGGAAAAATATCTAGTAACATAGGACTAAGTAGCTTTGTTCCAGAATATTTGGACAAACACACTCCAAAATGCTAACAACATGGGCCACAAGACATGTGGCAGCCTAAAACCTCATCAAATCGAAATGTCTAGAAGCATGGAATATTCTAGAATCATAGACTTACAATTCATTATGGGACTTTCAAGTTCATCAGCTCCACTTCCAAATATTTTTATTATTATATTTATTACTTCAGGTTACATCTCCATCACAGTGTCCTCTTTCCACCCCTCCCAGTCCTGTACTCCCACCCTCTACCCCCTAACCCTTCCATCCCACTCCTCTGGAGTGGAGTGTCCCTACATAATAGTCCCCCACCCCAGTTAAGCAGTCATATGAAGGCCAATAGCCTCCTCATACACTGGGGACCTACAAGGCAGCACCACTAGGGCAAAGTGTCTTATTGACAGGAAAAGAAGTCTATGTTCATGTTCCCTTTGATGTATTGGTGTAGTATAGTTATCCTGTACTATATGGCTAAAATCTGATCATAAGTGAATAGATGTCATGTGCATCCTTCTGAGTCTGTGTTAGCTCAATCAGGATGAGCTTCTCTAGTTCCATCCATTTGACTGCAAATTGCAAGATTTCGTTGTTTCTGATGACTGAGTACTATTCCATTGTGTATATGTACCACAGGTTTTTTTTTTTAATGCATTCCTCGGTTGAGGGACATCTGGGTTGTTTCCAGTTTCTAGCTATTAAGAGTATTGAGCTCTAGGTTAGCAATATGGATCAGAGAGTAAAGGGGGTGCTGCACAGCTCAATGGCCTAGTTTCAATCACCCACATAGTAGAAGAACCAACTTTCTTAAATTGTCTCACACCTGTGCTGTAAGGAGTGTGTGTGTGTGTGTGTGTGTGTGTGTGTGTGTGTGTAGTAGTAGTAGTAGTAGTAGTAGTAGTAGTAGTAGTAGTAGTAGTA
>CAJQZJ010033081.1:3650518-3665651 GCA_907164525.1 Lophiomys imhausi | reverse complement strand
TAGTAGTAGTAGTA
The DNA here is from genome assembly GCA_907164525.1 of Lophiomys imhausi. NCBI lineage: Eukaryota > Metazoa > Chordata > Mammalia > Rodentia > Muridae > Lophiomys > Lophiomys imhausi. The sequence goes on along the minus strand of CAJQZJ010033081.1, from coordinate 3,665,637 downwards.
GTAGTAGTAGTAGTAGTAGTAGTAGTAGTAGTAAGTGTGTCACCTGAACAGGGACTTGAGTCCTGGACTCTCATATTAAAACTCTGATGTTCTACCAACTGAACTATCCAGGCTCTTGTGTTCAGTAGTGTATGTGTGAAATTTCCTTGAATGACTGGTTGCTCTAACAACTTGGCTTCTGCAGCCAATAATTACAATGGAGTAAAGTTGAGAAAAATGTGAAAACTCTAGGTGACTGGATGAGCCCTACGTTGACCTGAGCCAAATGACTGCTTTAAATCATAGTGATTATGTTTTGTGGTTTATTTTTTTCCCTAGAGGTTAAGAACAAAATCATTTGAATTAGCTAATGGCTTCACAAAGCTAGACTTTTCAGCATTATGTTAAGGACTTAAATAAAAGAACAGATTTCGATATCATACAGAGTTTAGTCCCAATTTGCAACTTCAAACATTTTTCAACAAAATCCATATTCAACTTAATTTAGGCTTTAATAATGCTTTTTTTTGGCTTTTATGTTATATGTTTGGGAGGTGTTAAAAGAGAAGTCAAAGTGACCCAACACAGAGATCTTTTATATTCTTTCCATTTTCTTCTACTGCTTAATTTTGTATGTTACCACTTAAGATTTTAAAATAATGTCATCTCAGTGAAAACCATTTCCTGACTCTGACCTTTCTCCCTCTCTACCACATCAACCTCATGCTTTTAGATCAATTTCTTCTTAGTGAAATATCTTCTTCATTGTTTCATTCAATAATGACTTATGGGTAGCAAAACCTATGGGTACTTTTCTTACTCTTCACAGGTCTGTAAGCACCCTTGATTCTTTTCCTCTCTCAAGGATGGGACAGGCAGGTGCTAAAGGATAAGGCTATGCATTCACATGTAGCCAAGTGGCACTCCACTGTCCTGGGCATTTGCTGCTGATTGTAGCTTATCAGTTATATGTTGGGTTTTGAAGTTGTCTGTGTTTCTCACTGGCAGCTGCTGAGGTTTTCGGTCACAACACAACAGTCCCTTACCTCTATCACATTTTTCTGAGTCTTATTCATCTGCCTAAGTGGTTTTGCTTTCACTTGTTCTCCTTAGCTCTTAAAATGTACTTTAATCTGAGGATGGAGACTTTTTAAAATACTGGTAGGTTCTCAGCTCTTTCCACATTCTTATCTTGTGCTCCCTTTTGTATCTTATTCTCAGTTATACTCCATAGTCTTAATCCTGCATTTTCTTTTAAAATATTTTTGAAATCTTAAATTTTTTCTATATCACTATTCTTCATTGAGTCCATCCTTCAGTGCTACCATCTTCTTAGCCAGTTCTTTTCATTGTATTCAGCCTTGATTTTGGACTCTTAAATGCTAGTTCAGTGACTTATCATTTTGGGCTTTTTTTTTTTTTTTTGTACGTATACATCACACACAAATTTTATTCATATATGTGTTCTGTATTTATATTAATTCTCCCCTTTCCTCTCTTCCCTCTAATCCCTCTTGTGTCTTCTCTGTTCCCCCTCAAATTCATGGCCTCTTTTCTTTAATTTGTAAATACATAAATGCAACCTATGACATACATTTAGTGTTGCTCACATGTACATGTTTTTAGGACTGATCACTTGTTATTGGACAACCACTTAGGGGCTCATCTCTGTGAACAATTGACTCTCCCTCTCCCTACAATCATTAATTGCCTGTAACTCTTTATCTAGGGACAGACCCTGTGATATTTCCCTCATTCCATATGGGCATTTCAACTGATGTTGTCATTGCTGAGGTTTTGGGTTTTTTTAAATTTTTTTAATTTTTAAAATTTATTTGATGTTTTGTTTAGATAGCCATAATATTGAGATTTCAAGGGTGCCACTTCTCTGTCATATATAGACGGCACAGTCTCACAGCAGATGTTCTAGCCCACTGGCTCTTACTTTGTACTCCCTTTTAATCCCAAAGCCTTAGGTGTAGTAGTTGTGGTGTAGATATATCCACTGGGGTTAGGCAACCCATGGCCAGTTGTCTACATTTTAACCAGTTGTGGCTTTCTGTAATAGTCAACATCTTTTTTTTTTCATTTTCAATATTTCAAAGTGTTTCTTCCTCAGGTCTACATAGTCATCTTTCATCACATCCCTAGTTGTGCCAAATACATTTCTTCTTTTCACTAATTTCTTTCTTTATTTCTTTTGACATGATATTACACCTAATTTTTTTTCAGACAGCAATGTTTTTAGTAAATGGGGTGAAAACACATTGTAATATGATTTTCTTACTTATTGTAGTGTTATTCCTGTGTGTGATTTAAATTTTTTGGTTTACAACCTCTTCTGCAAGTGTAAAATGTTTGTCCTCCCTCTGTGTATTTAGATATCTCAACTGGGATATTTTCTCCTGCTTCTATAAGTTCTACCAGGGACCCTTGAAATATAACTTAGTCTATAACAAGCAGAGTAAGTCACAAATTGCTGAGTAAGTAGATGACCCATCTCAGATGCCAGATAGCAACTAGTTCAGGCATAATTTTCTTCCCAAAGCACATAAATGTATAGCATTTGATGAACATTTGAACCCTGAGAGAATTGAACAACTGACTAACTCTGACCTCCAGAGTCCACACAATTCTGTATTCACCACTCTATTTCTATTCAATTTAGGACTAAAGTATGACTAATTTCAACATTACTATTACAATAAAAATTATTTCAACCTATCATATATTTCCACTCTTTCTTCTAGACACATTAAGATTTATTTCTTTACTGTAGGCATGGCCTTGTGATTTGCTTTGGTGAATAAAATAGGAGTGGACTTATATAAGTCTTTTGTAGACTAAAGATGGAAAAAAACAGTTCATGATATCACATTTCCTTCAGCACCACAGGCATTATTGTTGCCTCAATTGGTACTCCTGCCATCTACCTGGAGGTGACAACACCATGGAGCAATACCTTGTGGGATGGCCATGTGAGCAAGAAATCCATTTTTCAACAAATTGAGATTATGGTGTTATTTTCTATTGAATCCTAACCCAGAACACTCAGATAAAGGTATTTTATCATATTTTTCTCTTTTAAAATATTTCATTATTTGAGAGAAGGGTCATGCATGTGTACATGTCTGAGAACAACTTGGGGGAATTGTTTCTCTATGGATCCCAGGGATTGAACTCTGGTCATAAGAATTGATGATAAGGACCTTCACCTATTGAACCATCTTTCTAGTGCCAAACTTTCTTTTAAAATTTTCACATATTTTTATTGTATGTCTGTGACAGAGAGACACTTCAAAGCATGAGTTACAATGCAGTCTTTCTGCTGTTCCAATCTATATCTCTAAGAAACATAGATACTGAGATTTAAACAAAGCAAAACTTCATGAAACACTAAGTGAATAATGTAAATGTTTGTTCACATAGCAAACTGTGTGGCTTTGGTAATAAAGACTGTACACTGAACTGAGTGCCATCGAGCTCTTACTTAATTCTCATTCATACAGAAAGTCTTTCCAACTCTCTTCTTGTGTGTGAAAGTCCATTCCTATTAAACTTATCAAATTTGTTTTTATTCAGCAAATAATATGACTGAAGCTGTGAATAGGCAAGTGTTTCTGTTTTTCTTCCTATGCTTCTCCATTTCTTCCCTTGGTTCTTTGTCTGAAGCACATTCTTTTCCCTGTGACATCCCTTTGCTTTATAGCTCTCTATTTGTTCATCCTCACTAACCCTAAGGCATTTATTTCTCATGCCTCAAGTTCTAACATCAATTGTATGGGTCAAAATCCAGAAAGTAATGCATGTATCAACTGTTCCATCCCCAGAAGTTACTTATATTTTAAATATTACTTTATTCATTCCTCAACAAATATTGGTTGAACATCACTAAAACTATCATTATATTCAAGACAAAGCATAATATAGATTTCTGAGGCATTAAGAAGCTAGAAAAGTCAAGGAAAATTTATGACATACTTGAGGCTGCTGATAATACAAAGTAGCACATGCAGTAAACACAGAGAAGGATGTAACTATGGTGTAAATTGTGCTGTCATCTGCTGGAAGACTATATAATAAGAATTCTGACTATGATCATATCAGACTTATATTTCTATGAACCTTCCCTGTACACTCTGGAAGTGAAAACTGTGTTGAATTTTTCAGTTCTTAATATTCTCTGAAATGTTTCCTAAAAATGGCCCCAGCAGGTACTCTCATCTGAAAACCAACAAGTCAAAGGTTGTTTGATCTCCACAGATCTCTTCCTTTTTTTTTTAATACTTTATTTTTTTTCTTCAAGTTACATCTCAGTCACAAACCCTTCCCTATTCCCCCTTCCTATCCTGCCCTTCCACCCTCTTCCCCCCAGAAGTTTCCCCTTTCAGTCCAACAGATGGTTCCTTCTCTTATAACAGTAAATACTATACAAAACAACAGATATAAATATGCCACATTTATGAGAGTTAAATGGCCCAGTATACCTTCCCAATGTCCAGTTTATACATATTTGACCCCTGACTTTAACATTCTACTATCTAACCATCTCCATGAGTTTAAAGGTCTATATCTGACTCAACATTCATACTAACTTGCAACACACTTTTAAGAGTATCTTCTTAGATCTATAACACCCTCTTGATTCCTAAACAACTCAAAATTTAACTATGAGACTCTAGCTGTCTATTCTTCAACCACCTCAGAGACCTGAGAGGGATAAATATATCTGATTATATAGGAAGTGCAGGGCCTGAAGCTTTCAATACTAAGAAATGATAAACCAGTGACTGCCTGGACAGTTCCCCTTTTCTCTCCACACATTCCAGCATCAGTCTTCAGCCTTTTGGTTCTGTTTCTCTGACAGACATTGATTGTAGAGCAGGAATTATGAAGGACTTACCTAACCTGTCTTGGCAGAGCTAGGCTGTCGACTTCCCTGCTACCAAGTTTTGTCCTTTTTGGACAGCAGTCTGTCTGCAGTTGAAGCAAGGAGTTTTTTCATGCCAAGAGATAGGCTTGCCGCTAATTCAACCATCTCACACTGGAGATTCTTTGATGCTTATCTTCTACTTGGAGTAGAATAGGGGGTGCTGTCAGGAGCTGATATGTCTCGATATCAAAAAAAATCTTAATTTAAGATAACATCTTTGAATGCCATATTCTGCAGATCTCTTGGGGTTTTTGAAGATGCCCTATCTGTCTCTTGTATTTAGATAAGCAAATGTTGCTTGTCTCTTAACAACTTGATATGGATGTAATATTAAGATTGTATTGGGCTACATAGGCATTGATCTTTGTATATTGATACATAATTAAGAGTATATTTAACCACAATTGAATAGATCTTTGTATATTGATACAAAATTAAAGGTAACGCTTCCTAATGGTATCATACCTAGAGATACTTAAAAATAAAATGTGAAGCTCTGGCCTCTTGATACCAACCATCTAAAACTGTCTAGGATAGTTAAGTAAAACAAACTCCTAGTCATGCAAACATGTCACTTTGTTAGCTACTATGACAGTCTATCACAGATATTCTCTAAACTACCCAGTAATCACAGATCTCTTCCTAAAGGACGTCCCTAAGTACTCACCACATTCTAGGGACAGATGTATAAGATCTCTAGAAAGAAACATCCTCCATCCTTGACTCTGAATTCATAAAAGTGCCTAATATCTATGTCATGTGTAGAGTATTTAGAGACTCTCACACACTGTCTAATTTTTAGAACCTTATGAGGGATTCAGTTCAGATTGAAATATAGGGTGGGTGCTTGTTCAGCTACATCTGGGAACACATAAAAAATGTCCATCCCACTTCAAGTCCTGAAGGATAGCAACATCTGGTACACCTGAATTCCCTACACACTTACTTAAACTTGTACAAACTTTGTAAAACCTAGAAGAATGTGCCTTTAAAGTATTCTTTGGAAATGAAATGAACAAGGTAAAAACATTTACTACTTCAGTGTGACACATTTCAAAACCTTTCTATATTCCAAAGTTGGAAATAGGAGAGGACTTCGTGGTTAAAGTTGGAGGAAGAATAGAACGAACTGGAGCATTCTTGCTTGGTCTCTGAGGATATTTTTCTTTTTTTCCTTCATCACAAGTTTTGTAGTTCTCATATTGGTGATCAACTTTGCTAGAGTTTTCTTTTTCTGTTATGTCTTAAAAATAATATTAGAATGATAGCCAGAAGGCAGGAATCTAAGTCAAATTGCTGTCAATTCTTAAATTGTATTTACATCAGAATTGACAGAAGGGTGTGATAGTAAGGTGATTCTACTAAAATCTAGAGATAAGAGATTCAAGTTCCCCACTTCCATTTATAAATATGCCATATCTTTCTCTGCCAACTATGCTTCTTCCTGCTTCTAGTTCAATTCTAATCTAAATCTTTTGCCACTGTGCTCACATGTACATTGTGTATATAAGCACAGCCACATTATTGGAACATATAGCTGAAATTAAAAGGATATTATTATTTGTAGAAATGTACCTTAAATCAATACTGTAAATTCTTGATTTAATGTCATATTTAAATGTTTTAAATTTAATGTTCTCCAGATAAAACTAGTATATTTTTTGATTTAGTCTGTTACTTGAGGGCATACTTTTAAACTATTTATTAATAACTCTATATACATTCCAACCCACCCACCTGAGGCACAGGAGAAAGGATACTGTAATAGGCAGAAGATGAAGACCTCCTCAGTCACAGGTTCTTGGAGCATCTACTCAGCAGTCCAATCAAATCAGCATACACAGGAACAGGTAAAATGACCAATGGACAGCAATGGAAACACAGCAATCAGAAGCACCAGCAAGAAGAGCAGCCAAAGAAACACCAACTTTTGTGACCCCAAACAGAACCAACCTGAGCTCAGCCTGGCCTGAGCCATGATCTTCAGCAAGTCTCAGCAGCAGCAAACTTAGGCACAGTCTTGTCTGGAATCTTTTTAATCAAAGTAGCAATGAGCACCATTGAGAAGCATTGCCATGCAAAAAGCCCCTCCTCATATCCAGGGCCTCCTTTATACACCTCACCCAAATATGCACAAGGATGCTTTCTTTCTTTCTTTCTTTTTTCTTTACATTTATTTATTATGTATACAATGTTCTGTCTGCATGTATGCCTGCAGACCAGAAGAGGGCACCAGATCTCATTATAGATGGTTATGAATCACCATGTGGTTGCTGGGAATTGAACTCAGGGCCTCTGGAAGAGCAGTTAGTGTTCCCAATCTCTGAGTCATCTCTCCAGCCCAAGAATGCTTTCCAAGTGGCCAACTTCAAGCTTTCCACACAAAGTACTTCCTGCTGACCAAAATTACAAGCTCTCCAAGGAGTCTGTCCATCAAAGGATATAAATATGTTCCCCGCACATGATAGTTTCTGACTGGCAAAACATCATGCTCCCTTTCATCAGGATGTTTTGTATGCCCCTTTCACGTATCTGTTTTTCAGCGGTAGACAAAGGATTCTCACATTCCTTACTTGAAACCAAAACAAAAAAACATTCATTCAACACAACTGTGTTTCTAAAAAAAAAATCTAACCTTCCACCATATTCACTCTTAGACTCTCATGTGTACTCACGCTTTCTTGGGTTCTCTGCAGAACAAGGCAGTCTATCATTTCACTCTTGGCTAGGCATACCCCATTTCCATAAGAAAGATTTTAAAGATGCTTCCTTAAATAGCTTCATAATAAATTTTGGGAGCCACAAAAGACCCCCAAAGGTATCTAGTCCAATGTTACCCAAAGGATGGCAAGTATTCAACCAATAAAATAGCTAAGCAACTGTATAAATGCTGCAAGCTTCTCATGGAAACATGGATTGTGATATGACTTCTACCACTGCTGTGTAGGTAATTCCATTCATTTGGAATTCATTGATTCAGTACAAGGATCGCATACCACTGCTGTTGTTAACTATTTTGTGATTTCTTTTCAAATGCATTTTTATGTTAATCAAGAAAACAGAATGTGGTAGGTATAAAGGATTAGCAGGATTATAAGCACACCTATAAGAGGCCTGTACAACAGAAATTTGAGAAGTGAGGGATTTGGCCTGGCTTTCTCACTGGGTTGGGAAGAAAGAGGGAGGAGAGATGACTTCATACAAAGACCTCCAGTGGAGGACCTCCATACAAATCCCTGCTTCTGGTATTGGTATAGGTTCATTTGAACCCCACTGCCACCTTTGTCCTCTTTTAACCAAGCTCATTACCCTGTTTAGAATAAGATAACATGGTCTAACCTAACTGATGAGAAATGTATCAAAATTAAGAAAATATAGTCAAGATTTATTATTTCTAATAATGAAAAGCCCATCATTTTCCTCATAAATAGGATAATAAGGTTGCTGTCCTTCGCCTTCCCAGGGATGATTGCTATTCCATTTCTTGTGGGTTCACTGAGCCAGAACTTCAGAGATAATGGGTTGTTATAGGAAAATTTGGCTTTGACATTTATATGATAAATTTGGTGTCAATTAGATGAAAAATACTCCATTAGGTAAAGTGAGTATACCAACGTGAAGATGGCCTTCTGTGAAAGTTAATTGAAATTAAGATGGAAAAATACTTAGCCCTCTATAAGCTGATTCAATTAGGAAAGGTAATGTCATCTTATAATTGTAAGCATTTGTTCTTCTTACAGCCTGTTATTTTCAGAATTTATAAAATCTGACATTATTACTATGTGTTTTAAAGCCCCACTCTGAGGTTAACTCCAAGATGTAATGGTTCTTGGTGTTAAAATACAAAGTCAAACAAAACAGCTATATTCCCTCCATTTTAATGAAATGGGAGACAGGGAGCAATGTTAGCACAAAGGTTATATTTTTTTAGATGAAGCATCAAGCCTGTAGCTGGGTAAGTAAGGGTTGCTTTTGAGTTCATCCTGGAAGGGTGATGTGTTGGATTTGCAATGAAGGAGAAAGAGACTCATCCTCACAGGGTACAGCTGCAACAGTGGAGTTGCTGTCAGTGGCCAGCTGCCAAGGAGCTTCAATCTCAATTGAACAAAATGATAACAAGTGTGTTCTAAAGAATAGTCCTGCAAAGTGACAGCCTAATATTGAATTCTTATTCAACTTCAATGATTTTGTGGCCTCTATGAATTTAAAACATAAAATGAAATATTTATCAACAATCAAAAAGAGGCGTGTCTGACTATGTTACCCGAATTCGGTGCTGCTTTCATCTCAGCAAGTAGAAGGCTTCTTCAGAAGATCATCCTCCCAACTTGAGAAAAGCCTCCTTTCAGAGAAGATGCTATAAAAAATTAACCTTGTCTTCTCAAAAAGTTGCCTGTAGGGAACATGACTTAAAATTCAATGGAGAATTACATACTGGGTGCTCTCCATCTAACTCTAGGATTTAAAGATGTTTTAAGTAATAAATTGTAATGATAGTGCTACCATTTAAGTCCTACTCTATTCCATGGACAATTGCCAGTAATTTATGTTCTTTTATTTATTTCATATTTACAAAATACTTGCAAAACAGATGTTAGTATCTGCCACCTTGAGAGTGAGAAGTTGGCATTTAAGTATAGTATATAAATTATCAGCTGGTAGGACTAAAAACATTGTTCAGTCAGGCAAGGGCTTGTTATGGCCCTGGGCTAGGCAGAGATAGGCAGATCACTGGGTATCAAGGGCCAACTGGTCAAGCCAAATTATCCTGTCTCAAAAAAAGCAAGATATAGAGCATTTGATTATGATGTTGATCTCTAGCCTCCACATGTACACATGTATATATACATGATCACACATGTGCATACACACACACACACACACACACACACACACACCAGCTACTAAGTACAAGCTGTGTTTAAATAGAGATTTGTTTATCTCTTAAATACTGATCTTTACACTACCATGCAGCCCTGTTTCATTTGCTACACAAACTTCCTCCTCACCTTATGTCTTGCTAACATCCCTTAAAAGGGCTCTCGTAAGTCTCAGAACTGCTGATGTGGTTCCATCTGTATCCTGTTCGGCAGGCACCTTTAAAATCTGTACTTTTTAGATCTAAATGCCCTTTCACCTCCCTCATGCCATCCTTTGTCAGGCTCAAGTTCTGAGGCTCTGTGCACGGCTCTGATAACACCTAATACTTGGATCTCCTCACCATAGCTGGGTCATTTTAATAGGGCTCTGGGGGATAATGATGGACTTCTGTTAGAGAACAGATGATTTCTTGAGACACTCTATCAATATCACCCCTTAAGATTAAGTCTGGACTTTCACACTCTATTAATCTCTTTAGTTCTTTCTTTTCCTTCATTAAATTGCCTAGAAACTCAAACTAATAAAATTAATTTGACAACAATTTGAAAGTGAACTGAAATTATTACTGTCCTCAAAGTGTGTCATTCTTTGTGATTGCTAGAACCTATCTCTGGTTTTCTTTTTATGAAACCATCCGTAAAATCTAGAGATACTACATGTACACAAGTTAATAAAGTAATCTGATGACTTCTAACATTCCTAGGTTAACCAGGTTTCCAAGCTTCCAACTCTATCATGTTCCATTTCATTGCAATAGAATCCTGGTGAGTAGAGCTATAGTAGGTATTTGTGGATGCATCCATCACCTACTTTCCTCTCCCATATACACACACAGTATTAGACATTGAAATCAGGTTAAAACATAATCAAACTGCTATGGATGAAACTTTAAAAGTGTTTTTCTCCTTGTAAGAGTTGGGGTTAAATAGATGTGGAAAAGTTCTTATATTACAACCAATGTTAAGCTGTTTCAGCTTGAAATAGAATTATATGGAAGAAAAATTATGTAATTCCTACTGTGATAATAAAGAAAAATCTGTAGGAGATGTCCACATAATTTTAAAAACATCAAACATACTTCTAGAGAAGACATCAAAGCACAAATAATGACAAGAGAAGAAGGAAGAAATAAAGTATTTTACAAACAATGAGAAACCAAAAAACTGTGAAGTATTTGACTATCCATAATTATTTTGAATGTAAATAGAATAGATTCTTCTATTAAAATGCAAAGATGACTAAAAGGACAGGAAAAGCATGTTGGGTTCTCTGATTGCTGGAAAGGCTTCTCTCTTAAACTGAGAGACTAAAAATTAGAAGACAAACAAAACACTCCATGCTAATGGAAACCAGAAGAGAACAGAGGTAAAGAAAATATAGAATGATTAATAACTGTCCTGAGACTAAGGGATGGAAGTCCAACACACCAAAACTTTTGTAATTCACAAAAACCACTTAAAGTTAATTTTTTAATGAGTTTATCAAAACAAAAAACAGCTTACAAAAAATCTTAATCTATACAATAAAGAAAGAAAAATAAGCCGGGCGTTGGTGGCGCACGCCTTTAATCCCAGCACTTGGGAGGCAGAGGCAGGCGGATCTTTGTGAGTTTGAGGCCAGCCTGGTCTACAAAGCGAGTCCAGGACAGTTAGAGATATTCAGAGAAACCCTGTCTCGAAAAACCAAAAAAAAAAAAAAGAAAGAAAGAAAAATAACTAACCCAGTGTTAGATTAAGAAAATTAAGTAAGGGGGGCCAAGATGGGGGTGACCTACACTGACGCATTTTGAATGTGGGAGAAAAGAGCCATAAAAAGCACAGAGTTATTGGACATTGTGCAAAAACCGGAGGGGCTAGACCCTCCGGGAACACTCACAGCTCCCAAGGGACTGTTAAAAGTCCCAGGGTAAGGCTCTCCCCACATCTCTCTCAGACACGGAAGCCACTAAATCCAGGATTCGGGAACTCCCATTTGGAGAGGCGCCTGGTAAGATCAAGCCCAACTCACAGCAGGCAGAATCAGAGGCCACATGGCGATCGCCCACTAGCCTACTGGGCTCCCCACACCTCAGGAAGACTTATACCTACTTAGGAAAATTTGCGGGATAGTGGAAGTCTTAGCAAGGAAGAAACAGGGCACTCGGCGGGTGGTCCACAGCCACTCAAGCCACGGAGGATCCAAGAGAGTGGGAAGCCAGCGGGCAGAGCAGTTTGGGAGGGAGGCCGGCAGGGGCGGGTGGGGCCGGGGATCCGTGCACCCACGGCAGAGCAGCTGGGGAGGGAGGCCCGCAGAAGCAGCGAGAGGGGCCGGGGATCTGCGTACCTGCAGCTGAGGAGGTAGGGGGGAGGCCCACACAGGCGGCGGGAGGGGCCGGGGCTACGCGCACCCACGGCAAAGCAGCTGGAGAGGGAGACCCATACAGGCAGCAGGACGGGCCAGGACCTCACGCACCAGCTGAGCAGACAGGGAGGGAACCCGTCACAGGCGGGCGGGGCTGAGGGGCCAGGCCTGTGGCCTAGTGAGAAACCAGAAGAGAAGCCTAGTGAGAAACCAGAAGTCAGGGGACCATAGTTGTATTCTGGAAAATCCAGACATATTAGGTGTGGAGCCTGGCCCTGTCAGCCTCTGTAACGACAAACAAAGCCCACAGAATCTGTGCCTGGGCAAACAGGTACATACCATCAGAACCATTACAGGTTGATAACTCAGTGTGCAACACAGAGAAGTCTGAATTGGGAGCAATGAAACAATCCCAGACAATTACTCACTACCTGGGAATAGGCTGCACCAGCACACAGTGCTTCAGCCTATTAAAACCACAGTGACCCTGAGATTCCCCCTGTAAGCAACGACAGATAGCCAAGCAACTCATCCCCTGCATCATAGCATCCCCTGTGGAACCAAGCACAGAAAATGACAAGAACAGACAGCTAAATGTATCCATATGGCCAAAGTTCCAAGAAAAAAATAGAACTCAAGGAAATATGACTCCAACAAAGCAGAATTATCCTAGCTCATCCAATTCAGATGAACTCACACCAACAGAAACACGTGAAAACGGTGACAATTCTGCATTATGGAAAGTGATAGAGTCCCTTCAAGAAGAACGTAAATCTATGAAGGAATACAAAGAAGCCACAATTTTACAAGTAAAAACAACAAACAACACCATTAAAGAACTCCAAGCCAAGGTGACAGAGCTTGAACAAAAGGACAAAGCAATGAAAGATTTTCACACAAAAACAAGCAAGCTGGAGAAGGAAATGCACAAAACGAAAAATACCATACAAGACATGAAAATAGAAATAGAAACAATAAAGAAAACACAGTCAGAGTTAAAAGAGGAAGTGGAGAATCAAGGGATGAGAACAGGAACTACGGATGTGAGTATCAAAAATAGGATGCAAGAGATGGAAGACAGGATCTCAGGCATGGAAGAAATCAGTACAACATCCAAAGAAAATGAGAAGGCTAAAAAATCTCTCACCCACAACATCCAAGAAATCAAGGACTCAATGAAAAGATGGAACCCAAGAATTATAGGTATAGAGGAAAGAGAAGACTCCCGACTCCAAGGTACAGGAAATATCTTCAACAAAATCATAGAAAAAAACTTCCCAAACCTGAAAAAAGAGATGCCAATAAAATTCCAAGAGGCTTAGAGAACACCGAACAGATTAGATCAGAAAAGAATTTCCTTTCACCACATAATAATTGAAACACCAAATATACAGAACAAAGAAAGAATATTAAAAGCTGTAGGAGAAAAAGGTCAAGTCACATACAATGGCAGACCCATCAGAATTACACCTGACTTCTCCTCAGAAACTTTAAAAGCTAGAAGGGCCTGGATAGATATCCTACAAGTCCTGAGAGATCATAGGTGCCCAGCCAGACTACTATACACAGCAAAACTCTCTATCAACATAGATGGAGAAAACAAGATATTCCATGACAAAATCAAATTTAAACAATATCTCTCCACAAACCCAGCCCTACAGAAAATCCTAGAAGGAAAATTCCAACCCAGAGAAGAAAACTTCACCCAAGAAAACAAAGGGAATAGAAAACCCCTCAGCAACTAAACCAAAAGAGGCACAGAACCGTCACCTATACCAAACTAATGGGAAATAACAACCCCAGGTCACTAATATCCATCAACATCAATGGACTCAACTCCCCAATAAAAAGACACAGGTTTAAAGAGTGGATACGCAAGCAAGACCCATCCTTTTGCTGCATACAAGAAACACATCTCACTACCAAAGATAGACACTACCTCAGAGTAAAGGGCTGGGAAAAGGTTTTCCAAGCAAATGGACCCAGGAAGCAAGCTGGAGTAGCCATCCTAATATCAAACAAAACAGACTTCCAACTGAAGCTAATGAAGAAAGACAAAGAAGGGCATTATATACTCATTAAAGGGAATATTCATCAAGAGAAAATCTCAATAGTGAACATCTATGCCCCAAATACAAAGGTACCTACTTTCGTAAAAGAAACACTTCTAAAACTTAAAGCGCACACATCTATCACAACACATTAGTAGTGGGAGACTTCAACACACCACTCACAACAATGGACAGATCATCAGGACAGAAGACAAACAGAGGAATATTGAGTCTAACACAGATCATGAAACAAATGGAACTAACAGATATCTACAGAACGTTTCACCCAAACACAAAAGAATACACCTTTTTCTCAGCACCCCACGGAAGCTTCTCCAAAATCGACCACATAGTTGGACACAAAGATAGTCTCAATAGACACAAGAAAATTGAAATAACACCTTGTATCTTGTCAGACCACCACGGAATAAAGCTGGTCTTCAACAGCAAAAGAATCAACAGAAAGCCCACACACACATGGAAATTGAACAGCTCCTTACTGGATGACCACTGGGTCAGGGAAGACATATAGAAGGAAATCAAAGACTTCTTAAAATCCAACGACAATGAAGACACAACATACCCAAACCTATGGAATACAATGAAAGCTGTGCTAAGAGGAAAGTTCATAGCACTAAGTGCTTTCAAAAAGAAAATTGTGACAGCTCATATTAGTGAATTAACAGCTAAGCTGGGTGAATTGGAAAAAAAGAAGCAAACACTCCCAAGAGGAGCAGAAGGCAGGAAATCATCAAACTTAGGGCTGAAATCAACAACTTAGAATCAAAAAGAACTATACAAAGAATCAATGAAACCAACAGTAGGTTCTTCGAGAAAATCAACAAAATAGACAGACCCCTAGCCAAATTAACTAAAAGGCAAAGGGAAAGAACCCAAATCAACAAAATCAGAAATGAAAAGGGAGAAATAAAAAC
>CAJQZJ010033081.1:3587449-3645518 GCA_907164525.1 Lophiomys imhausi | reverse complement strand
TTAGAATGCAGAGACACACACATAGGATTTGGAAAGACCTAAGTTTAAAAGCTACTTACAAAAGGCCTACTCAATACAAACAAATTGTCCTTTGAGATCTCAAAATATATACACTAAAGCTGGTTTAGCTCCAAAATAACAAAATAATTTCTTCTTTAACCCAGATTGAAAGATAACACTTTATATATTGTCAAAAAAACAAATTTGCTTCAGGAGAAATATTACCTAGCCCCCCCCCCAAAAAAAAGAGGGTAATTGTCCCAGAGTTAGGATTAGGACAGGGCTCTGTTCTTATCGTTCCAGGAGAATCAAAGCATCCATTCAAGGAACCCAGGGACAACTGGACAACGGAAACCTCAGCAGAAAACAGAATCAGACACCAAAGAAGACGAGTGACCCAGTTGATTCAGACTGACAGACTCCCTCAATAGCTGTCTCCATCAAAAGCCTACAACCACAACAATTCAATATCACTAAGACCGTTCAGCTCTACACAATGCCCCAGCCAGAACCTCAGTAAAGTCTGCAAGATCAGCTTCTGCCTACAAACTCCTTAGGACATCTAAACAGCTGAGAACAGAAGGACTGAACATAAAAGGATTGTACTAACATTTTTTTACCATTTTTCCATTTTGGTTCGGGCCCCAAACAGGTTTACTATGACCCAAATCAGCAGGAAGTCATTTTAAGAGAGCGATGTCCCATGCCCAGAGGGTGGGGAGGGTGTTTCTCCAACCCCCCTTTTTGGTTATTTGAAGGATAACTGAATACTCTGTTATTTAGGGGAAGAGATTACAAGCTGTTAAACGGTCCTGTTTAATGGGTTTTGGAGGTTAGACCCAGGGACTTCCTACTTTTCCTTTTCTGTATCATTCTTTCTCTCCTATGTAGGAGTGCATGGACTTGAGAAAAATGAGACATAGACATAGCACAGGAAGGACGAAAAAAAGGGACAGATTACTGAATATGCCCTTATACCTTTGTATATTGATACAAAATTAGTAGTATATTTGGCTAAAGTGGTATTGACCATTGTTTATTGTGCAAAAATAAGATCGTATTGGACTACATCGGTATTGATCTTTGTATATTGATACAAAATTAAGATTATAATTGGCCACAATGGTATTGACCCTTGTATATGGACGTAATATTAAGATTGTATTGGGCTACATAGGCATTGTTCTTTGTATATTGATACAAAATTAAGAGTATATTTAGCCACATTTGAATAGATCTTTGTATATTGATACAAAATTAAAGGTAACGCTTCCTAATGGTATCATACCTAGAGATACTTAAAAATAAAATGTGAAACTCTGGCCTCTTGATACCAACCATCTAAAACTGTTTAGGATAGTTAAGAAAAACAAACTCCTAGACATGTGAACATGTCACTTTGTTAGCTACTGTGACAGTCTATCACAGATATTCTCTAAGCTACTCAGTAATCAAGTTGTTAAGAGACAAGCAACATTTGCGTATCTAAATACAAGAGACGGATAGGGCATCTTCAAAAACCCCAAGAGATCTGCAGAATATGGCATTCAAAGATGTTATGTTAAATTAAGATTTTTTTTTGATATCGAGACATATCAGCTCCTGACAGCACCCCCTATTCTACTCCAAGTAGAAGATAAGCATCGAAGAATCTCCAGTGTGAGATGGTTGAATTAGTGGCAAGCCTATCTCTTGGCATGAAAAAACTCCTTGCTTCAACTGCAGACAGACTGCTGTCCAAAAAGGACAAAACTCGGTAGCAGGGAAGTCGACAGCCTAGCTCTGCCAAGACAGGTTAGGTAAGTCCTTCATAATTCCTGCTCTACAATCAATGTCTGTCAGAGAAACAGAACCAAAAGGCTGAAGACTGATACTGGAATGTGTGAAGAGAAAAGGGGAACTGTTCAGGCAGTCACTGGTTTATCATTTCTTAGTATTGAAAGCTGCAGGCCCTGCACTTCCTATATAATCAGATATATTTATCCCTGTCAGGTCTCTGAGGTGGTTGAAGAATAGACAGCTAGAGTTTCATAGTTAAATTTTGAGTTGTTTAGGAATCAAGAGGGAGTTCTAGATCTAAGAAGATGGTTATAATAGTGATGCAAGTTAGTATGAAAGCTAAGTCAGTTATAGAACTTTAAATTCATGGAGATGGTTAGATGGTAGAATGTTAAAGTCAGGGGCCAAATATGTATGAACTGGATATTGGGAAGGTATACTGGGCCTTTTAACACTCATAAATGTGGCATATTTATTTCGTTGTTTTGTATAGTATTTACTGTTATTAGAGAAGGAACCATTTGTTGGACTGAAAGGGGAAGCTGTTGCCAGGAAGAGGGTGGAAGGGTGGGACAGGAAAGTGGAATTGGGAAGGGTTTGTGACTGAGATGTAACTTGAAGAAAAAAAATAAAGTATTTATTAAAGAAAAAGAAAAGAAAATTAAGTAAGTGAAAATCATACAATGGAAAAAGGAAAGCATCTTCAATAAATGCTGCTGGTATAAATGGATGTAAACATGTAGAAGAATGCAAATAGACCCACACTTATTGCCGTGTACAAAACTTAAGTATAAGCTGATCAATAAACTCAACATAAACCCAGACACACTAAAATTAATAGAATAAAAAGTGGGGGAAAGCCTGAAACTCATTGGCACAGGTAGCAACTTCCTGAACAGAACACCAATAGCTCAGGCGCTAAAACAATCAATAAATGGGACTTTATGAAATTGAAAAGCTTCTATGAGGTAAAGGATACTGTCCTTAGAACAAAACGGCAGCCTACAGACTGAGAAAAGATCTCCACCAGCCCTATATCCGACAGAGGGTTAATAACCAAAATATATAAACAACTAAAGAAACTAAACACCAAAAAAATCAAATAACCCCCCCCAAAAAAAAATGGGATATAGAGCTAAACCAAGAATTTATGAAAGAGGAATCTCTTAAGGTCTAGAAGCACTTGAAATGTTCAACATCTTTGGTCATCATGGAAATGCAACTCAAAACAACTCTAAGAATCTGTCTTACACCCGTTAGAATGACTAAAAACAAAATCTCAAATGATAACACATGCTGGCAAGGATGTGGAGAAAGAATAACACACCTCATTGCTGGTGGGAGTACAAACTTGTACAACCACTTTGGAAATCAATATGGAGATATTTAGAAAATTTGGAATAGTTCTACCTCAAGACACAGTCTCCTGGGCATATATCCAAAAGATTCAACACCAAATCACAAGGACATTGCCTCAACAATGTCCGTACCAGATTTATTTGTAAAAGCCAGAAAGTGGAAAAAACCCAAATATCCTTCAACTGAAGAATAGATTAAAAAAAAAAAAACAGTGGTATATTTATACAATGGACTACTACACAGCTATCAGAAATAAGGAAATCATGCAATATGCAACCAAATGGATAGATCTAGAAAAACTCATCTTAAGTAAGATGACTCTAAAGTTGACAGCTAAAGGAGATAAAGGGGATACAAATTGGAAACGAAGAAGTCAAATTATCCCTATTTGCAGACAATATGATAGTATACATAAGTGACCCAAAAAACTCCACCGGAGAACTCTTACAGCTGATAAACACCTTCAGCAAGGTGGCTAGATACAAAATTAATTCAAAAAAATCAGAAGCCCTTCTTTATACAACAAATAAATGAGCTGAGAAAGAAATCAGGGAAACAACACCCTTCACAATAGCCACAAGCAGTATAAAATACCTGGGGGTAACTCTAACCAAGCAAGTGAAAGACCTGTACAACAAGAACTTCAAGTCCTTGAAGAAAGAAATTGAAGAGGCCATCATAAGATGGAAAGATCTCCCATGCTCATGGATACATAGGATCAACATAATAAAAATGGCCATCCTACCAAAAGTAATATAAAGATACAATGCAATTCCTATCAAAATACCAACACAATTCTTTATAGACCTGGGAAAAGCAATTCTCAACTTCATATGGAATAACAACAAACCCAGAATAGCTAAATCAATCATGTACAATAAAAAAAAAAAAAAATCTGCAGGTATCACCATCCCAGATTTGAAGCTGTACTACAGAGCAATAGCAATAAAAACAGCATGGTACTGGTATAGAAACAGACCAGTGGATCAATGGAATAGAATTGAAGACCCAGAAATGAACCCACACACCCATGGTCACTTAATTTTTGACAAAGAAGCCAAAACCATACAGTGGAAAAAGAACAGCATCCTCAACAAATGGTGCTGGTCCAACTGGATATAGACATGTAAAAGAATGAAATTAGACCCATACACATCACTTTGTACAATAAGTATGCCCAAGTGGATCAAAGACCTTACCATAAGATCAGACACACTAAATCTATTAGAAGGGAAATTAGGGAAAACCCTCAAACTTGTCAGCCCAGGTGACAACTTCCTGAACAGGGGGCCAACAGCTCAGGACCTAAGACTATCAATAAATGGAATCTCAAACTAACTGAAAAGCTTCTGTAAGGCAAAATACACTGTCATTCAAACAAAGCCACAACCTACAGATTGGGAAAAAAAATCTTCCCCAACCCCACATCTGACAGAGGGCTAATATCCAAATTTTTAAAAAATCAAGACATTAAATACCAAGAAACCAAATAATCCAATCAAAAAAATGGGGAACAGAGCTAAACCGAGAATTCACAAAGGAGAATTCCCTAATGGCTGAGAAATACTTGAAGAAATGCTCCACATACTTAATCATCAGAGAAATGCAACTTAAGACAACTCTGAGATTCCATCTCACACCTGTCAGAATGGCTAAAATCAAAAGCTCAAATGACAGAACATGCTGGCGTGGTTATGGAGAAATGGGAGCACTCCCATTGCTGGTGGGAGTGCAAGCATGTACAACCACTTTTGAAATCAGTCTGGCAATATCTTAGGAAACATGGAATAGCTCTACCTCAAGACCCAGCCATATCACTTCTGAGTATACATCCAAATGATTCCTCACCAAACCACAAGGATGTTTCCTCATCTTGTTCATAGCAGCCTTATTTGTAATAGCTAAAAACTGGAAACAACCCAGATGTCCCTCAATGGAGGAAGGGATAAAACAAAACAAAACAACAACAACAAAAAAAAAAACTGTGCTACTTCTACACAACGGTATGCTAATCAACCATCAGAAATAATGAAATCATGCAATTTTCAGCCAAGTGGAATGAACGAGAGAAGTTCATTCTGAATGAGCTAACCCAGACTCAGAAGGATGCTCATGGCATCTGTTCACTTATAATCAGATTTTAGCCATATAATACAGGATAACTATACTACAACCAATGCACCAAAGGGAAAGAGAACATAGATTTTACTTCCTATCAATGAGACATTTTGCCCTAGTGGTGCTGCCTTATATGCCCTCAGTGTATGAGGAGGTTCCTGGCCCTCATATGATTGCTGGACTGAGGTGGGGGACTGTTATGCGGGGACACTCCACTCCAGAATAGTGAAATGGAACGGATAGGGTGTAGAGGGTGGGATTGGGTGGGGGGGGGGGAGGAAAGAGGGCACTGTGATGAAGAAGTAACCTGAAGCAATAAATAAATATTTTTAGAAAGATCTTAACATAAAGCCTGACATACTAAATCTAATAGAAGTTTAAGTGGGGAAAATCCTCAAACTCATTGGCACAAGTGACAACTTCCTGAACAGAACACCAATGTCTCAGTCTCTAAGAACAACAATCAATAATTGGGACCTCATGAAACTGAAAATCTTCTGTAAGGCAAAGGAAACTGTCATTCAAACAAAATGGCAATTTACAGACTGGGAAAAGATCTTTACCAACCTTACATTCAACAGAGGGCTAATATGCATAATTTATAAAGAACTCAAGAAATTAAACACCAGAAGTCAAATAATCCAATCAAAAAATGGCAAACAGAGCTAAGCTGAGAATACACAAAAAGGAATCTCTAATGGCCAAGAGACACTTGAAGAAATGCTCAGCATCCTTAATCATCAGAGAAATGCAACTCAAGATGACTCTGAGATTCCATCTCACACCTGTCAGAACGGCTCAGATCAAAAACTCATATGACAGTACATGCAGGCCAGGATGTGGAGAAAGGAGAACATGCTTCCATTGCTGATGAGAGTGAAAACTTGTACAGCCACTATGGAAATCAGTCTGGAGATATCTTAGAAAACTTGGAGTAGCTCTACCTCAAGACCACTTCTGGGTATTCAAACCACCAGGACATCTCCTTATCTTTTTTCATAGCAGCCTTATTTGTAATAGCTAGAAACTGGAAACAACCCAAATGTCCACCCAACTGAAGAATGGATAAAAAAAAAAAAAACTGTGGTTCATTTACACAACGGAATATTACTCAACTATCAGAAATAATGAAAGCATGCAATTTGCAGCAAATTGAATAGAACTAGAAAAGCTCAACCTGAAAGAGCTAACCCAGACTCAGAAAGATGCACATGGCTTCTACTCACTTATAATTGGATTTTAGCTATATAGTACAGAATAACTATCCTACAACCAATACACCAAAAGGAACAGGAACATACAACTTTTTACCTGTTATTGGGACACTTTGCCCTCATCGAGTTGTCATATAGGCCCCCAGTGCAAGTGGAAGCTCTTAGCTCTTATATCACTGTTGAACTGAGGATGTCTGGTATGTCGGGACAGCCCACTTCAGAGAAGTAGGATAGGTGGAAGAGGAGGGGGTGGGTGGGAAGGTGGGATCGGGAGGGGTGGGGAGTGGGGACTGTGATGGAGATGTAACTTGAAGTAATAAACATTAAAAAATGAAAATTAAGTAACCAAAGTAAGTAAATTAAAAACAGAAAAACAACACAAAAGATATCAAAACAGGTTGAAAAGCAAAACCGTTATTTCATTAGACAGATTAACTAAGACAAAGCAGTAAAGATTCACTGATACAAAATCAAAAATGGAAATGGAGAATCTAAAAATTTTACCCACAGAGATATGAATTTACTGAAAATTATTACCTATATTCCAAAAGTTTAAAATCATAAATTCCTTCATGCATATAGCCTACCAATACACACTCGTGAAGAAACTGGAAATCAGAACAGACCAATGAGAAAAGAGATTGCAGCTATAAGGAAACATCACCCATCAAAGAAAGGTCAAGACCTGATAATTTCATTGTTGAATTTTAGTAAATATTTTTTTCTTTGTTGTTGCTGTTTTTTTTTTTTATTGCTCCAAGTTATATCTCCATCCCAGTGCCCTCACTCCACCCCTCCTGGTTCCACGCACCCACCCTCTCCTCCCTTTCCTACCCTTCCTACTCCTCCCATGTGGAGTGTCCCTACATATCAGCCTCTCTCATCTTAACAGTCATATGTGGGATAAGAGCTTCCACTTCCACTGGGGGCCAACATGGTAGCACTCCTAGGGAAAATTGTCCCCTTAATAGGTAACGAAATCTAGATTCCTGATCCTTTTGCTGTATTGGTTGTAGGATAGTTATCCTCTACTATATGGCTAAAATCCAACTAAAAGTCAATAGATGCCATGTGAATCCTTCTGGGTCTGGGCTAGCTCACTCAGGATGAGTTTCTCTAGTTCCATACATTTGGCTGCAAATTGCATGCTTTCATTGTTTCTGATAGCTGAGTAGTATTCCATTGTGTAGATGTACCACAATTTTTTAATCCATTCTTCCGTTGAGGGACATCTGTGTTGTTTTTAGTTTCTAGCTATTACAAATAAGGCTGCTATGAATACAGATGAGAATATGTCTTTGTGGTTTGGTGAGGACTCGTTTGGGTGGATACCCAGAAGTGGTATGGCTAGGTCTTGAGGTAGGGCTATTCCAAGTTTTCTAAGATATCACCAGACTTATTTCCATAGTGATTGTACAAGTTTGCTTTCCCACCAGCAATGGAGGAGTGTTCCCCTTTCTTCACACCTCACCAACATGTGCTGTCATTTGAGTTTTTGATTTTAGCTATTTTAACAGGTGTAAGATGGAATCTTAGAGTCATCTCGAGTTACATTTCTCCGATGATTAAGGATGGTGAGCATTTTTTTCAAATGTCTCACTGTCATTAGAGATTCCTCCTTTGTGAATTCATGGTTTAACTCTGTTTCCCATTTTTTCATTGGAGTATTTGGTTTCTTGGTGTTTAATTTCTTGAGTTCTTTATAAATTATGGATATTAGCCTTCTGTCACAAGTGGAGTTGGTCAGATCTTTTCCCAATCTGTAGGTTGCCATTTTGTTCAAATGATGTTGTCCTTTACCTTAAAGAAGCTTGTCAATTAAGAGAAGCAATGCTTATTCTTCATAAACTCTTTTAAAAACAGTTGAGAATACTTTCAAATGCCATATATATAGATATAGATAGATAGATAAAGTTAGCATTATCTTGATATAAAGTTAAACAAGGAAATCATAAGAGAGATATGATCCAAGTTATTTGATGAGGCTATGCAAATATCAAATGAACTTCAGCAATACATTAAAAGGATAGTTTTTCATGATCAAATGTGAGTCATTCCTTGGATGCAAAGATGATTCAGCATTCCCAAATCAATAAACATGAGTTCCACATTAGTAAAATCAAAGACACCAATGGTATGATTATCTCATTAGAACAGGAGCAGATGACATCAAACATCTTTTTATAATAAGTGTGTTCAGCAAACTAAGTGTAGAGAGAATTTTGTAATTTACTACAATAAAGACTGGGAATAAAAGACCACAGTAGTGGTAGAGGAAAAACTGGAACTTCTTTGTGAGTTAGTCTTGCCAACTTGACTGATTTATTATCCCCATAGAAACATATCTCTTCATGTGTCTTGGAAGTCATTTCCATAGGAAAAAGACATACTGAATGTGGGCAACACCATAGTATCTCATGGATCAAGGTCCCAGAAAAATAAAATAAAATGGAAAATGAGGTGAACACCAGAATTCATTTCTCTTTGCTTCCTGACTGTGGATGTGATGTAATAAGCTTCTTAATGCTCTTGCTGCCATTTCTTACCTGCCATGAAAGAAAGAACTCTCATACTATGAACCAGAAATTTTACCATAGCAATTAGAAGGGCATCTAATAGTACTTTTCTTTATGTTCTGAGAAAAATAGGGATAGATACTCTTTATTCTTTCATAATATTTGAAGTCCTTGGCAAAGCCATAAAGAAAGAAAAAGACATAAAAGGCATGCAAATAGAAATGAGCACTACCGGGTCATAACAAAATATTACATATAAGCAACCTAAAAAATCCATGCAAAACTTTGAAAGCTGATAAGTGAACTCAGGGGAAATGCAGGATGAAAAAATATGATATGTGAAATTCAATAATATTCTTAATACTAACAATGAACTTTCCAAAGAAGAGACCAATGATCAATCCCATTTGCAATAGTTCCAAAAAATATTTAAATACTTAGGTATTTTGGTAGGAATTGCATTGAATTTGGATATTGTTTTTGGTAAGATGGCCATTTTTATTATG
Organism: Lophiomys imhausi; assembly: GCA_907164525.1. NCBI lineage: Eukaryota > Metazoa > Chordata > Mammalia > Rodentia > Muridae > Lophiomys > Lophiomys imhausi. Next base: position 3,636,026 of record CAJQZJ010033081.1, on the reverse strand, counting down.
TTAACCCTACCTATCCATGAACATGAGATATCATTCCATCTTCTGATATCCTCTTCAATTTCTTTCTTCAAGGACTTGCAGTTCTTATCATACATGTCTTTCACTTGTTTAATTAGAGTTACCTCCAGGTATTTTATAATTTTTGTGGCTATTGTGAAGGGTGTTGTTTCCCTAATTTCTTACTTATGGATATATTTAATAAAGGAGATTTAAAAAATTTTACACCAAAAGCTATAAGAAAGAGATTGAAGAAGATATGAATAAATGGAGAGATCTCTCATCTTCATAGACAAGAAGAAATAACATTGTTAAAGTGCCCTATCGCCTAATGAAATGCAGGTTCAATTCAATTTCTGTAAAAAGGGGAATTTTAGAAACATACAAAAATATCCCAAAATTCATATGGGAACAGAAAATATACAGGGCAAAAGGTAAACAAAAAAAATTTCCAGCTATTTTTCAACTCAATAAAACTACCATGGTAATTGCATAAAGTCAGATTCAGCAGTCAATGAAATGGACTAGAAATCACAGAGATAAACACACATCAAAAGACAATTGATGGTTTATAAAGGCAAGTTGTGACTGGTGTTGAAATATCTCCTCCAGACACATGTTTGGACTGCTCCATCCCCAGCTTATAGAATTCTAAGGTTTTGAAACTATTAGGAGGTTTTGCCTGTTAGCAGAAGTAGGTCATTCCTGGAAAATCTTCAGAGTTGATCCTTGCCTTTTGTTTCAGCCTGCAACCTCTGTATTCTGTCTGCTACCATGTGTTCAAGCCATTGCCTCATATTCCTACATTCATAGCAAAGTATCTCTGTCACATCTTTCCCATCACTATGGACTGATATATCTCTGAAGGATGTCAAAATAATTCTTTTGTATCTTAAGTTGTTTCTGTCAGATATTTGGTAACAGTGACTATATTGGTTTCTTTTCTCATTGCTGTAACAAAATGCCTATTAAGAAGCAACATACCAAAGATGCAAGATGGCGGCAGCACACACAGATGCATTTTGAATGTGAAGAAAACAGCTATAACATCACAGAGTTATGATGCTAAGCAATAATCTGAGTGGTGCAAACCCACTGGGTTTCACCCAGCAACCCAGGGACCATTAAAAGTTCCTGGGCAAGACTCTCCTCTCCTCTCTCGGACACTCAGAAAAACACACCAGCAGAAACCATGGAAGCCACTGAATCTGGAAATCATCACCAGGAGAGGGACAGGGTAAGAGACACTCAAATAACCTGTGAGCAGCTCAGAACACCAGACAAGGTTACTCACCAGCCTCATGGGCTCCCAGATTCCATGCAGGCATTCAGACACCAAGTGTAAGATTTGTGGAGCAGTGGGAATGAAATATACTCTCAGCGGAACCATTGTAGCCATGGGCCACAGCACATTCTGAGCTTCAGGGTGGCTGCAGGACCTGTAGGGCAGCAGCAGGAATACAGCACAGCAGCATTTTGGCAAATGCAAGCATATTTGGGCTTCCCCAGAGGAGTCTTAGACATACAGGCACCTCTATTGGATTTGAAGTCACTGGGAAGAACACTGCAGCTAGAGAGAACAGCAGGATACACTTCTGGCAGTGGGTTACGCTGCTACACCACTGCAGTCTTCCAGTACTTGGAAGACAGTGGCTCCAATTGCCAGTATCCAAGGATAGCTCCAGACAAATGTAGGAGCTGTGAGGTCAGAGTGGGCAGAAGGGCAGATAGCCTGGTTAGAAGGTGGCTTGTATCTCCACAGGGTCAAACCCCTGGACAGGTTGTGGGGTTAATATCGGACTCCTTTGCAAGGGCTGGCTCTTCCAGCAGGAAACCAGATCTTCAGCATATATACTTCCACCCTTGGAGCAGTAAGATCTTGGCCTGGGCACACTGATGAGTGACTCAGACTTAGTGATTAGGGCCAAGAGGCAAAAAGGTGTCCTGGGGACCATCTAGACAGGTGCAAGCCCATCTGAGCCTGCTCAGATGGTACAACAAAGAACTCGGTACTGGAAATATAGATGCTGAAGGATCAGAATCACCAGATATGAACACTGAGCGCCTCCCACCAGAAAACTGTACTCCCTTCTTGTCAGATCCTTTCAAGACTCCAGCTGGCAGTCTCAACCCACAAACTTAGGACCTCCAGAGTCCACAGCATCTGTTCCTGGACACCCAGGAACATACCAGCAGAGTCGCTGCATGCTGAATACCCATACTGAAACATAGAGAGCTCTGTCTCATGAGCAGTGAAACAATCCCGGGCCATTCCTCATTGCCTGGGAGTGGGCTTAGCAGCTCAGAGTGCCTCTGGCTATTAGATGCACATTAATCCTGAGATCCTCTGGAGAGCAGCTTGAGAGGACCACAAACACGATCTGACAAGTAAGCTGCAGGGGAGCTACAGACCCAGCTAACAGTCTGAGGCTTACCAACCTGCACCATCATCTATAAAAAGACAAGGTGGATCCCAGGAACCTATAGGAACAAATCCCACCACAACCCCTCACCTGAGTCCCCAATTGGGAAAACAGGAATGGTGAGCTCTGGGAGACACACTAAGAACAAACCTCCACAAAGGCCCCATCCAGCTTGTGGAAAGCTACATATCACCAAGCTATAGACATCTACACAAAAGCACTCCTCTTAGCACCAATCGCAGGAGGCACCAGGAACAAACAGCTAAGAACAACCAAATGACTAAAGGTCAGTGAAAGAACATATCCAACAAAAGTCAGGGAAATATGACTCCAAAAAAATGCAGCTATGCTAGTGCAGCAAGCTCTAACCACTCCACCACAGCTAAAACACAGGAAAACAATGACAAATATATATTATGGAAAGTGATAGAGTCCTTTCAAGAAGAATTTAAATCTGTGAAGGAATTCAAAGATTCCAGAATTTTATAAGTGATAGCAACGTAGAATACCATTAGAGATCTCCAAGCCAAAGTGGCTCAGCTTGAGCAGGAAAGAGACAAGGCAGCAAGCAAATTGGAGCAGGAAACGTATAAAATGAGTAAAGTGTTTCAAAAGTTGAAATTGGAAGTAGAAGCTATAAAGGAAACACAGACAGAGATAAGAGTGGAAGTTGAGAATCAAGGGAAGACAACAGGAACAACAGACATGAGGAACAAAAATAGGATACATGAGATGAAAGACAGGATCTCAGGCATGGAAGATTCAATGGAAGAAATCAGTACAAAAAACAAAGAAAATGAGGAAGCTAAAAAAGTTCTCACCCATACCATCCAAGAAATCAAGGACCCAATGAAAAGACAGAACCTAAGAATATAGGCATAGGAAAAAAAAAAAAGACTCCTGACTCCAAGGTCCAGGAAACATCTTCAACACAATCATAGGAAAAAAAAAACTTCCCAAACCTAAAGAAAGAGATGCCAATAAAATTCCAAGAGGCATACAGAACAGCAAACAGATTAGATCAGAAAAGAAACTCCTCTCGTCACATAATAATTGAAACTCCAAATGTACAGAACAAAGAAAGAATATTAGAATGTGTAAGAGAAAAAGGTCAAGTAACATATAATGGCAGCCCATCAGAATTACATCTGATTTCTCCTCAGAAACTTTAAAACCCAGAAGGCCCTGGGCAGTTGTCCTACAAGCCCTGAGAGAACATAAGGTGCTCAGCCAGACTACTATACCCAGCAAAACTCTCTATAAACATAGATAGAGAAAATAAGATATTCTATGACAAAATCAAATTTAAACAGTGTCTACCCACAAATCCAGCCCTACAGAAGATTGTAGAAGAAAAATTCCAACACAGAGAAGATAACTGCACCCAAGAAAACAGAGGAAACAAAAAATTCCACTGCACCTTAACCAAAAGAAACACACACCACCACCTACACCAAAATAATAGGAAATAACAACCTTTGGTCATTAATATCCACCAACATCAATGGACTCAACTCCCCAATAAAAATACATGGGCTTACAGATTGAATCCATAAAGAATACCCATCCTTTTATTGCATACAAGAAAGGCATCTCACTAAAAAGATAGATGCTACCTCAGAGTAAAGGACTGGGAAAAGGTTTTCCAAGCAAATGGACCCAGGAAGCAAGCTGGAGTAGCAATCTTAATATCAAAAAACATAGACTTCCAACTAAAGTTAATCAAAAAAGAAGAGAAGGGGATTACATAATTGCTAAAGGAAATATTCATCAAGAGGACATCTTAATTTTAAATATCTATGCCCCAAATACAAAGGCACCTACATTTGTAAAAGAAACTCTTCTAAAGCTTAAATCACACATCAATCCCCACACATTAGCAGTGGGAGACTTCAAAACCCTCTCACAACAATAGACAGGTAATCAAGACAGAAACCAACCAGAGAAATAATGAGTCTAACAGAGGTCATGGACCAAATGGACCTAACAGATATCTACAGAACGTTTCACCCAAACACAAAAGAATACACCTTCTTCTCAATACCACATGGAACATTCTCCAAAATCAACCATTTACTTGGATACAAAGCAAGCCTCAACAGATACAAGAAAATTGAAATAACCCCTTGTATCTTATCAGAACACCATGGAATAAAGCTGGACTTCAACAGCAACAGAAACAACAGAAAGCCTACACACACACATGGAAATTTAACAATTCTTTACTGGATGACTACTGGGTCAGGGAAGAAATAAAGAAGGAAATCAAAGACTTCTTAAAGTCCAATGAAATGAATGCACAACATACCCAAACCTATGGGACACAATGAAAGCTGTGCTACGAGGAAAGTTCATAGCACTATGTGCCTTCAAAAGGAAAATTGTGACAGCTCATATTAGCGAATTAACAGCTAAACTGGATGAATTGTAAAAAAAAGAAGAAGAAGAAGAAGAAGAAGAAGAAGAAGAAGAAGAAGAAGAAGAAAACACTCCCAAGAGGAGCATAAGTTGGAAAATCATCAAACTTAGGGCTGAAATCAACAACTTGGAAAAAAAAAAAGAACGATATAAAAAATTAATAAAACCAAGAGATGGTTGTTTGAGAAAATCAACAATATAGACAAACCCTTAGCCAAATTAACTAAAAGGCAGAGGGAAAAAAACACAAATCAACAACATCAGAAATGAAAGGGGAGAAACAACAACGGATATTTAGGAAATCCAGAGAATTTATGTCCTACTTTTAAAATCTATACTCCACCAAATTTGAAAACCTAAGCGAAATGGACAATTTTCTTGTTGGTTTCACCTTCAAAAGCTAAATCAAGATCAGCTTAACAGAGTAGACAGCCCTATAACCACTAAGGAAATAGAAACAGTCATTAAAATTTTCCCAACCATAAAAAAGCCCAGGGCCAGATGGTTTCAGCACAGAATTCTACCAGACCTTCAAAGAAGAGCTAATACCAATACTCTTCTGCCACACCCGCCTCGCCAGCAGTGCAGGCTACAACCGCTGTGTGACAAGCATGCGTGTTGTACGGCCGGGTGGTGCCTCGGGGCTTATGCAAGCCTTGAGGGATGACCCACTGGCCAAATGGGGTGATGGGCTGAGGCCTGGAGATTTGTGGAGGCGAATATTCAGGTCCCCCGGGGAGCCAAAGCGGTTGGGGATGTTCGGTGGACTTGGTTTCACTTTTGGCTGCTTGCTATATCTTATCATTTACACAGGAGTTCCTAGAATTGGAATGCGTGACAAGGACGCGGGGAAAAATGTGGTAGCTGCCCCAGAGCTGATGGCGCTGAGTACACTTCAAGAGAAAGAGAAATTAGATATCCCTAAAAGTTCCCAAGTTTCAGAGAAAATACAGATCATTGAGTTGGAGCTCGGCGAGGCAATTCGAAATATGTCTTTAAATGACTCTTATGTGAATGAGCCTATTCAGGAGTTAATACAATTGATAAAAAATGATTCTAGTTTGCTGGTACATGAGGCCCTTGGCCAATTGCAGAAAAAGGAGTTAGAGCTAAAGAATAGAGTTCATAGGGTCCGGCGAAGCATGGAGAACAAGAACAATAAATTCTATATACCTGGTGTTCCCATGAAACTGATTGCTGGAGGAACTAGGCCTGCATATCTGATCAAAGGGAAATGGTTTGTCCCTCCTGTGAACCCACAGCCTGGCCCTGAGCCATGGCCTGCACCAACCACCTCTCCTCCAATGTTGCCCTATACAGGAGTCTATGATAGGGACATAGTTAGGTGGGTACAGCACAATGACAAAATTACTCCCTACCAAAGGCTGGGACAATGGGAAAGAATAAAGCGTACTCGACCTCCTTGGTGCACTCTCACTGAGTCAAAAAAAGAGAACTTACTCAGCCAGGTGCTGAATGCAGTCAGCAAATACAAAGGACAGCCTTGGTGCCAGGAGCAGTTGAGAAAGTGGGGCTGGGACTGGGCCCAGCCAGTTTACAAAGGAGTTAATGCTGTCCAGCGAGGTCTCGAAGGAGATCCCTGGTATGATAGATTGCCACCTCCCCCCATTGTTAAAGTTTTACACTAAACTTTGTGGTTATCTGTCACAGATGACCGCTAGCTAGTGCCAGCCGGTCAACTCCGGGTCACTACAATAAATCATCTAGTTAAAATCAAAAACATCTTGAGTGTACATATCCTATTCTTGGTAAAATTCTGTTTCTGCTTTTTGGCTGATGACCAATCTTGTGGTTCCTGGTTTTACTGTATAAATTCTGCTTTGAAAAAGTAAAACTTTGCAGCAGCACAGAACCTCTTGTGTGTCGTGTTGTCTGTCACGCCGAATCCGCCCCTACCTGGAAATCTTCTCGAGCCTTGGATCGGAAAGCTACGACCCCCGCCCACGGTGGTCGGCAGCACTCTTCAAACTCTTCCACAAAATAGAATCAGAAAGAACACTGCCAACTCATTCTATGAGGCCACAGTCATCCTGATTCCTAAACCACACAAAGACACAACAAAGAAAGAGAACTTCAGACCAATCTCCCTCATCAACATAGATGCAAAAATACTTAATAATACTGGCAAACTGAATCCAAGAACAAATCAAACGTATCATACACCACGATCAAGTAGGCTTCATCCCAGGAATGCAGGGATGGTTCAACATATGAAAATCCATCAATGTAATTCACCATATAAATAAGTTAAAAGAAAAAAAACACATGATAATCTCTCTAGATGTTGAAAAAAAAACATTTGACTAAATCCAACACCCATTCATGCTAAAAGACCTGGAGAGAATGGGCATACAAAGACCATACCTAGAAATAATAAAGACAATATACAGCAAGCCAATCAAATTAAATGGAGAGAAACTTGAAGCATTTTCTCTAGACTCAGGGACAAGACAGGGATATCCACTTTCATCATCTCTTCAACATAGTACTCAAAGTTCTTGCTAGAGCAATAAGACAGCTAAAGGAGATCAAGGGGATAGAAATTGGAAATGAAGAAGTCAAATTATCCCTTTTGCAGACAATATGATAGTATACATCAGCTATCCCAAAAATTCCACCAGAGAACCCTTACAGCTAGCTGATAAGCACCTTCAGCAAGGTGTCTGGATACAAAATTAATTCAAACAAAATCAGAAGCCCTTCTTTATATAACAAATAAATGGGCTGAGAAAGAAATCAGGGAAACAACTCCCTTCACAATAGCCACAAACAATATAAAAAACCTGGGGGTTACTCTAACCTAGCAAGTAAAGGACCTGTACAACAAGAACTTCAAGCCCTTGAAGAAAGAAATTGAAGTGGCCATCAGAAGATGGAAAGATCTCCCATGCTCATAGATAGGTAGGATCAACATAATAAAAATGGCCATCCTACCAAAAGCAAAATGCAGATTCAATGCAATTCCTATCAAAATACCAACACAATTCTTTATAGATCTGGAAAAAGCTATTCTCAATTTCCTACGGAACAAGAAAAAACCCAGAGTAGCTCAATCAATCCTGTACAAAAAAAAAAAAAAAAACATCTGGAGGTGTCACCATCCCAGATTTCAAGATGTACTTCACAGCAATAGTAATAAAAACACATGGTACTGGTATAGAAATAGACCAGTAGATCAATGGAATCGAATTGAAGACCCAGAAATGAACCCACACACCTATGGTCACCTAATTTTTGACAAAGAAGCCAAAACCATACAATGCAAAGAGGACAGCATCTTCAACAAATAGTCCTGGTCCAACTGCATGTTCACTTGTAAAAGAATGAAATTAGATCCATACTTATCACCTTGTACAAAACTTAAGTCCAAGTGAATCAAAGTTCTTAACGTAAGGCCAGTCACACTAAATCTACTAGAAGAGAAAGTGGGAAAAGCCCTCGAAATCATTAGCACAGTGAAAACTTCCTGAACAGAATACCAACAGCTCAGGACCTAAGACCAACAATCAATAAATGGGACCTCAAGAAACTGAAAAGCTTCTGTAAGGCAAAAGACACTGTCATTCAATCAAAATGGCAGCCTACAGATTGGGAAACAATCTTCACCAACCCCACATCTGACAGAGGGCTAATATCCAAAATTTATAAAGAACTCAAGAAATTAAATGCCAAGAAACCAAATAATCCAATCAAAAAATGGGGGACAGTGCTAAATAGAGAATTCACAAAGGAGGAATTCCTAAAGGCTGAGAGACACTTGAAGAAACGCTCAGCATCCTTAATCATCAGAGAAGTGCAACTCAAGACAACTCTCAGATTCCATCTCACACCTGTCAGAATGGCTAAGATCAAAAGCTCAAATGACAGCACATGCTGACGAGGTTGTGGAGAAAGGGGAACCCTCCTCCATTGCTGGTGGGAGTGCAGGCTTGTGCAACCACTATGGAGGTCAGTCTGACGATATCTTAGAAAACTTGGAATAACTCTGCCTCAGGACCCAGCCATACCACTTCTGGGTATACATGCAAATGATTCCTCACCAAATCACAAGGAAATTTCCTCATCTATGTTCATAGCAGCCTTATTTGTAATAGCCAGAAACTGGAAACAACCCAGATGTTCCTCAACCGAAGTATGGATTAAAAAATTGTGGTACATCTACACAATGGAATACTACTCAGCTATCAGAAACAATGAAATCATACAATTTGCAGCCAAATGGATGGAACTAGAGAAGCTCATCCTCAGTGAGCTAACCCAGACTCACAAGGATGAACATGGCATCTATTAACTTATAGTCAGATTTTAGCTATATAATACAAGATATCTATACTACAAGCAACGCACCAACAGGAATGTGGACATAGACGTTTTTCGTTTGTTTGTTTTCTCTCCCTGTCATGAGACACTTTTCACTGGTGGTACTCTCTGTAGTCCCCCAGTGTATGAGGAGGCTCTTGGCCCTCATATGGCTGCTGAACTGGTGTGGGGGATTGTTATGTAGGGACACCCTACTCCAGAGTAGTGGGATGCAAGGGTTAGGGGGTAGAGTGTGGGAGGGCAGGACTGGGAGTGGTGGAAAAAGGACACTGTGATGGAGATGTAACCTGAAGCAATACATAAATAATTTTTTTTTAAAAGATAAGAAAATTGCCTTGCCCTAATCCTAACTCTGTGGTACTACTTTTTTTTTTTTGGGGGGGGGCAGGTAATGTCTTTCCTAGAGCAAATTGGATTTTTGAGAATATAAAAACTATTATCATTCTATTGAGATTTACAAAAAAATTCTTTTGATACTTTGTAACTAAACATACTTTTTTTTTAAATAGAGAATAAACACCTTTATTACAAGAGCTGTGAATGATGGTTTATTTGCCTTTCCAGGCTTTGATCTTCCTCAGATAGAACTCAAGCTCCTTGCCTTCTAGCACATAACCATCTGCTCTGCCACACTGGCCCAGTCTTGAGGCAATACAGGCAAGAAGCTTGCCCTGCTGAAGCTGCTCCTCTAGAAGACTGCTGATTTTGGCGTTCTTTTTCCTTTGATTGTATTTCTTTTGAATTTTCTATGATCGCTTCTTGTTTAAAATCTCTTCCTCCTCAGGAGTCAGTTTGGCCCCCTTCTTGCGGCCCAGGGGCAGTGCATAGTGGGACTCCTACAACCGTCGGTACAGTGTGCTGTCAATGAGCACAATGCAGTTCTTCACCAGGGTCTTGGTGCGGACAAGCTCGTCATTGGATGTATTGTAGACAACATCAATGATCCTTGTTTTTCGAGTACAACACTCAGAACCCCAGGAAAAGTTCCCCACATCCAACCTCAGGGCACGGTACTTCTTATTGCCTCCTCGAACTCGGACTGTGTGTATGCGCTGAGGGCCAATATTAGTGTTGGTAGCAGGCTGTCCCAGCTCATACTTCCGCTTCTTGTGGTAGGGCTTCCTCTTACCCCCGGTCTTTCGGCGCTTGTGCCAGTTGTCCCGAGAGATGCCCATCGCTCGGCGCTGGCTGGAAAGAGTAAGCGCAAAGCTTCACGGTCCGGTTTCTAAAACCTAAACATACTTTTAATTGCATATATTTTGAGATCACAAGGGACAATTCAGTTTGAATTTCAGCATGCTTTTTGTGGGTAGTTTTTAACCTTAAATCATTGCAAATCCTATGTGCCTGCCTCTGCCTTCCAAGTATTGGGATCAAAAGCATGTGCCTCCCAATTTGGGGGGATAAAGGTGTGCCCCACTTCCCCTGGATCTAGGTTTTTCTCTATTTGGAGCTTACTCTGTGTCAGGTTGGCCTTGAACTCAGAGATCTGCATGTTTTTGTCTCCAGTGTGTTGGAATTAATGCCTCTCAAGTGATGAGATTGAAAGTGTGCACCATTACCACCCAGTTCTTTGTAACTCCAGAATTTAAAAGACAATTAACTCTATAGTGATCCTCCTGTCTCTGCTGGAGTTAAAAGCATTGGTTAATACTGCCCTTCTCAAATATTTAACCTTAGCTCCAAATTAACTTTAGCTCTAGAGGTTTGGAAAACCAAACTAGGTTGAACTGTAGCAACCCTTAATTTACTTACAACTTTTTAAGCCACTTACTGCCTTTTCAAATCTAAACAATGAAAATATCCTTTATATATAGGAAACAAGCTTATAAGCTGGTATCCAAGAGTGACTGAGCTATGTGGCACCCTGAAGTCTATGTTACTAGCTTGAAATTAAGACCTTTCTTCATTTCATGCCAATAGGACAAGTATGCCTTTGGTAAATTATCATATGAGAATTTCATATTTTATTTTTATTATAATTTTTAAGCTTATTACCCCCCTTTTTAAGTTTTTTGTTTTTGCAAGTTACCCCTTGAATATAGTTTCCTCCCTCCTCCTCACCCCACCCCTGCCCTGAGTCCATCCCTTCCTTCCTCCTGTAACCGAACTTTTAAATTATTATTTAACACTTATTTATTTATTACTAAATTCACTTATAACAAACACCAACAATTTCTTAACTATTAATCCTATAAATTCCTACAACCCCTTTAACCTATCCACTAAACCTATTGATAATTATTTTTCTAACCTTTTAGAATGATACAGTCTCTGGGGCAGGTCCTCAGTCATCAGGGACACAGTCTTTGTTGTAGATTCTTTAACGCACTTAGCAGTCCTTTTTCTGGATCTCTCAGATGCAGGTTCGTCAGGGTAAGTTGGTTATTGCAGTCTCACCTTAAATAAGGCTTCATGCTTTCTTCTCTGTGGGAGACCCCAGCCGCCGTCTGCAGGCCAACTTACTTCTTTTGAATCAGGAACTAAGCTGCCCTGCCTCAGTCCTTAAAGCCAGGCACAATTTCCTTTAGGCCACTGTTCAGACAGATCAAACCCCTCTAGGCAAATGCTGAGCCACAGGGTTTAGTCCTTGGCCTTTTGGTGTCTTGCTCAGGCTTTCTTTGCTCACCAGCTTCTTTCTGCTTCAGGGAAATCTGGCCATCAAATGATGGCCAGCACTTTTTTCAGCAGGACTCTTGGAGCTCTCTAGCATCAGGGGCCTCTTCTCATTCTGGGCTCCATGCACTGTCCTTAAACAGGAGGAACTCTGTTTCAGCTTAATTTGGGCTCTGCCCACTTAGCAGCTGAAAACAATGTCAGGCCAGATACTTTGTTTCTTCAAGTCCATTAAGTCTTTCCTGTTTTCCTGACTTCAACCTTGTTTTTCAGTCTATTGAGTCTTTCCTGTTTTTCCTGACTTCAACCTTGTTTTTCAGTCCATTAAGTCTCCTGTTTGTTTCCTGTTTTTAGTCCACATGCTGATAATGCTCTTCATGCCCCGAATTAAGAGACAGTATCAGAAACCTCTATATATTTTCTAAATCTAATTTATCTAACTCCCTACACCTCCCACCCTCCCTCCCTCCCTCCCTCATTATTCCCTTTCTTATTACTCTCCTTCTACTCAGATGAGGTGGGCCCTCACATATCATAATCCCTCAGTTGTCCATTCATGTGAGGGCCAAAAGCTTCCTCTTATACTAGGGCTTGATATGGCACCCCACCTAGTGTAATGTGTTCCACTGATCTCTAACAGATTTCATGACTCACTTCTGCATTGAGTCTTTCCTAAGATAGTTACACTAGGTTCCTACCAGTCTTGTCTGTGGGTTGCAGGGTGGTTGTCCTATGATATATGGTTAATATCCACTTATAAGAGAATACATACAATGTTTATCTTTCTGGGATCCCTTGCTTCAACTGTAGACAGAATGCTGTCCTAAAAGGACAAATCTTGGAAGCAAGTAAGTCAACAGCATAGCTCTGCCAACACAGGATAGGCAAGTCTTTCATAATTCCTGCTTTACAATTAATGTCTGTCAGAGATACCAGGCCAAGAGACTGAAGATAGATGCTCTAATGTATGGAGACAAATTGGGGACTGTGCAGGCAGCCAGTTGTCTGTCATTTCTTAGTTATGGAAGCTTCTGGCTCTACACTTCCTGTATAATCAGATATAATTATCTTTCTCAGGTCTCTGATGTGGTTGAAGACCAGATAGTTACAGTCTCACAGTTATATTTTAAGTTGTTTGGGAATTAAAAGGATGTTCTAGGTCTAAGGAGACTGTTTTTTAATGTTTGTTTATTACTTCAAGTTACATCTCCATTACAGTGCCCTCCTTCTCACTCTCCTGGTCTCACCCTCCCACCCTCTCCCCTCTCTCACTCCTATCCTTCTCTTCTGGAGTGGGATGTACCTACATATCAGTCCCCCCGTCCAGTTCAGCAGTCATATGAGGGCTAAAAGCTTCCTCGTGCACTGGGGGTGTAAATGACAGCTCTACTAGGGAAAAGTGTCCTACTAACAGGTAACAAGTCTATGTTCCTATTCCTTTTTGTCTGTTGGTTGAAGGATAGTAGATCCTGTACTATATGGCTAAAATCCAATTATAAGTGAATAGATGCCATATGCATCTTTCTGAGTCTGGGTTAGCTCACTCAGGATAAGCTTTTCTTGTTCCATCTATTTGTCAGCAAATTGCATGATTTCCTTCTTTCTGATAGCTGAGTAATATGCCATTGTGTAATGTTAAGTTGGTATTGCAAGTAACTACCATCACAAGACCCCTAAGGAAAACCATGGAGGTGAGGAGGTGATTTAGTAAAGACCTGTAGTAGGGTGGTTTTTTTTTTTTTTTTTGTAAGCTCATGTTTTTTCCTCCCTCACATTACCTCCCAGAATAATGACTCTGAGACTTTATTATTTATAATACCTAGGCTATATATCTAGGAATATTCTCTAACTAGCTCATAACTTATTACACTGTTTATTCTATACTATTTCTGTCACATGGCTAGTTACCATTCCCCAGCTTCAAGAGTCTTCTTCATCCCAGTTCCAAGGTGAATCTCTTCATGTCACCGAGTCTGTCCCAGAATGCTCTCTCTTTCTACTGTATGTCCCACCTTCTATTTCCTGCCTAAGCTAAATGGTCAGTCAGCTTCTTATTGACAGGTAAAGCTTCTATATATTGCATAAGAGATTATTCTTACAAAGTCCAAGCATGAGGACCTGAGCTCAGATCCCCTGTACCCATATCGGAAAGGTGATACAATGGTATCCAACAGAAGAAACTCTGAAGTTTGCTGGCCTGCTAGTCTCACAGTAAACTAAAGACCCTATCTCAAAAAAATAATAATAATGTGGTAATGTGGGGAGTAATAGAGGAAAACATCTGACATCAACTTATTGTCTACACACACACACACACACACACACACACACACACACATGCTCATGCAGTCATACACACACATATACACATCAAAAACATGTATACATACATACACCACCATGCACACATTTAAAAAAACTGAAGTAAATTAGGTGTAAATGAAGAAAAACCTTGGTTTGATGTGGTGACACTTCCAATATATTTATATAGACATTTCCATTTTCTAAAAGTGAGTAATTACAAGATCGCAATATAAAACACCAAAGTAGATTCAGAAGTCACCCAGTCACTCATGAGATGTGTGATAGCAAAAATACTTTCAGTTTGAATGATCAGCTCCATGTGTTATTACCCACAGGTGAATGAGTATTGTGTTTTTCTCTCTAACTCTCTGTATCCTTCATCTCCGAAATCATTGGAGCATATAATTACTTGATTTTCACACAAATGGTCAATTGTCTCAAATAACAAGGAGATGAGGCAAATTAAATTCTGAGAGCACAATTTCTATGCCTATCATTGAAGATGTATCCATCTGACTTATTTTTGCTTCATTCAAATGAACACATTTTAAAAAGTTAAATCATTTGATTTGCTTACTTTTAAAGGTTTCCTTAGTGACCAGCCTCTGGATATATTGTACCTGAGATTTACGGAAAGGCACTGTGTCAGAATAGAATCAGGCCAGCTACAATGAGAAACAGTAAGCTTAATGTACTGCCTTGCATATGTTTCTTTAGAACTGAGATGTATCACTACTAATTCTGAAAACCAAGTCAAGTAAATAAGGGCAACATTTAGGAGTGCCAGGTATTGCAATCATGCTGAAGGTCCCCAGGTTGGGATTATTCAATAAATCCTCTTAGCTGACATATACATTAGGAAATATACTGAGAGGTGAATAAGCCTCTCTGCAGTTCAGATCTCCTAGTCACAGAAATATTCTAACGCCAACCCTTACAAACTGTTAGAAATAGTGAAATAAATCCTTACTCTAAGAGGAAACTTAGTGGTACTATATATAATCTGTTGACATGAAATGGCATTAGACCTTCCCTAGGCATTTATTTTTCATTATGCTGTGTCTTGTGTTGCCCTGAAAGAAAATATTAGCAGACAAAAACTTTTCAGTTCCTGACCTTGAAAAATTCTAGTTACATGATTTTGTCTTTAAAGACAGAGATTAAAATTACTGACTCTGGAGACAGACACCCTAGGTTCATAGCAGAGACATGCCTTTATCATTAACTATATAACATAGTATGGATTTGTTATCTACTAGCTCACATATCTGATATATAGAAGTGGTTATTCTCAACACAGAGCTCTTTGAATCATAGCAGTTTAGTGAAAGACATGGACTGTGGTAAGAGTTTTCTTTCTTACAGAGCACAATTATGGGTTGTTTCCGGTTTCTAGCTATTACAAATAAAACTGCTATCAACATAGTGGAGGAAACATCCTTGTGGTTTGGTGAGAAATCATTTGGATGTATACACAGGAGTGGTGTGGCTGGGTCTTGAGGTAGAGCTATTCCAAATTTTCTAAGATATCGCCAGACTGATTTCCATAGTGGTTGTACAAGTTTGCACTCCCACCAGCAATGGCGAAGTGTTCCCCTTTCTCCACAACCTCGCCAGCATGTGCTGTCGTTTGAGTTCTTTATATTAGCCATTCTGACAGGTGTGAGACGGAATCTCAGAGTTGTCTTGAGTTGCATTTTTCTGATGATTAGTGACGTTGAGCATTTCTTTAAGTGTCTCTCAGCCATCAGAAATTCTTTTCTGAATTCTCGGTTTAGCTTTGTGCCACATTTTTTGATTGGATTACTTGTCTTCATGGTGTTTAGTTTCTTGAGTTCTTTATAAATTTTTGATATTAGCCTTCTGTCAGATGTGGGGTTGGTAAAGATCTTTTCCCAATCTGTAGGTTGCTGTTTTGTTCTAGTGACAGTGTCCTTTGCCTTATAGAAGCTTTTCAGTTTCATGAGTTCCCATTTATTGATTGTTGGTCTTAGGCCTGAGCAATTGGTGTTCCGTTCAGAAAGTTGTCACCTGTGCCAATGAGTTCGAGGATTTTCCCCACTTTCTCTTTTATTAGATTTACTGTGTCCAGTTTTGGATTTTTTTTTCTTTAAAAAAAAAGCTGTGGTATATGTACACAATGGAATATTATTTAGCCATCAGAAACAAGGAAATAATGCAATTTGCTACCAAATGGATGGTACTAGAAAAGCTTATCCTGAGTGAGCTAACCCAGACCAAGAAATGTGCACATGGCATCTATTCAATTATAACTGGATTTGAGCCATATAGTACAGGATAACTATCCTACAACAAACAAACTGAAAGGAACAGGAATATCGACTTTGTTACTTGTTAGTGGGATACTTTGCCCTAGTATAGCTGCCATGTAGGAAGGAAATGAATAAAACTTTTCAAGAACTTAAAATGGAAATAGAAGCAATAAATAAAACACAAAATGAAAAAATTAGAAATTTGAACAGGAACTACCAAGGTAATCTTCAGCAACAGAATACAAGAGGTGGAAAATAGAATCTCAGGCACTGAGGAGATAAAAAAAAATGATAAAATAAATAAAATAGTCAAAGAAAATATGAAATCTAAAAATCTCCTGACACAAAACATGCAGGAAATACAGGAAACTATGAAAAGATCAAACCAGGGAATAATAGGAATAAAGAAAGAAAAAGAACCCCAAGTCAAAGGCTCAGAAAATATTTTCCACAAAATCATAGAAAAAAATTTTCCCTAAATTGTCTAAAACTAAAAAGTAAGTACCTATGCATAAGTGACTCCAAAAACTCTACAAGAGAACTCCTACAGCTGATAAACACCTTCAGCAATATGGCTGGTTACAAAATTAACTCTAAAAAAAAAGTAGTCCTTCTTTACACAAAATAAAAACAGCCTGAGAAAGAAAATAGGGAAACAACACCCTTTACAATAACCATAAATAATACAAAATACCTGGGGTAACTCTGATCAAGCAAGTGAAAAGACCTGTATGACAAGAACTTCAAGTCCCCTAGAAAAGATATTGAAGAGACAATTAGAAGATGGAAAGAAATCCTATGCTCATGGATAGGTAGGATCAACATAATAAAAATGGCCATCCTACTAAAAGAAATATACAGATTTAATGCAATCCCTCTCAAAGTACCAACACAATTCTTTAAAACCTTGAAAGAACAATTGTCAACTTCATATGGAAAAACAAAAAACCCAGAATAGCTAAATCAATCCTGTACAACAACAACAAAAAAAAAAAAAAAAAAAAAACATCTGGAGGCATCACCATCCCTGATTTCAAGCTGCACTACAGAGCAATAGTAATAAAAACAGGATGGTACTGGTATAGAAACAGATCAGTGGGTCAATGGAATAGAATTAAAGACCCAGAAATTAACCCACACACCTATGGTCACTCAATTTTTGACAAAGAAGCCAAAACGATACAATGCAAAAAGGACAGCATCTTCAACAAATGGTGCTGGTCCAACTGGATGTCCAAATGTCCAAATGTCCAAATAGACCCATATTTATAACCTAGCACAAAACTTAAGTCCAAGTGGATCAAAGACCTAAACATAAATCCAGACACACTAAATCTAATAGAATAGAAAGTGAGGAAAAACCTCAAACTCATTGGCACAAGTAATGACTTCCTGAACAGAACACCAATAGCTCAGGCTCTAAGAACAAAAATCAACAAATGGGACCTTATGAAACTGAAAAGCTTCTGTAAGACAAAGGACACTTTCATTAGAACAAAATGGAAACCTACAGATTTGGAAAAGATCTTCACCAACCCCACATCTGACAGAGGGCTAATATCCAAGATTTACAAAGAACTCAAGAAAATAAACACCAAAAAATAACCAAATAATTCAATCAAAAAATGAGGTACAGAGCTACACCGAGAATTCACAAAAGAACAGTCTCTAATGGCTGAGAGATATTTCAAGAAATGCTCAACATCCTTAATCATCAGGGAAATGCAATTCAAAATGACTCTGAGATTCCATCTCACACAGTCAAAATGGCTAAGATAAAAAAAAAAAAGTCAAGTGATAGCACATGCTATCAAGGTTGTGGGAAAAAGGAGAACACTCCTCCATTGTTGGTTGGAGTGCAAACATGCACAAACACTTTGGAAATAAATCTGCCAATGTCTCAGAAAACTGTGATAGTTCTACCTCAAAATCCAGCCATAACACTCCTGGGCATATATCCAAAAGGTTTTTCACCAAATTGCAATGATATCAGTTCATAACAACCTTATTCATAATAGCTAGAAACTGGAAACAACCCAGGTGTCCTTCAACCAAAGAACAGATTTAAAAAACAAAACAAAACAAACCTGTGGTACATTTACACAATGGAATACTACTCAGCTATCAGAAACATAGAAATCATGCAATTTACAATCAAATATATGGATCTAGAAAAGCTCATCCTGAGTGAGCTAACTCAGACCCAGAAAGATGCATATGGCACATATTCACTTATAACAGGATTTTAGAAGTATAGTACAGGATAACAATCCTACAACACACAGACCAAAAGGAACAGGAACCTAGCATAACTATCCTATGAGAATTTCCACCCAGGAGCAGAACAAAGCAGATGCTGAGACACACAACATCTGGATGGAGCTCTGGGAGCTCTACATAAGATAGAATGGAGGAATAGAAAGACCTGGAGGGGTCAAGTTCAGCACATGAAGATCAATAGAACCAACCAATCTATGATGCTAGAGACTTACAGAGACTGAAATGCTAACACAAAAAAGAAGAAAAAAAAACTTAGATTAGACCTAGATCCTCATGTACTAATAGAGACGATAGGTAACTTAGTCATCATACGTCTCTCTGTTAGTGGGACACCTTACCATAGCTGAGATGCCATGTTGGGCCCCAGGGGAAGAGGAAGCTCTTAGCCCCCATGTGACTGATGAACTTAGGGGATCTGATATGTGGGGGCTCCCCACACTGAGAAGAATAGATAGGAGAAGGATAAAGGGTGGGAGGTTGAGACAAGGAGGGGAAGAGGGAGGGACTGTGATCCAGATGTAACTTGAACTAATAAATAAATGTTAAATGAAAAAAAAGAAATGCCTAAAGAAGAATATGCCTATGAAGGTACTGAAAGACCCGGGGGAGGGAACCCTGGCAACACAGGGAGTTAATCCTGTGTTGTAGGCCCACCATCTCTCTATGCCAGGATATAAGTATCTGGTATCAGAAGTCTTTGGAGACCTCAGGGTCTCATTGCATAAGTGTTAATAGGCAGCAGGTGGGTTTCCTTAAACAAGTCCTTTTCCCTGATACTTCAGTTAGGGTCAGTTTGTTCTTCTCATGTCATGAGCAGGCATCATGGTTGGTGGTGTCATTAAAAGTACCCAACACAGCGATGCCCTCATAGTAAGGGGGTCCAGAAGTTAAACAGAGCCAACATCCTCCACACTGCCTAGCCACACTCCTGTCCCTACCTTTCCTTGGGCAGATGTAAAACATCTTGTTGAGCCAGCCCACAGAGTCCCCCTGGCCTCCCACAACGAACTTTGTTCCTAACTCTTTAGGGTGTCTTCATCGAGGGTCTCTCTCAGGGAGGTTCTGGGGGTTTGCCTCAGGAATATCCCACTGTTCCAGGCCTGTAGCTAGCTGGCAGAAGTCAGGAAAGGGAGGAGGCTACCTTAGAGATTGACCAGACGACTTCCCCAGTTTGGGAAGCTACCTGTCAAGTACGTTTTTGAGGGGCATGGGGGTTGTCATTCCCCATCTGGAGAGCACCTGCGACGCAGGCGTAGCTTAAGAGGGTCTACAGTCTTTTTTTAATCTCCACTCATCCTTAGGAGGTTCAGGAGCTTTCTTTACGTGCGAGGCATGGATCCAAGCAGAGATGTCCTCTACCTTCATTGTGGTGGGGGTAGTCGAGAGCACCAGGTATGGTCCCTTTCAGTGAGGCTCAAGGTTCCCAGCTCGATGGCACCGGACGTGTACGGTTTTTCCAACCTGGAACTGATGAGGCATGTTCTGGTCTCCAGCTTCATAAGCCTCCCTGAGCTGCTCCCAGGCCTCATGCCAAACTACTTGAAGGTCTTTTATGCAGGTGAACAAGGGGTTAGAAAGGACAACATCAGGATCGAACATTCCACCCGCCTTAGTAAGAGAGGAGGCCCCCCACAGAGAATCTCATAAGGTGTCAGCTTAAACCGTCCCTGGGGTGTTCCTGACCCAGAACAAGGCAAAAGGAAGGAGGGCTGTCCAGTCCCCCCGCCGGTCTCTAAAGCTAATTTAGTCAAGGTCTCTTTTAGAGTTTTATTCATCCTTTTTACCTGTCCTGAACTTTGGGGATGGTAGGCACAATGAAATTTCCATTTAATCCCCAGTTGAGTGGCCAGTCCCTGACTTACCTGGGCAACGAAAGCGGGTCAATTATCAGACCCAATTACCTTGGGTACTCCAAACCTCAGAAAAATTTCTTTAAGAATCTTCTTGGCCACTGTATTGACAGTCTCAGTCCTTGTAGGGAAAGCCTCTACCCACCCTGAAAATGTATCTACAAAAACTACAAGATATTTGTTTTCATACTTAGCTAGTTTAATTTCTCTAAAATCCATTTCCCAATAGGCCCCTGGTTGATCTCCCTTGACTCTTTTTTCCATGTTATGCATGGAAGGTCTGGCATTAGTCAGAGCACAGGCTTTGCAGTTCCTATTTCTGCTGTTCAGTCAAAAAGTCCAATTACATAATAGTCAGAGGATCTTACCACGTCTTTTAGTTTCTTTTTTCCTAGGTGAGTCAGACGGTGTAAGTTGGTGACATATTCGCGTCCTTCTTCTGAGGCAGGACTTGTTTACCATCTTCTGTTTTAACCATACCACAAGGTGATTCTCCAGCCGACCCTTCAACCACGAAGCTGCTTCTTCTGCCAAGATGTCAGGGCAGCGGTCATCTGCCTCAGGTAGTAGAGTAGCAGGATTCAGGACGGCCCGGGGGAAGGGGGGCA
Source organism: Lophiomys imhausi (assembly GCA_907164525.1). NCBI lineage: Eukaryota > Metazoa > Chordata > Mammalia > Rodentia > Muridae > Lophiomys > Lophiomys imhausi. The sequence goes on along the minus strand of CAJQZJ010033081.1, from coordinate 3,614,916 downwards.
AATATCACCCTTTCAGTCAGTAATAGGCTCTGGTAGTGGGTCATTTCAGCATCCACTGGTCAGGGGGCTGCCGGATAATGTTCTCAAGGGCATGGGGTGCCACCACTGTAATCTGCTGTCCCAAAGTCAGTTTATCAGCAGCATCTTTGACAAGTAAGGCCACAACCTCAATAGCTACAGCCACTGATCCACTAGCACATCTGCCTGATCACCCATCCGTCTCCTCACGAGATGGAAACAGCTGTCAAACTGAAAACACCCTTCGCGAAGCCAACTTTTAACACAAACCATAAAACAGAACCAGACAACAGAGACAAACCAGACAACTTTTAACTTTTGCGCAAACCATATAACAGGATCAGACAACAGAGACAAACCCAGGACACAGAGACAGAAATCTCACAAACCAGACAACAGAAATAGGCCCAAGACCTAGAAATCTCACCTCCAAGTGAGTTCTTGTGGAGATTGGGATGGCCACAAATTCCCAGACAATGCACCAAATGAAAGACCCGGGGGAGGGAAGTTCCTCACCCGACACTCAGGATATCACAGCCGCCCCAAAACTCACAAGAGACCATCTTGATGCAATCGCAAGAGGTTTATTTTGGGGGGAAGGGGGGGAAAGGGGGTGAAGGGGGTGGCTCAGTGCACTGAGGGCACCACTTGTATCCCATGCAGGGGTAGGATCTGCTACCCCGATTTGGGGGAGAGTAGAGTATTTTATAGTGGAGCACCAAAGATTAAGGGGGTGGGAGAAATTAGAGGTGGGAAGTACCAGCCCAGCCCATTGTTTACCACAACCCAAGGGGGAAGGGAAATACAGGTGGAATGTAGCAGCCCATTAGTTAGTCAGCAGGAAACATCCTACATCTGTTTTTCTCAGGAATGAATCTAATCTTGTTTTGTTATCTACTTTGTGGTCAGCCAGTTCCTGAAACCCTGGGGGCCCGTGGCCCGATTGACCTTCATTCTTGGTTCCACCCTTTTTATGGTCAGCTAAGTTCCAGGAATCACCTGGCAGCTGGCCTGGCTCTACTGCCGACCTAGGGGGTCTTTTAATAATTTTCATTCCTTTTAGTACAAGAAGCATAAAAAGCACTAAATAGACTGGACCAGGAAGGAAAGTCCCCTTGACACATAATAATTAAAAAATTAAAACTACAGAACAGAGAGAGAATATTAAAAGCTTCAAGGGAAGAAGACCAAGTAACATTATTAAGGCTCTCCTATTCTCAGTGGAGAATCTAAAATCCAGAGGAGGCTGGACAGATTGCTGAAGACACTTAAAGCATCCCAGATTAATATACCCCACAAAACTCTTAATTATCATACATGAAGAAAATAAGACATTTCATGACAAAACCAAATTTGAGTAGTATCTGTCTACAAATGAAACCCTGTTGCAGGTGCTATAAGGGAAAACTCCACCAAAAGAGGTTAGCTACAAGCATGAAAGTAGAAGGAATAATAATCTGAGACAAGCAAAGTCAAAAGAAGGGAAGTACACACATACACACACAAACACACTATCACCATCACCACAAACAACAACAATAAAAACAAAAATATAAATGGAATCAACAATTATTTATTATTGATATGTCTCAACATCAATGATCTGAATTCCCTAAGAAAAAGATACAGACTGACAGAATGAGTGTGAAAACAAGATCCAACTTTCTGCTGGATCCAAGAAACACACCTCAACATCAAAGATAGACATTATCTCAGGCTAACGGATTGGAAAAATATATTCTGAGCAAACAAACCTAAGAAATAAGCTGGCATAGCCATTTTAATATCTAACAAATACTTCAAACCAAAACTAATCAGAAGAAATAGAGACAAACAGTACATCCTCAACAAATGAAAAAAATCCACCAAGATAACAATTCAATTTTTAACATCTATGCCCAAACACAAAGGCACTCAAATTTGTAAAAGAAACACTACCATAGCTTAAGTCACATATTGATCTTCACACACTGATAGCGGGAGATTTCAACACCCCATTCTCACCAATGGACAGACCATCCAGACCAAAACCCAACAGGGAAATACTGGAGGTAACAAACATAAAAAAAAACCTAACAGACTTAACATTTTCAGAACAATTTACCCAAATACAAAAGAATATACATTCTCTGAAACCTCCAGGAACTTTCTCCAAAACTAACCACATACTCAAACAAAAAGCAAGTCTCAACATACATACAAAATTTGAAATTTTGCAGCCTATGAGCAAGAACAGATTAAAGTTAGATATCAAGAACAATAGACACAACTTAGAAACTCAAGAAAACTGCAAAACTCTCTACTGAATGAAAAATGTGTTTAAACAGAAATTAATGACTTTCTAGAATTGAAGGAAAGTGAAAACATACTATATCCAAAAATATGGGACACAATGAAAGCACTATCAGAGAGGCAAGTTAATAGCACTAAGTGCCTACATTAAAAAAAAAAAGGGAGAGATCTCATACTAACAATAGCACACTTGAAAGCTCTAGGACAAAAGAATAAATCATACCAAAAGAAGTAGATGGTAAGAAAGAATCAAACTCAGGGCTGAAATCAATAAAATAGCAACAATGATAACAAAGAACCAATGAAACAAAGAGTTGGTTCTTTGAGAAAATCAACAAAATTAAAAACCCGTGTCAAAGCATACTAAAAGACAGAGACAGAATATCCAAATTAAGAAAATCAGAAATGAAAATGGGGATATAACAACAGACACTTGAAGGCACACTTTTAAACCATTTATTAATAACTCTAAACACCTCCCAACCTACCAGCCCTTGGCAGAAAATAAAAGACGTAGACCTCCCAAGTCACAGGGCCTTGGAGTAACTTGTCAGCAGTCCAGCCAAACCAGCACACACAGGAACAGATGCAATCAGCAACAGAAGCACAGCAAACAGCAGAACCGGGAACGCAGCTAACCAGGAACACCAAGGACAGCCAAAGGAGCAGCGACTTTTGCAGCTCTGCTACTGCTGGCAGCAGTGACAACAGTTGCAGCACCCCCATTTGGGGCTGTGATCTCTTCACTCCAACCTGGGCTGTGATCTTCAACAGCAAAGGCAGCAGTAAGTCTCAGAAGAAGCATGGCTCGAAGCATTGTCTGGTATCTTTCAAAGCAGAGCAGTGAGGTGAGCAGTGAGGAGAAGCAATGCCAAACAAAAAACCCTCTGCGTTTCTTTTATTTTTTTTAATGTTTATTTATTACTTCAAGTTACATCTCCATCTTAGTACCCTCTTTCCACCCCTCCCAGTTCCACCCTCTCACCCTTTCCTCCCTGTCCCACCCATCCCACTCCTCCGATGTGGAGTGCCCCTATATATCAGCCCCTCTCAGTTCAACAGCCCTATGAGAGCGAAGAGCTTCCTCTTGCACTGGGGTCCTACATGGTAGCACCCCTAGGGCAAATTGTCCCATTAATAGATAACAAAGTCTATGTTCCTGATCCTTTTGGTGTCTTGGTTGTAGGATAGTTATCCTGTACTTTATGGCTAAAATCCAATTATAAGTGAGTAAATGACATGTGCATCTTTCTGAATCTAGGTTAGCTTACTCAGGATGAGCTTTTCTAGTTCCATCCCTTTGGCTGTGAATTGCATGATTTCCTTGTTTCTGATAGCTGAGTGGTATTCCATTGTGTAAATGTACCACTTTTTTTTTTTTATCCATTCATCAGTTGAGGGACATCTGGGTTGTTTCCAGTTTCTAGCTATTACAAATAAGGCTGTTGTGAGCATAGATGAGGATATGTCCTTGTGGTTTGGTGAGGAATTATTTGGGTGGATACCCAGAAGTGGTATTGCTGGGTCTTGAGGTAGGGCTATTGCAATTTTTCTAAGATAACCCCAGACTGATTTCCATAGTGATTGTACAAATTTGTACTACCACCAGCAATGGAGGAGTGTTCCTCTTTCTTCACAACCTTGCCAGCATGTTCGACACATTTGAGTTTTTTATCTTAGCCATTTTGACAGGTGTGAGATGGAATCTCAGAGTTGTCTTGAGTTGCATTTCTCTGATGATTAAGGATGTTGAGCATTTCTTCAAATGTCTCGCTGCCCTCCTCTTTATACCTGCACAAGGACGCCTTCCAACTGATCAACTTCACACCCTCCTCACAAGGTATTTCCTGTTGACCAAGATCATTCTCTCCAGGGAGTCTGTCCACCAAAGGATGTAAATTGGTTCCCCACACATAACAGTTTTCCACCGGGCAAAACATCACATGCTCTTTCATTCAGATGTCTTGTGTGCCTCTTTCAAAAGTCTGTTTTTCAGTGGTATACAAAGCACTCAATATCACATATTTGAGACCAAAACAAAAAACATATTCATTCAACACAACTGTGCCTTCAAAGGAATCTGAACCTCCACCACAGACATTGAGGAAACCCAATGAATCATAAAGACATACTTTAAAAATTTTTGTACTACACCAAATTGGAAAATCTAAAATAAATAGATAATTTTCTCAATAAGCACCACTTTCCAAAGTTAAATTATGATCAGAGAAGCAATTCAAACAGGCCTACAACTGACTAGTTAAATAGAAACTATCATTAAAAGTTTCCCAACTTAAAAAAAAAAAAAAAAAGGCCAGGGCCAGATGGTTACAACAAAGAATTCTAAGATATTTCAAAGAATGATTAAGGCTAATACTCCTCAAATTATTCCTCAAAGTAGAAGCAAAGAGGTATTGATCAATTCACTTTATGAGTCCAAAGTTATTCAGATACCCAAACTACAAAAAGACCCAACAAAACTCTTACGAACATTCATGCAAAAGTACACAATAAATACTTGCTTTTTCACGGAGATGCAGGGATAGTTCAACATACATAAATCAATAAATATATTCCATCATATAAACAAACAGAAAGATAAAAATCTACATGATCATCTCATTAGAAGCAAAAAAGACCTTTGACAAAAATTCAAAACCCCTTCAGGATAAAAGTCTTGATGTAATTAGGGATACAAGGGACATACCTAAGCTTAACAAAGCTAGTTTTAGTAAGCCAATAGCCAACATCAAATTAAATGCAAAGAAATTCAAAGTAGTTCCACTAAAATCAGGAAAAAAAGCAGGCTATCCACTCTCTCCACACCTATTTAATACAGTACTTAAAGTCTAAGTTAGAGCAATAAGATAACTGAAGGAGATCCGGAAATAAAAACTGGAAAGGAAGAAATCAAAGTATCTTTACCTGCAGATGATTTGATAGTATAATACATGACACAAAGAATTTCACCAGGAAACTCCTGCAACTGATTATCACATTCAGCAAAGTAGCCCAATCAAAAGTAACTCACGAAAATCAGTAGCCTTCCTATATACAAATGGCAAAAAGACTGAGAAAGAAATCAGGGAAACAAAACTTTCACGGTAGCCTCAAAAATATAAAATATCATGGGGTAACTCTAACCAAGCAAGTCAAAGATGTATGATAAAAACTTCAAGTGTAAGTGAGTGGACAACGCATGGATGTGTGGGTGGATGAGTGCTGTGGTCTCTGAGCTGCTGGGAAAACCTTCTTGAAGTCATCCTCACCGTCTTCCTGGAAAAAGATGGTCAACGTCTTGAGAGGAGTGCTTATAGACTGTGATCCCGCCATGAAGCAATTCTTGCTGGTCTTGGATGAGTCCAATGCCTTCGGGAAGAAGTTCATCATTCAAGACATTAATAACACACGTGTCTTTGTCATTGTGGCACTAGTTAATATTCTCCAGGAGTGAGTAAGAGAACTGATGGACCAGAATTCTTTTTCTCTTACCCAGAACTGAAAATGCTAGAATTTGAACACTTGGGAATTATAAACCACAGACATTAAAAAGAGGTCCCTTTCAGTGTCTCATATGATGTTTTAGACTTTTTATGAACATTTTGTGGGAAAGGATGCAGGAACATTTATTCAAATAAAAGCGACCAAGTGACTTTATTGGACCATTAAAGAAAAAAAAATATCTTTTTAAAGAAGAACTTGTAACAGTTGGCTACAAGTTGGCTTTTATTATTTATTATTATTAGAATGTAATCATAGTCATGCTGGTGAGAAGAATCAGTTGGTAAAGGCACTTGTCACCAAGCCTGACAGCCTGAATTTGATCCCACGGACCTACACATTGGAAGGAAAGAACTCCCACAGACTGTCTTCTGACCTCCATGTCTATACCTCCCTCTCACACAAATAAGTAAATGTATTAAATATAATCATAAGTGTTTCCCCTACCTTTTTAAAATACCAATTAAATACACCAGAAAAAAAAAACGCTTCAAGTGTTTAAAGAGAAAATTTTAAGAAGATATCAAAATATGGAAGGATCTCTCATGGTCATAAATCTGTACAATAAACATTGTAAAAATGGTAATCCAACAAAAGCACTCTACAGATTCAATGCAATCCCCATCAAAATTCCAAAACAATTCTTCAAAGATCTTGAAAGGACAGTTCTCAGCTTCTTGTGAAAACAAACAAAAAGCAAAAACAAAAAAAAAAAAAACAACTAGGATAGCAAACACAATTCTGAACAAGAAAATAACTGCTGGAGGTCTCTTCATTCCAAATTAAAACTTGTAATAAAAAATTATAGTAATAAAGACAGCATGGTACTGACACAAAAACAGACACATTGATTTTTTTTAATAAGGAAGTCAGAAATGCACACTTGAAAAGACAGCCACTTCAATAAACAGTGCTGCTTAAACTGGGTGTCTCCTTTACAAGAATGCAAATAGATGGATACTCATCACCCTGAAAAAAACTCAAGTTCAAGTGGATCAAAGACCTCAACATAAAGCCAGTACACTAAACCTGATAGAAGAGAAAGTGGGAAATAGACTTGGACTTATTAACACAGGAGAAGACTTCCTGAACAGAACACTTATAACACAGGCACTAAGATTGATAAGAAATAAATGGGACCTGATGAAACTGAAAAGCTTCTGTAAGGCAAAGGACACTGTCATTTCAACAAAGATGTAGCCCACAGAATGGAAAAATATTTTTAACAACTCCACATCTGATAGAGGACTAACATCCAAAAATATAAAAAGATCTCAAAAAAACTAGATATCAGAAAAATCAAGTAATCCAATTTAAAATAAAGTACTGATCTATATAGAATTCTCAGTAGCACAAACTCAAATGGCTGGGGAAAAAAAAGCACTTAAAGAAATGTTCACCATCCTTAGCCATCAGAAAAATCCAAATCAAAACTATTTATTACATCTGTCATAATGGCTAGGATCAATACTATAAGTGATTGATAATGGCAAGTATGTGGACTAAGGTGATCATTGTTGTTGGTGGTAATAATGGCAAGTATGTGGACTAAGGTGATTCATTGTTGTTGGTGGTAAAAATGTGCAGAGCCATATTGAAATCAATATGGTAGTTCATCATAGTAGCAATCAATGTACCTCATTAGTCAGCTATACCACCCTTAGATATGTGCCCAAAGTAAACTTCTTCCTACCACAAGGACACATGTTCAACCATGTTTATTGCTACTGTATTCATAATAGCCCAAAATTGATAGCAACCTAGATGTCCCTTAACAGAAGAGTGGAAAAAATTGACATTATTGTATTTGCAAAAAAAGTGGTTGGAAATAGAAAAAAATCATCCTGAGGGGGGTAAATCAGACCCAGAAAGATAAATATGGTATATATTTGCTTATATGTGGATATTAATCATTAAATAAATGATAACCAAGCTATAAAACTAGAGATGTTAAGTATACAAGAAAATACTAGGGGAAACACATGGATCTCCATGGAAGGGGAAAATTGAATAGATTTTGGTCATGGGTGTATCATGTGTGGGTGCTACTGAAACTGGAGGATGAGGTTGGGAAGGGAAATATAAACAGGCTTGACAGAGGGACTGTGGGAAAAGACAAATTTAATTAAGGGATATTTGAGGGGTGGCATAGAAACCTAATGCAGGTGAAACTTCCTAGAACCTATGAAGGAGAACCTAACGATCCAATAATGGGAAAACAGAGTCCCAACTGCCTAACTCTTGTCACCAAAGCTTCCACCAAAACTTCCAGTATCAGGACTGAGTTGCATCTAATTGAGTTGTTGGCCAAGGGAGTCCAATGGAAATTTCCAAACAACCAAGGCTGTTGCCAAAAGAATAGGCTTCTCTTCAAAAAAAGACAGCAAGACCCCATTTCTGAAGACAATACCCATAGAACTCATTGAGCATGAAGAAGTCAAGCTGGTTCCTACATAGAGCCTTCACCTTTACTTCTAGTGTCTTTGGTGTAAAAGGTACTCTGCAGGCTACCAAAAGAGAAATGTAAACACCAACCCAGCCACAAAATTTTTACCTACAATCTATCCTGCCAGCAAAATATTCTAGGGCAATGTTCACACAAAGCTTGTAGGAATAACCAATCAATATCTGGTTTGACTTAAGACTGACTCCACACACACTATGGAACCCATACTAGACACTGCTTAGGTGACCACAACATAGAAATTACTTAGCCCAGAGACCTAGGATAAAATCAAACACTGATAGTCTTTAAAAATAAAAAGTAGTAATATTCATAGATCAGTACCTGAATAGTCATCATCAGAGAAACTTCCTCTTGCAGTAGACTGGAACAAATATAGAGACCTACAGCCGGACATTACACACAGATAGAGAGCCCTTGGAATCCTCAGCACTAAACAGAACATCTCTACCAAATCCCTTCCCTTAGAGCTCAGGGAACCCTGAAGAAGAATCCAAGAACCAAAGGGAAAAGAGGACACCAGGAGAACAGGGCCATCGAAACCACAGAGACTGAAGAAGCAAGCACAGGGCCTGAAAGAGCCTTCTCCAGGTCCTCCACATATATATTATGGCTTTCAATTTAGTGTTTTTATGGGAATCCTGAGAACAGGATCAAATGGGTCTCTGATTCTTGTGCTTTCTTTTTGGTTCATTTTCTTCTGTTGGTTTGCCTCATCCAACTTTAATATGTTTTTGTTTTGTTTTGTTTTATCTTATTTGACTTTATTTTTTATGTTTTGTTGGTATCTCGTATAGGCCTGTTCTTTTCTAATGAAAGGCAGAAAGGGTATGGATCCTTTCTGGGAGGGGAAATGGGGAAGAATTGAGCAGACTAGAGTGGAAAAAATCTGCAATAGGGATATATTGAATGTGTAAATAATCTATTTTCAATAACAGGAGGGGAAAAAACAGAAAAAAATTCCATGCAACTTTTCATGTTACTGAAAAAAGTTTCTTCTTGTGGCATAACTAATATTGTGGCAAATGTCACTCAAACCAATATTAAGCAGTTGTATATGTTATACTAAGATAGTCCAAAGTGCTTTCAAACAAAAGTCATTTTTAAATTACAAAAATTAATCTGATATCTAAGATAGACTCAGAGTCACAATATTTCACGCAGCATTTTATTGACAGACACCATTAGAACATTTGAACTTCTCTGGAAGGGAAGGTTATATTTATCAACTGGAGTTTTTCATAGCATTTGTGAGTTTGCTTACTAAAAAAAAAAAAAAAAAATCCCTGCATGTGTCAGAATATAAGAATCTCGAATGTAACAAGAGCAGAAATTTCCAATTGAGTGAAACAAAATAAATGTTACCTAGCAATGCTTTCTTCTTCCCACAGATAAGTGCAGTCTTCACCTTACATTAAGAAAACTTGCCTTTGCAACAGATGTAATGGTTAGTTTTAATTGTCAATCTGATACAATCTAGAAACACCAGGCAAGTGAATCTCAAAGATGGGCAATCTTGATTAGAATAGCCTGTAGACATGTTTGTAGAGAATTCTCTTGATTACATTAACTGAAGTGAGAAGACCTGTCCACTGTGGATAGCTCCATTCTATAATTAGGGAATTCTGAACTACATGAGTGGAGAAAGCACGCTAAGCACTAGCATGTAATCATTAGTTCATTGCTCTCTGGTAGTAACTGTGCATATAATGGGACTGCTGCTTCAAGTTCCTGCCTCTTTGACTTCCTTCCTCTTCATGATGGACAGTAACATGGACCTGTAATACAAATGTAAAACCTATCTCCTTTAAATTGCTTTGGTCAAAGCATTGCATCACAGCAACAGCAAAGGAAACTATGGTAGAGATGGCTTCTAAACTTCAAAGGCAAACAGAAGCCTTTGAGTGTCATAGTTGTGACATCTGCTGCAATGGTGTTCATCATCATGCAACAGTCCTCCTGGAGAGCAGAAATATTAAAATTATAGTTGGAATACACTGATTTAAAAATATAGCTCTTTCTTCTCAACTCAGGCAATAGTATTTGAGGTGTTGGAACTAAAATTTTCAGTGCGAATTTAAGTGTTTTGTACACTAGGATACAGTGAAATATGTTCTAGGAAGTTTGACAACAGTGATGAGTTTTTCAAGCCAACTCATGAAAGGCAAAACCTACCAAAATATTGAGAAAATGTTTGAAATTAGTGGATTTGTTCCAATTATAGTAGACTCATAATGAGATGTCACATATTCTATTTAATGCAGAAAATATTTTTATTTCATTGCTGGTAAAGAGCATTGTTCAAGGGACTAATACACTATTGAGTGGTTCTCCTGTGTAGATCAGAGAAAAAAGCTAGAAGAGTGAAAAGCTATGTGGCATGGTGCTGCAGACCTTGCTAATGGGTCAAGGACCAAAGGGGGATGCTCATATGGAAAGAAATAGGGAAGAACATAAGAAGAATAATGGAGAAAATGATAACATTTAATCCTTTAAAGTCACATACTTATGTTGTCTTTGGCAATTACAAAAACATTATTCAAAATATGCTGGCCCTATAAGAATCCAAACAGGATGGAGAGAGCTGTAACAACAGGTCAGGAGTGATCTTCAGAGAAGTCTAGAGCAGGTGTATTAGTTTGGCGTTGTTGATACAATAAAACCCTGATCAAAACAGACTAGGTGGAGAAAAAAGTTTATTTTCTCTGACAGGTTTCAGTTCATCATCAAGGGGACCCAAAGCAGAAACTAAAAGACAGGAGCTTGAAACAGAAACCAACAGAAGAAAACTTACAGACATACTCTCACTGGTTTGCAAAGTTAGCCTTCTTTTTTATGTTTATTTATTTCTTCAGGTTACATCTCCATCATAGTGCCCTCTTTCCATCCCTCCCATTCCTTCCCTCCCTCCCTCTACCCCATATCCCTTCCATCTGACTCCTCTGGAGTGGAGTGTCCCTACATAATAGTCCCCTGCCCCAATTCAGTAGTCATATGAGGGCCAAGAGCCTCCTCATACACTGGGGGCCTACAAGGCAGCACCACTGGGGCAAAGTGTCTCATTGACAGGTTAACAAAGTCTATGTTCCTGTTCCCTTTGGTGCATTGGTTGTAGTATAATTATCCTGTACTATATGGCTAAAATCCGATTATAAGTGATTAGATGTCATTTGCATCCTTCTGAGTCTGGGTTGGCTCACTCAAAATGAGATTCTCTAGTTCCATCCATTTGGTTGAAAATTGCATGATTTCATTGTTTCTGATGGCTGAGTAGTATTCCATTGTGTAAATGTACCACAATTTTTTTATCCTTTCCTCGGTTGAGGGACATCTGGGTTGTTTCCAGTTTCTAGCTATTACAAATACAGCTGCTCTGAACATAGATGAGGAAACATCCTTGTAGTTTGGTGAAGAATCATTGGGATATATGCTCAGAAGTGGTATGGCTGGGTCTTGAGGTAGAGCTATTCCAACTTTTCCAAGATATCGCCAAACTGATTTCCACAGTGGTTGTACCAGCTTTACCAACCCCACATTGGACAGAGGGCTAATATCCAATATTTACAAAGAACTAAAGAAATTAAATGCCAAGAAATCAAATAATCCAATCAAAAAATGGGGAACAGAGTTAAATATAGAACTCACAAAGGAGGAATCACTAATGGCTGAGAGACAATTGAAGAAATGTTCAGCATCCTTAATTATCAGAGAAATGCAACTCAAGATGACTCTGAGATTCCATCTCACACCTGTCAGAATGGCTAAGATCAAAAACTCAAATGACAGCACATGCTGTAGAGTTTGTGGAGAAAGGGGAGCACTCCTCCATTGCTGGTGGGGGTGCAACCTGGTACAACCACTGTGGAAAGTTAGCCTTCTTATACAATCCAAGCTCACATACATAGGTATGACACCACCCACAGAGGTCATCCTACATCAATTAGCAATAACAAAATGCCTCACAGACAGGACCACAGGCCAACCTGATGTAAGCAATTCTGTTAAGCATCCTGCTTCTTTCCAGGAAGCACTGAATTTGTGTCAAGTAGCCAGCTGAAGTTAACTTTGACAGCAGGATCTTAGAGAGAAAAATAGCACTCAAAACATACATGTGGAACCTGTTAGTTATCCACAGTTTCTCAGAAATATTTAAGGTTAAACTAGATATCCTGTGATTAAGGCACATGACACTTGAGGCAAAAGCAACATGGTCCTTCCCTCTACTACATTCTGCAAATGTTTGGGTTAGCTTTGAATCATCTCCCAAAGTCATTTTACCAGGAAAATATTTACATTGGAATAAACATTGGGTACTCTCCTTATGAACTCCACCTTCCTTTCATTCTGCTGCTCCTGCTGTTTGTGAATCATTTGTTTTCAGTTCTCCACTTAGACATGACTTCACTCAGCTCTGCCTTCATTTATTTTGATTGTTGAATCTGTTTCCAATCAACACACTCTTATTTTGGTGGCTTTCTTCTTTTCTTTCTTTTCTTTCCTTTCTCCAGCAGGAAGGACCATGGGTGAAGCAGGAAGGAGCAGATGTCTGGGAGAGATCCCCAAATGTATTCAAACTAAAACTAAAATTAAATCAAATATGTACTCCCATATATTTGCATTTCTAAGATTTCTATTCAACAGAAGAGCAGAAGTACTTGTATTATTTCATTTGCTTGGGCTCTTTTCGGTACTTGTCTGACATAGCAGGCTGTCTTCCTTCTTCCTCTATCTCCCAGGGAAGTGTTATAGTATGTTAAGTCGTCCTCCAGGATCCTGTATAATACACTGTATTGACTTCCACACAGACTCTGTAGAATCATCACCAGATGAATGGCCCAGGCTACAGATGCTTCACTAATTATTTTTTCATAATAAGGATGTGCAATCCCAGTTGTGTCCCTCCAAATTCCCTCTCATTATAATAATAATGTCATGTTCTCCTTATACACCATCTCCATTCTACTGACCTCCAGAGTGCTGAAGAAAGCAGGAATTGATCCCTGCCTCTTGTCATGATAACATTCCTGATTCTATCCCTGTGAAGTGAAAACAATTGTAGAGTCAGAAGTGAGAAATTTGATCACAGCCTCCTGAGATTGCTACATCATCAAGAGTGACTCCTCAGAGGGGAACTGTCCTAAACCCAAGAATGAGGGACACTGATTTGCCTTCAAGGGCTCCAAAATCACAAGTTTCTAGATGTAAACATGTCCTGGAAGATACAATTCTGTTTAAACTCTTGACCTCACCAATGGATTGCACGTGATTAATTCTGACTGGTAATCATTAAGGTGATGAAGCTAGTGTGTCACACAGAGCAGGATGAACCTTCTGGTATTTCACACTAATGGATGGCTTTTTAGTGCCTTCTTAGTTTCTCCTATCTATAACACAGTCATCTTTCTTGGGCTTCATTCTATAACAAAACAATGCAATTTGAAATTTACAGTACAACTTTAGCCACCTTCCTTACTGTCTTTCAGGAGCAGCATTCTCCCTTCACTCATGCCTTTTCACATCCTGATCCCTCTGTCCTTACTGCACCCATGAGCTTGTCATCCTCCAAGACTCCCTGTAAACACCACCAGCCTTTGAACCACTTCATATGCAGTGTTCTGAAAATACAACATCTAAAAGAATGTTCACCAGCCAGGAGCTTGCTGTGTCTATGAAGGAAAAGATAGGTGTTGTGGTTTGAATATGAAATGCCCCACCATAGATTCATGCATGTGACACTTGATCTCCAGTTGGTAGCATTCCAAAGACCAAACCTCATAGAACTTCATGGAGGATATAGGTCATTGGAGGTGGGTCTCTAGATATTATAGCCCCATCAGACTTCCTACCTATTCTCAAGTTCCTTACTGAGAACAATGTGACCAGCAAGCCACTCTCACTTCTGCCTCCATGTCTTTCCCACCATGATGGTCTATGACCTTGAAAACAACTCAGACAACTAACAATTTTTTTTGGGGGGGTGGAATTCCATGATGGCATTAAGAAAAATAACTAATATAACATGTAGGGAAGTAAACTTTAGAAATACACAACCTGAACTTGACTGAAATATTAAGGTGTTCATTCTCTGTCACACTAATTCAAAGAAAATACAGATTAACAATAATTCCAGTTCTTCTGTGAATCCTTGAGAAGTATCTAATCTTATCATGTACATAGGGTGAATACCTGACAGCACACTAGGCTATTTATGAATTTGTGCTCATTTTGCTGCCATAAGCATCTATAAATTGTGAACACAAGAAATTTCATCTGTTCCCTTAAAATACTTGGGAATAAGAATGGCATATGTCTCTCACTCTGTGAATACTTGTTGAATGAATAAACTTCTTTTCTTTTTATGCTCCACATACTCTTTTTAAAAATATTTTTCCTTACAGTATATTCTGATCACAGTTTCCTCTCCCTCATTTCCTCCCAAATCACCACTACCCCAACCATCCAACTCTCTCTCTCTCTCTCTCTCTCTCTCTCTCTCTCTCTCTCCCTCTCTCTGACAAAAATAAAAGAATAAAAATAAAATAAAGCTGGGCGGTGGTGGTGCACGCCTTTAATCCCAGCACTTGGGAGGCAGAGGCAGGCGGATCTTTGTGAGTTCGAGGCCCGCCTGGTCTACAAAGCGAGTCCAGGACAGCCAGAGATATTCAGAGAAACCCTGTCTTGAGAAAACCAAAAAAATAAAAAATAAAACAAATAATAAAACAAAACATACAGGAAAAAAGAAAGAGGACAGAAATATTCACACACACATGCACACACACCCATAAAAACACAAAATTGGAAATATAACAGGTAATCAAAAGACAAGTAAGGTTTAAGAAGAGTTCAAACAAAGAATTATGAGACAAAACATCTGCAAAGATGCCACTGAGTTCATTTAGTATTGGCCATCTACTGCTAGGCACCTCCCTTACATGTGGTTTTGTATACCAGTGAGACTCCATTGGAGATTTTTTTTCTTTATAAGTAGTTGTCAGCTGGAGATGGTTTCTGGATTAGGGATAAGGGCTCATGGCCATTTCTTCCTCTCAGTTTTGGGACACCATCTGGCTTAGACCTGTACAGGCCCAGTACATGTTGCCACAGTTTCTGTGAGCTCAAATGTGTGTAAGTACTGTTGTGTTTGTAAGCCATTGTGTCCTTGATGTCATCCAACCCAACTGGCTCTTATACTTTTTCTGCCTCCTCTCCCACTTAGGTTCATAAATCTTGAGGGGAGCAGTTTGATGAAGACATCCCACTTAGGGATGAGTGTTCCAAGGTCTCTCAGTCTCTGCATATTGTCTACTTGTTGATCTATGTATTAGTATGGAACTACTGGAGAAAGAAGCTTCTCTGATAATGAATGAGCAAGACACTGATCTGTGGGTATTCATTAGAAATAATTTTATTGCTACATTCCTTTAAGAGAAGAGTAGTATTTGGTTTTCACCTAGATCCATGTACTGTCTAGTTTCGGGTTCTTGGCCACCTGAGCAGTATCAAACATGACTCTAGCCCATGGAGTGAGTCTTCAACCAAGTAGGTTGATTACTCCTACAACATTTGTGTCACTATTGCACAGTATCATGTAACCTGTTCCCCATTGTAGATCAAAGGGTTTGTAGCTAGGTTGGTGTTTGGCTTTCTTCTCTGGTGCATGTAGAATATTATCCAGTACTAAGAACATTAGTGAGAGGGATGAAAGATCTAGTTAGTCACAAGTTTAACATCTTCATAATTAATGTAGACTCCACATATTCTGACAGGGTGTAACTGAGCCTCAGACCTCACCACAAAGAAAGCTTCTAGGACAGCCTTTGGAGCATCACCTCACAGAATCAGAACTGTATACATATTTTTCTTCTCCTCCCTATGGCAATGTAGTGTGCTTAAAGCAAGACTGGGAAGGCTTCTACACTAATTCCAGACTTACTGCTCTAAAACATTGAATGTATACTAATGGAGCAGATGTACTGTGTCATTATTTCTTCTGAGTCTGTATTTGACTGGACCTGCCCACTAATGCATAATCATATCCATATGCCTTGTTCGATTTGTAATATCCTATGAATAACATTGGTTTGGAAAGAGTTCTGTGATGGTCTGTGTGAAGCAGCATGATGCCTCTGGGCACACCAGAGAGGAATTATCTTACTTACATTAGTTGAGGTGAAAAGACTCTTCCTGACAGGAGCAGGACCATGCCCTAGGCATGAAAACCTGAACTACATAAAGAAGAGAAGGGAGCAGAGCACTAATATACATTTTCCCTGTTTCATGACTCAGATGCACCATTTGCATTAGACTTCTACCACCATGAATCACCACGATAAATAACCATAAATTTGAATTGTGAATCAACATATACTTTCTCCCTTTAGTTGTTTTAACAAGGGGATTTTATCACATCAAGAAGAGAGGAAATTAAGACCCTTGTTCAATGTCTATTGGTTGAAACCTAATGAATGAATAAACTGTATTCATAGAAAAGACAATAATAAAATCTAGAGGCTCTCACATTCTGAGAGGGATTGACTTTATTCCTAAACCCATAAAGACCTTTAACCAACTGGAGACATAATATGCTTAAAGCTCCCTTTAACTATTATGGTTTTCCTAGTATTATTGAGTATTTTCAGTGTATTTTTTTAGCATATAGAATATAGAAAACTCAGTCTCCATGCACTTATTCATATTGTATAATAAGGTGTGTAAATGAGTCTATATAAATGTCCTCCCAAATATAAGTAAAAAAAAGATATCTTTGGGGGCTTAGAGATTCACTGGTTTTATAATAGTTTTGTGATTTTTTTTTTAAGATGCAATGTCCATGACATGAGAACATGCCATCATGTGTTCAGGGCACAAATCAAGCAAATTCTCTATTCACTCTGATTGGCTATATCCAGGGCAGTAGCCCATTGCATTTTTTTTTTAATCAGACACCACTACATAGTACTATTTTTGTTTTTGTTTTTAAAAGCAGGACTTAAGTTTCTTCAAAATGAAATTATACAATTGAAAACCAATAACCAAGGACTATCTAAGGAACAAAAGAAAAGAATTTCAAATGGATAAGAGGACTCAGAAATTAAAAGCACTTACTGCCTTTTCTCTTACAGAGAACCCAGGTTGAATGGTTATTACAGAAAATGCCATTGTCTGCAATGACAGTTGAAAGGGATCTGATGCCCTCTGCTCTAAAACAGTGAATAGATCCTGATGGAGTAGATGTCTGCATGCAATGCACTCATATGCACATACCTCCCATACACACATAAAAGCATAATTTAAAATAAGACACAAATCTTTTAAAAATGAAATTCTAAATGTCTAGGAAAAATTTTAAACTTCATACCTTACCAAATAGCAATTAATTATTATAACATGTCATTTGAAACAATAAATCAGAACTTCCCAGTGGCAGGTGGTCCCAGCAGAATACACACAGCAGATGGTAAAAGGGTGTGAACATCGAATGGGAGTGCTCTTTTAATGTCTTTGCTTCACATGTAAGCAGACAAATCCTTCTCTGGAAGATTGTATCCTATTTTCACAGGTCCTCCCACTACAGACTGCATGTTACACCTAGCCTGCTTATCTTGGGCTTGGCCAAATAAACTTTATTCATTTAGGGGAATGGGAACTGAAACGGCAGTACCCTGTTATAAACTCAAGATATAAGAAACAGTCTGTGCTTCTGGTTGCCCATCATCAACTGTTTCAACTTTCCTGTTGTACCACAAGATTAAAAAAAAAAAACTTGGAATTGACTTTGCCTTCATCAACTGATAAAAACCAAACCCACTTGCTATAGCCTCTGACCAGCCAAAGCCCAGCCAATCCCCCAATTGTGATATGCAAAACTAAATATCTATCAACTGTGACTTTCATACCTGTTTCTGCCCCTAAAATGTTTAATCAGCTCCAAAAATTTTCCATTTGGTATTATGTAATAGGTTTCTTTATTCTTTATTGCTCTTCTTGTCCTTTTGGCAAAATGCCCACAGAAGCAACTGCATGGAGGAAGATGTCTTAATCAGTGTTCTATTGATGTAAAGAGATACCAAGACAAGGGAGAGGGGGCTGACTTACAGTTTCAGAGGTTATTATCACCCATTGTCATCATGGCAGGAACATGACAGCACACAGGCAGACATGATTGATGTTGGAGAAGCAGCTGAGAATTCTACATTTGCATTGGGACACAGTAGGAAGACAGAGCAACTGGGCCTGGCTTGGGCTTTTGAAACCTCAAAGCTCTCCCCAAATGAAACACCTACTCTAATAATGCTATCTCTCCAAATCCTTCTCAAGTAGTGCCACTTCTTCCTGATGACTAAGCATTTAAATATTTGGGACCCATTTTTATTCAAACCAACACAGAAGATTTATTCCAACTCATGGTCTTAAGGTGCTTCAGTCTTTCTCAGTGGGAGAGCAGATGGAGCATCACTGCAGCACCAGCATCTGGAGCTGTTTGTTCACATCACATCAGGCAGAAAGCAAAGTATGATGGGAAATAGTCAGTGATAATATACCCTTGTTATGTTTTAGTCTGGAATGTCTTTCACAGTCTCATGCTTTGAACAGTTGATCTCCACCTACTTTGGGAGGCTACCAACCTTCCATACATGGTGCCTAGTTGGTAGTTGCAAGCCACAAAGATTATAACTACTCCAGTTCTATCATACCTTCATTGTTCCTGATTCACTAAGATGTAAATCTGCTCTGCCACATGTTGGAGGAAGGTGTAATATATTTATTCTCAGAGGCTGATTTCAGTGTTCATAGATCTGATTATCACCCTTTCTAAGGCACTCTCTGATTGGTTCATAAAAGCCACTGATGGCCAATTAGCTGGGCAGAAAGAGTATAGGAAGGCAGGACTTCCTGAGACAAAGAAAGAAACCCTGGGTTTTGCATAGAGGAACCTCTCTCTTCCCACCAGGACTTGAAAGTAACAGGACATCTGCATGTGAGCTCTGTGATCCCTGAAGGTACAGCAAGCTACATGGCTGGTTGGGATTAGGTAGTCAGGTTAATTTAGATTACCTAGTTGAGAGTCAGCTAAGGTCTAAGTGTTGAAACATTAAAAGGTCTTGGTGTATTTAATTATTGGGTAAAGGGCTGCTGCAGCTTTCAGGCCACCAGATAAGGCACTCCAGGCTTTCCTTGCCAGGCCTACTGGCCTCCTTCCAAGCCCCAGTGACTGCCCCACCAGGCCTACAGCCCTCCAGCTAAGGCAAATCAGGCCTACTGGTCTCCTACCAAGCCCCTGGGCCTGTCCTTCCAGGTCTACTGACCTCCCACCGCAAGCTTCCAATTATAGCGAGACTACTGGCCTTCTGGCAAGCCACCACCAGCTGTTCTGCTGGCCTAATATAACAGTTTCTAGTTATTAATAAATATGTCTGTTAACTAAGTTTCAACTTCAGCCACAGACTTCTATCACCATGAAATTCACTGCTTTTTCTCCATTATGATATAGAAAAACCATGACTGAAGGTAAACTTTTCTTCCTTGAGTTGCTTTTGTTAGGAATTTTTTCACAGCAATGAGAAAGGTCACTAACACAATGCTAAGAGCCCCATCCTCAGTGACAACTTTCCTCTAGTTAGGCTCTACCTCCTACACATTTCATGATGTCCTGCAAAAATCCCCCAGCTGGGAACCAAGTATGAAGGACGTTGCACATTCAAACTATATGCTTCTTGGGGGTAGCACTACATAAGCTGTTCTATCACCCCTCTGTCCTCTTAGAGGAGAATGAGTAGAGGAAATCTAGTTGACTGAGAAACCCATAAGTGGCTGGAATTAGCCTGAGTCAAAAATAATTAAATTCTTACCAAGAAGTCAAATCTTCAACACAAAAAATAACTTTAGTAATAGGAAATTGTTTCTAAAAAGAAGCATTCTGAAATACTTAAGTGTCTTATAAAATACTTAACTTTTATTTTTATATCAGTACCTACTTGCTACAAAGCACAATGCTAGGACCCTTTCGGAAAAAATACTCACCTTAAATGAAGATAGTTTCAACAGATATGTAATCGTATAACATGATTCAGTCAGGATACTCCATTGTCTGTTTGACATGGGCTCTCTCTCTCTCTCTTTCTCTGTTTGTGTGTGTATGTGTGTGTACTATTTCTTCTTCAAGATGCATCTCAGCTATCATTTCCTTCAATGAGTCCACTTCTAACTCTCCCAAGTGCACATGGATAGATTAAAAAGTTAAATGATTTATCAACATTACAGTAAAGTTAATGCTTACAAGTATAGGATATGCTTACCCCTCACAAAAGGATCAAATACAAAAGAAAATCCTCAGAATACACAACTATCATAAGTCAAGAATATTTGGGGGAGAATATTGGAGTGCAGTGCATATTAAACAGAGAAACTGCAAACCATAAAGTTTTCAAATGTCTTGGTAAAAAAGTGGAGAGATCTTTTCCTTTGGCTATCCCATTGTCCCAATCTAGAACAATTTAAACCAAGGATGGAGAAAATAGTGTGTGGATGGTTCTCAGTATTCACCATCAATGCCATGTACTTCTGAAGTGTTCGTCACTAGGAATCCTCACTTCCTGGGTGCTGGGTCAAGGTGGAGTAACTCTTAGGAAGTATGGACTATGGAACATATAGAAATTTTGCAGAAGACCAGAATTCAGTTCCTAGATCCACATAAAGTAGCTCACAACCACCTGAAACTCTAGTTCCAAAGGACCTGATATCCTCATCTAGCCTTCACAAGCCCTTCATTCACATGTACATACTAACACACAGAATCATTTAATTAAAAATAAAATATTTAAAAGAGTTAAACCAGTGGCAATGAGTTTTAAAAAAGAAGAAAACAAAAACAAAAAGTTCCCTCAATGGGACACAGAGCATCAACTCACCAGCTCATAACACTTCAGAAGTTCAGTCTTCTACATATAACATGGTCACTGCAATCCTACAGCACCCATTACCAACTGCACAAGACCTCCACACACACAGAAACATAAAAGTAGGGTGGGGACTAGTTATGAAGAATGGGTCTGCAGTAAATGAAAGGCATTAAGGAGAGTAATACTGTTAATATAATCATAATACATTATATACAAGTATGAAATTATTTTTAAAAATACATAAAGACTGTTTAAAAGTCCATCACCTGGACATGGTGATCTGTAATCCCAGTTCTCAAGAGGCTAAATCACGAAGATTAAAAATTTTAGGCTAGCCCAGACTACCTAATGAGTTCTGGGAAAGCATGGCCTATATAATAAAAGCACTGTCTCAAAAACAAATAATTTGTTTGTTTGGTTGGTTTGGTAGGTTTTTGCAAAAAAAAAAAAAGTCTCACTATGTATATGTAGCACTTTTTAGTCTCAAACTCATGAAGATCCTCCTGCCTCAGATTCTTAAGTACCAGGATTACAAGCATGCACCACCATGTCTAGATAATTAATACAATAAAAAATTAAAATGTTACTGGAAAGGACATACAAACTGAAAATAAAGGAAGGACAAATATCCCACACTAACATCCAAGTGAGCAATTATAACTGTACATATACCAGATGAAACAGACATTAAGTCAAGTCTAAACCTATAGGATGCCACCTGGAACTGAAATTTAATTATCAATTGTAGTTATTAGTAAGTATAAACTGTAAGATTATGCTGGCAGAGCAGCTGGATGCTTGGCAGAGCAGCAGGTGGCCTGGCCCACATTAACCTGTTGCCTGATTTGTCCTGGGGAAAGAGTCCCAGGACCAAAGGTGGCCTACACCACCTGTAACCTAAACTCTGTTAACTAGTATAAGTCATTATATTAGACCAGTAGAATTACCAGCAGCTTGCCGGGAGATTTGCCTGGGTTTGAGGGAAGTCCAGGAGTCCAGGGGTCCGACGGCCCTGGAGTGTTTGGGCTGAGGACATATAAGCTCGCACAGTCCTTTCTCCAATAATTAAATACACCAAGACCTTTTAATGTTTCAATGCTTAACACTTATCTGGGCAGAGTCTCAATTAGTTACCCTAAGTTAAACCAGATCACCCAATCCCAAACCTCCATGTGCCTGTGATAACCTTCCAGCATTCTCAAATATGTCTATCTGCTTCTGTATCTCCTGGTGGAATGAATTAATCCCCTGTGTAAAACTCAGGGTTACTGTTGTAATCTCAGGAAGTCCCACCTTCCTATACTCTTTCTGCCCCGTTAATTGGCTATCAGCAAATTTTATTAACCAATCAAAAGAATGCTTCAGAAGGGTGGTAACCAGACCTCAGCATTGAAATCAACCTATCACAAGCAATGTCATTAGACCTTCCCCCAACATCTCCCATTAAGTCTACCAAAAGGCTCCTTTTCTTATAACAATACAACAATAAATACAATACAGTAACAATAAAAACAATTATGAAAACTAAAAGGTGTGACATACATTCTCAATATCCAGCCCATGTGTATTTGACTAGTCAACTGGTAAATATATTCTATTACATATCTCTTTTGATGAGTTTAAGGATCCAAACCTAATTCAACTTCCATCCTAACTTACATTATTAACTAAATCATCTTAACTTTAAAACATCCTTTTAATTCCTAGAAGACTTAAAACTTATTGTGAGACTATAACTATGTTGTCTTAAATCACATCAGATACCTGAGAAGGACAAATATATATGAATCGATAGGAAGTGTAGAGCAAGCAACTTCCAAAACTAAGAAATGACACACAATTGGCTGCTTAGACAGTCCCCAGTTTCTATAACATTGGAGCATAATCTTCAGCCTTCTGGCCAAGCATATCTCACAGACTTAGTTTTGGAGCAGGGAATAAAATTTACCCATTCTGTCTTTGCAGAATCAGGCCATCAATTTGCCTGCATTGAAGGTTTGGTCCATCTTTGAGCTGTATATAGTATGTTGAGAGAGTAAGGGGCATTTCTGTCCAGTAGGAATTATCTCCTGATGGAGATTTTTGATGCTCATTGTCTCCTTCAAGTCCAAAGGGAACTTTCAGGAGCTGGCAGTCTCATGTCAAAGAAAAATTTGTTTAAATAATAAAAAATATTTTAAATGCCATATTCTACAGATATATTGAGGTTTTTGAAGACCACCTATCTATTTCCATTGAGTAAGCAAATGTTGCTTGTCTCTAACAACTTAATATCTGATTAACTTAGAAAACATCTGAGATTAACTTAATTATCTTAATAAAATCACAAGTTTGAATGACTATCAACTTGCATTTCTTAATTATCCTAAACAGTTTGTGATAGTTGCTGTCAAAAGGACTAGAACTTCACATTGCAAATTTAAGAATTACATAGGTGCAATACCTAATTAAAATATAGCCTTAATTTTGTATCAATATACAACAATCTATAGGAGTAGATTCAATAATCTACCCTTTTTTCCTATCATCCTCATATGTCTATAACCTAAATTTTGTATTAATAAAAAGGATCTATAGGAGTAGATTCAATAATCTATCCTTTTCTCTTATCAATTCTATATTATATATCAATATTCTCCTATTATTTCTTTTCAGGTCTTTTCCCTCTATATAAGAGAGAATGAAGGATAAAGAAAAAGAAAAAGAGACAAATCCCTGAGTCTAACATCCTATACCTTGCTTAACAAGACCGTATAACAATTTGTAACCATTCTCCCTAAACAACATCTATAACACATCAAATGACCAAAGAAGCATCCACCCCACTTTTTGGGAATGGGGCGTCGCTCTCTTAAAACTGCTTCCTGCTGAATGAGGAATGTAGAAAATGAGGGATGTAGAGAACCTGTTTGGGGGCCCAAATAAAATGGAAAAATGGTTAAGCAAGTGAATTGTAACATTTGTTGTCCAGTCTCTATGTGGTCAGCAATTTGAATGTCCTGAGCAGTTCGTAATCCAAAGATGGACTTTGGATAGGAAAGTTCAGGGCTTTATTGAAGAAATCTTGTCTGGAAAAGTCTGCAAGGCTGTACAATCTTAGTAAGCCATTTTGAAGTTTGTCTGGATGCAGATTTTTGAGAAAACAGCTATTGAGGCAGTCTATGAGGTTGGATCATCTGAGCTATTTGTCTTGTCTACATTTGCTTACTCAATGGAGATGGATAGATGGTCTTCAAAAACCTCAAGAGATCTGTAGAATATGGCATATGTTTGATCTCTTTTTCTACAAAGTTTCCTGTTGTCCGGTGGTCTCCAGACTCCTTAGTTGAAAGGTTTTATTCTCCTGGAAAGATAAGAACAGAAATCTGCCCTAACCCTGGCTCTAGGACTATTCTTTTTTTGGCATGTAATATCTTTCCTAGGGCAAATTGTTTTTTGGCAATACAAGAAAAAAAATTATCTTTCAAAAGAAATCTTGAAAATTTGAATAATAAAAGAGACAAAGAATAGAGTGAGGGAAAGAAGAAAATCCCTGAATCCAACCCTTATTTTTTCACAACATATATCATATATCCATTCATCCTGAAGACAACAACCAATCACAATACATAACATACAACACAACAAAAAAATTCCATCTCATCTCTTGAGAATTGAGGTGTAAACATTTTCAGGTACCCTTTAAAAATTGAGATATTAGTCAATTCCTGGGAAACTTAGCTACAGTTTTTGTAGTCCAGTCTCTGTAGAATTGATCATTTTTTGGTTAGCCCTTTTAAAAATGATTTGTATGTAAAATTTTTAACAAAATAGCATTTGAAGCAGTAGGTTAGGCTGAATCTTCTTGCCTATTTGTCTTGTCATTTTAGTCATTCAGTCCTTGGCTCTGAAAATAAATTTTTGTTCTAAATTGAGCAAGTGAAAGGCATAGAACAACTTTGTAAGTCCATTTAAAGCATAAAGTCTATCCATGTTAGGTGAAAGATTGGAATATCATGAACACCGTACAGTTAATAAAATACTCTTACCATGCAGACATTCACGTCTCTACTAATAGGAGGTTCTCCCTGGCCAGATCTAATCTTTATAAATTTTGGTGGTGACCACATTTTTCATTCCCTGTAGACACATAGGCATAACCACGTCCCCATCCTAAAACAATTGCAGGTTTCCACTCTAAAGTTAAAATGTCCTTATAATATATTGGGTGAATTAATTCCTCAGTTTTGTGTATAACCCAATGTCTTTCAGCTGCAGTGATACCCTTTTCACCAACATTTAGGAAATTCAATGTTAGCAAAGCATTGTGTAATCTATTACTTAGGATTCTTTAATTCCCTCCTTTGTTTAAAAAGCATCTCTTTAAGGTACAATTAGCTATTTCAATTCTTGTCCTGTAGGATTGTATGGTATACCAGTAACATGCTTTATATTATAATATACAAAGAATTGCTTCATTTTATTAGATACTTATGCAGGAGCATTATCAGTCTTAATTTTTGCAGGTACACCCATAAATGCTATTATTTCTAATAAATGTGCAATAAAACAATAAGCTTTTTCAGGACTTAAAGCAGTTGCCCATTGAAACTCTGAATATGTATCAATGGTATGATGTATGTACCATTGTTTTCCAACTTCTGCAAAATGAAAAACATCCATTTGCCAAATTTCATTCTTTTTAGTACCTCTAGGGTTACTACCAGCAGGTAATGGAGTTTGGTCATACAGAGAACATGTAGGACACTTTTTATTATTTCTCTGGCTTGTTGCCAGGTAATAGAGAATTTGTTCCTTAAACCTGAACTGTTAACATGATGTTTCTGATGAAATTTTGAGACTTTCAACATATTTCCTATGTGTAATTGGTCAATCTCCTCATTTGCTTGTGCCAGTGGACCTGGAAACCTGTATGAGATCGAATATGGGATATATATAATGGGTTATTTCTCCTTCTGATGACCTGTTGCAATTGTATAAATAAAGAAGTTAATTCTGTGATATCGGGAATAAAATCAGCAGTTTCTATATGCAACAAAGCTCTTTCTGCATATAGAGAATAACTAATTATGTTAAGAGATTGAGGAAAATCTAATAACACCATAAGGATTGCATACAATTCTGCTTTTTGAACCGAGGTATATGGACTTTTGATTACCTTGTTAATTTTGTCTGTCTTTTTTTTTAATTGGTAGGAAAATTTATTTGAAGACGCAATTATTCAATTTACAGAAGGTCTGTAAGTTTTTTGAACCCTGAAATTGGAAATTCCTCTGCTATATATCTGAAAATGCAGGGAAAATTCCTCTGAAACCTATCCGTTTAAAGTAGTTCCTTCATTAAACTAAGTCTGACACAGCTTCATCATCCTTACCAGTACAGCCACCAAAATTCTAGAAAATACATAAATATATTTCAAAGTTGAGGTATGGTACTAAGCACAGTTTCATCCCTACTGTGATGATGCTTACACTAAGTAATAGATACATTTAAGGAGAGGTGAATTTATAGATATTTTTTATACTTTATTTTTTTATTTCAAGTTACATCTCAGTCACAATCCCTTCTCTACTCCCCCTTCCTGTCCCACCCTTCCACCCTCTTCCCCCCAACAGCTCTCCCTTTCAGTCCAACAAATGGTTCCTTCTCTTATAACAGTAAATACTATACAAAACAACAGACATAAATACGCCACATTTATGAGAGTTAAATGGCCCAGCATACATTCCCAATGTCCAGTCCATACATATTTGGCCCCTGACTTTAACATTCTACCATCTAACCATCTCCATGAGTTTAAAGTTCTATATCTGACTCAGGTTTCATACTAACTTGCATCACAATTTTAAAAACATCTTCTTGATTCCAGAACACCCTCTTGATTCCTAAACAACTCAAAATTTAACTATGAGACTCTAGCTATCTATTCTTCAATCACCTCAGAGACCTGAGAGGGATAAATATATCTGATTATGTAGGAAGTGCAGGACCTGCATCATCCAAAACTAAGAAATGACATATCAGTGGCTGCCTGGACAGTTCCCGTTTTCTCTCCATACATTACAGCATCAATCTTCAGCCTTTTGGTCCCGTTTCTCTGACAGACATTGATTGTAGAGCAGGAATTATGAAGGACTTACCTACCCTGTCTTAGCAGAGCTAGGCTGTCGACTTCCCTGCTACCAAGTGTTGTCCTTTTTGGACAGCAGTCTGTCTACAGTTGAAGCAAGGGGTTTTTCATGCCAAGAGATAGGCTTGCCACTAATTCAACCATCTCACACTGGAGATTCTTC
>CAJQZJ010033081.1:3556471-3567449 GCA_907164525.1 Lophiomys imhausi | reverse complement strand
TATCTGTTGTTTTGTATAATACTTACTGTTATAAGAGAAGGAACCATCTGTTGGACTGAAAGGGGAAACTTCTGGGGGGAAGAGGGTGGAAGGGCGGGATTGGAAGGGGGAATAGGGAGGGGTTTGTGACTGAGATGTAACTTGAAGGAAAAAAAATAAAGCCTTAAAAATAAATAAATAAATAAATAAATACATAAATAAATACATACATAAATAAATAAATAAAATTGATAATTAAATTGCCGTTTCAACTATTCCTCTGAAATGATTGAAACATTCATTGACTAGGGAATACAGTACATGTAAAAGTATATGTACCTAAAGTTCAAGCACCCTGTTTTACAAGGCAACCACTGTTATATTGAAATGTAAAGACAAATCTCAATGCAGTGGTAGTTGGAGACCCCAATACCAAGTTTACATCATTGGAAACATTGTCTACATATAATATCATAAGCCAAAGAATCCTAAAAGATAGTTGCAGAGAAATTCATTCAACCATGATAGAATAAATATTCTTTCCATTAGTATGCCTTGTTAATCTGTGTTTGTAGCCGTTACAGACTATCTGAGAAAAGTAATGTATTCTTTTACTTTTCATTACACATATGTGACAATGATTTCACTAGCCCATGTAAGTATTGTGTGTTTGTAGATCCAACAGGTGCATTGAATTCCCAAGTGTAGATTTTCTGGTGATTGTGAAACACCAATGTGGATACTAGGAACTGAGCAAGAGTCCTCTGTAAGACTAGTATGCACTTTTAACCATGGAAACATCTTTTCAAACTCAAGAGAACCAATTCAAAGGGAAGAAAGATCTCATTTTGCCTCTGGGTTTCAGAAGTTCCTGTCCATGGTTGGCTAGCTTCATTACTGTGGGCCTGAAGTAAAATAGACCATCACAGATAGCAGAAGTTTTGGTGTGGGCTGTTATCACTTCCTGATGGCCAGAAACCAAAACATCACAGGCAAGATGCAACTTTCAAAAGCCTAACTTTATGATCTAGTTCCTTCCAGCTTGGTCTCACCTCCTACTGTTCACCATCTTAAAACTTCCATTATCTGATGAACTCATCAATTTATTAGTATTTGTTGAGGCAGATCCCTTATAATAGAATCACTTTGCAAATGGTTTGCAAACACTGTCAAGGACACAAAAATAGATCTCAACAAATGATATCATATATCTTGTCTGATCGATTCAATAAGAATAGAAATTGAGAAAGATTCACATGGCATGTAATCACTTATAACTGGATTTTACTCATATCATACAGGATAACTATCCTAAAATCAACAGACCAAAAGGAACAGGAACATAGACTTTGTTACCTGATAGTGGTACACTTTGCCCTAGGGAAGCTGCCATGTAGGCCCCCAATACAAGAGGAAGATCTTAGCCCTCAT
Source organism: Lophiomys imhausi (assembly GCA_907164525.1). Classification (NCBI taxonomy): domain Eukaryota; kingdom Metazoa; phylum Chordata; class Mammalia; order Rodentia; family Muridae; genus Lophiomys; species Lophiomys imhausi. Next base: position 3,566,039 of record CAJQZJ010033081.1, on the reverse strand, counting down.
ATGAATGCTGAATTGAGAGAGGCTGATATGTAGGGTACCCAACACCAGAAGAGTAGTATAGATGGGAGAGGTGAAAGAGAGTGGGAAGGTGGGAAGGTGGGACTGAGGGGAGTAGAGGGAGGGGACTGTGATGGAGATGTAACTTGAAGTAATAACTAAACTTAAAAAAAAATAGAAATTGACAAGACACTGCCCTTAGAGGCCTTGAAGATCTGGCTGCTGTGTCACATGTGCATCAGTAGGTGGCAGAGAGAGGCTATGTCTATATTCATTGTTCTGGCCTATGAACATCTAAATGATTAGTAGCCTGAAGTTCCCTGAAATAAGCAAACTGGAAACTACCACCACCAGGAGGCCCAGACAGGGAGCTACCCTGTGATTACCACAAGGTCAGAACCAGGCAAACCCAGATAGGCTCCCAGGACAGGAACCAATCCAGAGATTAGAAGAACCCTGCATGACACCACAGACCCCAGGAAGATGGCCATTTGAGAGAACTGGGCAAGAAGTGAGCCCTAGACACCACCAGATTAGTACCATAGATCCTGGACAGGGAGCTAACCTAATATGAACACCCGTATGGTGCCATGCAGACCTGGGGGTCAGACCATACTGGAGATGACCTCTGCCAGGTTCCATAATGTGCAACGTGCAAGTGTGGCATAGCACTCTTGAAACTACTCCTGAGACAAGCCCAGACACCACTACCTAAGATCATAGTGGGGTGGGTCCTCTGCTGCCACAAGATGCCATATCTGGGTACATGGCCCTGTCGCAGCAGGGGTCTGTTACCACAAAAAGCCAGGTGGATATCACTGGTTTGAACTGCCACCCAGGAACATGTTGATATCTGAGGGCTGTGCAGGAACTGGCCCACTCCCAACCTTTGCACCATGGGAGAACTGTCCCTAAAGTCATGAAAGCAGGGGTGATTACCCTGTGCATATCCAGCTGCAATACTCAGGAGAGCAGCCCTGCATATTTCAGGAGCTGTGAGTGCACTGGAACCAAGGATTCAAGTGTGAGAGAGCTGGCCCTACCATTCATCTTCTTGTAGTGGCAAAGACAAAGGAGACATACTGTCCTTTCCCTCACCCCTCATCACCCACAGCAGGTGGGAGGCATAGCCCTGGGGTCATGAGAGCAGGAGACATGGCCCTGTCCTTCAACAGTGGCAGCATTCAGGAGAGCAAGCCCTGCACCTCACCTGGGCAGCACATTACAGCTGAGCCCTGGATGTAGGGGTTGTGGGTGAGCTGGCCCCAAGTGTGTAAGTGTGGGATGGCCAACCCTGCCTTTTTTCTGCTTTGTGGTGGTGTTAGTAAGAGAGAGTTCTCCTCCCCTCCCTTTCATCCTCACCACCAGTGGCAGACAGGAAATCTAGTCCCAATGGGACCACAAGAACAGGAGAGCTTTTCCTGCCCCTCACATGCTGCAGCACTCAGGAAAGGAGGCCCTGTACCTCATTTGGGCAGCACAGTAGAGCTAGACTTGGATGTGGAAGTTGCAGATAATCCAGCCCCAAGGGTGTTTTCCCAGGAGAGCTGGTCCTGACTCTTGTCCACTGAATTGTGGCATTTTCAAGGGAAAGATCTCCTCCTGTAAATAAAAAAATTAATTAAGTTGTTTACCAGTATTTATAGTATCATTAATTAGTCAGGCGGCTAATCCTTAAACATCCATTATAAATGAGAACACATAGACACCACATGGATCTTAACAAGCCTTGGCCTGAAAGGAGCAATCTTGGCCCACCTAAGCTAACTCGTAATTCTATTACTCAAATATGACCCCATATATACATACGTCCCCTTGGACTGCCATTCTCCATGATATCCCGATGTTCCTGGCCATGTGGAATGAGTTTCCTTTTTCTAACCCATGGTGTGCATCCTCTTTCCTGCTGCTCCTGGCTGGAATGCCTTAATCCTCTGTCTAAAGTGCAGTTCTAATCTCAGGAAGTCCCACTTTTCTCTGTCTTTGCCCAATCTCAGGCCTGAGCATTTTATTTAACCAATCAGAGTCAATATAAGTAACAGACAACAAATAGGACCAATTAACATTTAGAATGCTTAACATCACATCATCATCCTTCACCCTCTTTTGCCATTGCCCCAGGTAGCAGGTGGGATACTTCGCCCTGATAGGGTCATTAGATCAGTAGAGTTATCCTTACCTTCTAGCCTCACCTTTACCTGATGAAGCACTCAGGAGAGCATGTCCTGCACCTTACCTGGGCAGCACAGAGAATTGTCCCTGGATGTGGGGGGGAGGGTGTTGCAGGAGACCTGGCCCTGAGAAAGTGAGTGTGGAAGAGTTGACCCTGAGTCTTGACTATAGTGCAATGACATTGGCAAAAGGGAGATCCCCTCTCCTCAATTTTGCCCTTATCAGAAGTGGTAGGAGGGAAAATTGGCTCAAATGTGGTCAGGAGAGCAGTAAAGCTGACCCTGCTCCTCACATTCTTCAGCACCTTGCCTGGGCAGCACACTACAGCTGACCCTAGATGTGAGGCATTGCAGATGGGCTGGCCCCAAGGCTGTGAGTGCAGGAGGGCTGGCCCTGCCTTTTTGTCTGCTGGACAAGACACCCTCCTCCCTTCCTTTGTCCTTCACCATCTATGACAGATGGGAAAGCTGGCCCTGGAGTTATGGGAACAGGAGAACTGGCAAGGTCCTTTACCAACTGCAACACTCCAGAGAGTGGCCCTGCACTTTATCTGGAAAACAGGGTAGAACTGGTCTTGAATGTGGGATTTGTGGGTAGCCCAGACAAGAGGACATTAGAGCATAAGAGCCAGAAGTCTGACCTAGAGTCAGGGAGTTGAATTGTCCCACCCCAAAATATACCCCAAGGATGAACTGCATGAGTTCATGAAGAGGCCATTTCTACAGACCCTAAACTAAAGGATCTCCATGACACAGGTCAACAACAGGATATCTGAGAGGAGTCTCAGTTAGGTTCCAGTATTGACAAAGTAGCAGAAGCCAGAGGTCTTGTGCTAGATCAAGAAGTCATTGTAATGAACATTTGCAAACAAAAATCTGTGGACAAAAGGGAATATTTTGGGTCACACTATGACACACTACAGCTTCCACAATGAGATTTTTTTTCTATGTTGGGAGAGGTTGCAAAGGTGGAGGCATGTCTGAGGGGAGGTGGGAGATGAGGGCGATCAGGGAACATGATTTGAAATTCACACACACACACACACACACAAACACAATAAAAGGTAAAGGAAAAAAATTTTTTAGAGAAATGGTGGAAACTATACAAATAGATGTCTTAATGACACATTCTTTGGTCAGTAAATAAAGGGGATTTTGAATGCTTTGGCTATAAAGAAGTAAAAAGTATTTAAGGATATATTTTAGTCTAGTTTCCCAAGTTGTAATAAAGTGTCACATAGTATCATAAGTAACTATGATTTTAATATATCAGTTTAAAAATTGAGTTTTTAAATGAAAGATAAATATTTAAAAATTTATGATAAGAATGAAAAATAAAAGTACTGCAAGAGCATGATAAGAAGAATATTCACACAAAGTACCTCCAAGAGCATGGTAAAAAGCGTGTTCCCAAAAAAAACATGGTAAGAAGATTGTTCACACAACAGGTATCTACTGCCAAAGAAGAAGAAGAAGAAGAAGAAGAAGAAGAAGAAGAAGAAGAAGAAGAAGAAGAAGAAGAAGAAGAATTAAAACAACCTCACAATGAAACTCAAAGAGCTACAAAAGAAAACAAAATAAATCCAAATTTCCAGGTGGAAAGAAACAGTGATGTTCAGGGCACAAATAATTAAATAGATAATTTTTTTAATTTTTTCCTTTACTTTATATTTCTTCAAGTTACATCTCAACCGAGGTCCCCTCCCTATTCCCCCCTCCAGGCCCACACTCCCACCCTCAACCCCCAACCTCTTCCCTTTTTTTAAAGTTTAAGGTATATCTTATTTCCCCCTACATTTCCCATTTCAGTCCCACAAATGGTTCTTTCTCTTATAATAATAAATACAATACAGAACAACAGAGGTAATTAGGCCACAGTTATGAGGGTTATATGGCTTAGCGTGCATTCCCAATGTCCAGTCCATATGTATTTGGCACCTGACTTTAACATTCTACTATCTAACCATCTCCATGAGTTTAAAATTCTATATCTAACTCAACATTCATACTAACTTGCAACACAATTTTAAAAGCATCTTCTTAGATCTATAATACTCTCTTGACTCTTAACAACTCAAAATTTAATTATGAGACTCTAGCTATCTGTTCTTCAACCACCTCTGAGACCTGAGAGGGATAAATATATCTGACTTTATAGGAAGTACAGGGCCTGCACCTTCCAAAAGTAAGAAATGACATACCAGTGGCTGCCTGGACAGTTCCCATTTTCTCTCCATACATTACAGCATCGATTTTCAGTCATTTGGCCCCGTTTCTCTGACAAACATTGATTGTAGAGCAAGGGTTATGAAGGACTTGCCTACCCTGTCGTAGCAGAGCTAGGCTGTCGACTTATCTGCTTCCAAATTGTGTCTTTTTTGGACAGCATTCTGTCTACATTTGGAGCAAGGAGCTTTTCCTACCAAGAGATAGGCTTGCAACTAATTCAATCATCTCCCACCTGAGATTTGTCAATGCTCATCTTCTACTTGGGGTAGAATAGAGGGTGCTGTCAGGAGTTGATATGTCTCGATATAAAAAAATCTAAAGTTACGAACACATCTTTGAATGCCATACTCTGCAGATCTCTTGAGGTTTTTGAAGAGGCCCTGTCTATGTCTTATATTAGGGTAAGCAGATGTTGCTTGTCTTTTAGCAGCTTTATTTCTGATTAGCTTAGAAAATAACCATAATAGGCTGTCATAGTACATAACAAAATGACCGGCTTGCATAACTATTAGTTTGCATTTCTTAATTATCATAAACAGTTTATGACAATTAGTAGTAAAAGGCCAAAATATCACATTTCATTTTTATTCTTTACCTCCTAACCCTTCCATCCCATTTCTCTGGGGTGGGGTGTCCTTATATAACAGTCCCTCATCGTAGTTGAGAGGTTGTTTGAGGGCCAAGAGCCCCCTCATTCATTGGGGGTCTAAGAGGCAGTACCACCAGTGAAAAGTGTCTCATGGCTCAGGAGAGGGAACTAAAAAACAAACAAACAAATAAGCAGACAAATAGATAAAAAAGATTTAAAAATATAAAAAATATAAAACATATAAAAAAATAAAAAGTGTATGTCCATGTTCCCTTTGGTGTGTTAGTTGTAGTATCGCTACCTTCTACTATATAGCTAAAATCCTACTATAAGAGAATAGATGCCATATGCATCCTTCTGAGTCTGGGTTAGCTCACTCAGAATGAGCTTTTCTAGTTCCATCCATTTGTCTGCAAATTGTATAATTTCATTGTTCCTGATATCTTAATAATATTTCATTTTGTAGATGTACCATAGATTTTAACCCATTCTTCGGCTGAGGGACATCTGGGTTGTTTCCAGTTACTAGCTATTACAAATAAGGGTTCTATAAACATAGATGAGGAAACTTCCTTATGATTCCGTGAAGAGGCATTTGGGTGTATACCCAGAAGTGGTTTGGCTGGGTCCTGAGGCAAAGCTATTCCAAGTTTTCTAAGATATCACCAGAAGGACCTCCATAATGGATGCACAAGCTTGCACTCCCACAAGAAATGCAGTAGGGTACCCCTTTCTCCACACCCTCGTCAGCATGTGCTCTCATTTCAGTTTTTGATCTTAGCCATTCTGACAGGTGTGAGATGGATTCTCAGAGTCGTCATGAGTTGCATTTCTCTGATGATTAAGGATGTTGAGCATTTCTTCAAGTGTCTCTCAGCCATTAGGGATTCCTCCTTTGTGAATTCTCTATTTAGCTCCGTCCCCAATTTTTTGATTTGATTATTTGGTTTCTTGGCATTTAATTTCTTGAGTTCTTTGTAGATTTTGAATATTAGCCCTCTGTCAGATGTGGGGTTGGTGAAGATTTTCTCCCAGTGTGTAGGCGACCGTTTTGATCGAATGACAGTGTCTTTGCCTTACAGAAGCTTTTCAGTTTTATGAGGTCCCATTTATTGATTATTGATCTCAGGTCCTGAGCTGTTGGTGTTCTGTTCAGGGAGTTGTCACCTGTGCCAATGAGTTCGAGGGTTTTTCCCACTTTTTCTTCTCGTAGATTTAGTGTGACTGGCCTTATGTTAAGGTCGTTGATCCACTTGGACTTAAGTTTTGTACAAGGTGATAAGTATGGGTCTAATTTCATTCTTTTACAAGTGGACATCCAGTTGGACCAGCACCATTTGTTGAAGATGTTGTCCTTCTTCCATTGTGCTGTTTTGGCTTCTTTGTCAAAAATTAAGTGGCCATAAGTATGTAGGTCTATTTCTGGATCTTCAATTCGATTTCATTGATCTACTGGTCTGTTTCTATACCAATACCATGCTGTTTTTACAACTATTGCTCGGTAGTACAGCTTGAAATCTGGGATGGTGATATCTCCAGATGCTTTTTTATTGTACAGGATTGATTTAGCTATTCTGGGCTTTTTGTTGTTCCATATGACATTGAGAATAGATCTTTCCAAGTCTATAAAAAATTGTGTTGGTATTTTGATAGGAATTTCATTGAATCTATATATTGCTTTTGGTAGGATGGCCATTTTTATTATGTTGATCCTACCTATCCATGAGCATGGGAGATCTTTCCATCTTCTAAAGGCCTCTTCCATTTCTTTCTTCAAGGGCTTGAAGTTCTTGTTGTATAGGTCTTTTACTTGCTTGGTTAGAGTTACCCCCAGGTATTTTATGTTGTTTGTGGCTATTGTGAAGGGGGTTGTTTCCCTTATTTCTTTCTCAGTACATTTGTTTGTTGCATAAAGAAGGGCTTCTGATTTTTTTGAATTAATTTTGTATTCAACCACTTTGCTGAAGGTGTTTATCAGCTGTAAGAGTTCTCTGGTGGAATTTTTGGGGTCACTTATGTATACTATCATATCATCTGCAAATAGGGAAAATTTGACTTCTTCGTTTCCGATGTTTATCCCCTTTATATCCTTTAGTTGTCTTATTGCTCTAGCAGGAACTTCAAGTACTATATTGAAGAGATATGTTGAAAGCGGATATCCTTGTCTTGTCCCTGAGTTTCCAGGAAATGCTTTAAGTTTCTCTCCATTTAATTTGATGTTGGCCACTGGCCTGCTGTATATTGCCTTTACTATTTCTAGGTACGGTCCTTGTATGCCCGTTCTCTCCAGAACTTTTAGCATGAAGGGGTGTTGGATTTTTATCAAATGCTTTTTCTACATCAAGCGAGATTATCATGTGGTATTTTTCTTTCATCTTATTTATATGGTGAATGACGTTGATAGACTTTTGTATGTTGAACCATCCCTGCATTCCTGGGATGAAGCCTACTTGATTATGGTGTATGATACTTTTGATGTGTTCTTCGATTCGGTTTGCTAGTATTTTATTAAGTATTTTTGCATCTATGTTCATGAGGGAGATTGGTCTGAAGTTCTCTTTCTTTGTTGGGTCTTTGTGTGGTTTAGGAATCAGGGTGACTGTGGCTTCATAGATGAGTTTGACAATGTTCTTTCAGATTCTATTTGGTGAAAGAGTTTGAAAAGTATTGGTGTTAGCTTCTCTTTGAATGTCTGGTAGAATTCTGGGCTAAAGCCATCTGGCCCTGGGCTTTTTTTGGTTGGGAGATTTTTAATGACTGTTTCTATTTCCTTAGGGGTTATAGGGCTGTTTAATCTGTTTATCTGATCTTGATTTAGCTTCCTTAGTTGGAATCTATCAAGAAAATTGGCCATTTCACTTAAGTTCTCAAATTTGGTGGAGTATAGATTTTTAAAGTAGGATCCAAATATTCTCTGGATTTCCTCAATGTCTGTTGTTATTTCTCCCTTTTCATTTCTGATTTTGTTGATTTGTGTTTTCTCCCTCTGTCTTTTAGTTAATTTGGCTAAGGGTCTGCCTATTTTGTTGATTTTCTCAAAGAACCAACTCTTGGTTTCATTGATTCTTTGTATAGTTCTTTTTGTTTGTAAGTTGTTGATTTCAGCCCTAAGTTTGATGATCTCCTGACTTCTGCTCCTCTTGGGAGTGTTTGCTTCTTTTTTTTCTAATTCACTCAGTTTAGCTGTTAATTTGCGAATATGAGCTGTCACAATTTTCTTTTTGAAGGCACTTAGTGCTATGAATTTTCCTTGTAGCACAGCTTTCATTGTGTCCCATAGGTTTGAGTATGTTGTGTCTTCATTTTCGTTGGATTTTAAGAAGTCTTTGATTTCCTTCTTTATTTCTTCCCTGACCCAGTAGTCCTCTAGTAAGGAATTGTTCAATTTCCATGTGAGTATAGACTTTCTGTTGATTCTTTTGCTGTTGAAGTCCAGCTTTATTCCATGATGGTCTGATAAGATACAAGGTGTTATTTCAATTTTCTTGTATCTGTTGGGGCTATGTTTGTGTCCAAGTAAATGGTTGATTTTGGAGAATGTTCAATGTGGTATTGAGAAGAAGGTGTATTCTTTGTGTTAGAGTGAAACGTTCTGTAGATATCTGTTAGGTCCATTTGTTTCATGATCTCTGTTAGACTCATTATTTCTCTGTTTGGCTTCTGTCTTGATGATCTGTCCATAGTTGTGAGTGGGGTGTTGAAATCTCCCACTATTAAAGTGTTTGGATCGATGTACGATTTAAATTTTAGAAGCATTTCTTTTATAAATGTAAGTGCCTTTGTATTTGGGGCATAGATGTTCAATATTGAGATGTCCTCTTGGTGGATATTTTCTTTAACGAGTATGTAATGCCCTTCTCTGTCTTTTTTTATTAACGTCAATTAGAAATCTATTTTGTTTGATATTAGGGTGGCTTCTCCAGCTTGTTTCCTGGGTCCATTTGCTTGGAAAACCATTTCCCAGCCCTTTACTCTGACATAGTGTTTATCTTCAATAGTGAGATAAGTTTCTTGTATACAGCAAAAAGATGGGTCTTGTTTATGGATCTAGTCTGTAAGTCTGTGTCTTTTTATTGGCGAGTTGAGTCCACCGATGTTGATGGATATTAGTGACCAGGGGTTGTTATTTCCCATTATTTTGGTATAGCTGGTCATCTTGTGTTTCTTTTTGTTTAGTTGCTGTGGAGGTTTCTATTTCCTCTTTTTTCTTGGTTGTAGTTATCTTCTCTGTGTTGGAATTTTCCTTCTAGGATCTTCTGTAGGGCTGCGTTTGTGGGGAGATATTGTTTGAATTTGATTTTGTCATGGAATATCTTGTTTTCTCCATCTATGTTGATAGAGAATTTTGCTGGGTATAGTAGTCTGGCTGGGTACCTATGTTCTCTCAGGGCTTGTAGAACATCTGCCCAGGCCCTTCTAGTTTTTAAAGTTTCTCAGGAGAAGTCAGGTGTGATTCTGATGGGTCTGTCATTGTATGTGACGACCTTTTTCTCTTACAGCTTTTAATATCCTTTCTTTGTTTTCTACATTTGGATTTTCTATTATTATGTGGTGAGAGGAGCTTCTTTTCTGATCTAATCTG
>CAJQZJ010033081.1:3542735-3556371 GCA_907164525.1 Lophiomys imhausi | reverse complement strand
GAGAAGTCAGGTGTGATTCTGATGGGTCTGTCATTGTATGTGACTTGACCTTTTTCTCTTACAGCTTTTAATATCCTTTCTTTGTTCTCTACATTTGGAGTTTCTATTATTATGTGGTGAGAGGAGTTTCTTTTCTGATCTAATCTGTTTGGTGTTCTGTAAGCCTCTTGGATTTTTACTGGCATCTCTTTCTTTAGGTTTGGGAAGTTTTCTTCTATGATTTTGTTGAAGATATTTCCTGGACCATGGAGTCGGGAGTCTTCTCTTTCCTCTATGCCTATAATTCTTAGGTTCTGTCTTTTCATTGAGTCCTTGATTTCTTGGATATTGTGGGTGAGAGATTTTTTTACCTTTCTCATTTTCTTTGGATGTTTTATTGATTTCTTCCATTGAATCTTCCATGCCTGAGATCCTGTCTTCCATCTCTTGAATCCTATTTTTGGTACTCAAATCCATAGTTATTGTTCTCTTCCCTTAATTCTCCATTTCCATTTTTAACTCTGACTGTGTTTTCTTTATTGTTTCCATTTCCATTTTCATTTCTTGAGTGATGTAATTTGTTTTGTACATTTCCTGCTCCAGTTTGCTTGTGCTTGCCTGGAAGTCTTCCATTGCCCTCTCTTTTTCTCGTTCAAGTTGACTCACCTTGTTCTGAAGTTCTCTAATGGTGTTTTCTATCACTTTCGTATGTGAAATTGTGGCTTCTTTAAATTCCTTCATTGATTTAAGTTCTTCTTGAAGGGACCCTATCACTTTCCATAATGTAGAATTGTCATCATTTTCATGTGTTTCAGCCATGGTGAGGTGGTTCAGGCTGGATGGAATAGCGTTGCTTTCTTTTGTTGGAGTCATTTCGCTCTGTTTTTTTTTTTGTTTTTTGTTTTTTTGTTTTTTTTGTCTCGGTCCTCTGGCCATGTGGAATTTTTTTAGCTGTCTTCTGGACTCGGTTCCAAAGGGGGTGCTTTGGTGTAGGAGTCGAGTTGCCTTACTCCACCCCTATAAGGTGAGTCATTCAGCCCCACCTTCTAGGTGGAGACCTAACTAATCCAGGGGGTGGAGTTGTGTACAAGTAAGCTCTGGTTTCCCACCAGAAGGGCCAGTACTAGTACAAAATTCTGATATACAACAGTTTCAAATACCTCACAGTTTGCCCTGGGTTGTTTCCTGTGGTGAGTAAATCTGCCCTTCACCCCCAATAGCCTTGCCGCTCCTGCGGCCTGGAAACTGGCCAGTGATGTCACAGCAGTGGGTTGCAATCTGCAGTCTGAAGGCATTTTGCATCCGAGCTGTGCTCACTTCCAAGGGTCGCAACCTTTCGCCAGATAGCTGGATCATCTGTGGGAGACCTGGGGGTGCCCAGCAGGGTGGGGATTATCTCTCGTGGGATCTGAATCTGCTTGCTGGGTATTACATTGGAACTTACCCAGCGTTTCTCCTGGTGGGGGTGGGGGAATCCCGATTCCCGGGTCTAGCGGCTTCCTTGCATGTCCGACAGTGGGAAGGAGCGTCCTGCCCAGGGACCCTCAGTGGTCCCTGGTTAGTTGGGTGAGATCTAGAGGGGGTCGAACCATTTGTACAGCATCCTGAAACACTCACAGCCCTGTGACTGTTAACCCTGAAATCAAAATATGTCCGCTCAGGCCGCTGCCATCTTGGATCCCCTGAATAGATAATTTTTTAAGTACAAAAGGTCATAATAAAGAATAGTGATGGTTTTCTAAAGATAAAATCAATATTATTTTTTCTAAAATAACAAAGTAGGTGAGACTCAAATAAGTAAAATCAGAAATAAAATGGGAGAAATTCCAAATAATACCATAGGGAAAAAAGTCATTAGAAACTGTTGTAACACTTGTCCAACTGATTTTAAACTTGAAAATTATAAATTTCTGAACACATAACTTATCAAAATTAAGTTATAAAAATAGATAACTTCTGAATAACCATGAAATAATTAAATTGAATTAGTAACAAAAAGATTCCCAACAAAGAAAAGGCCAGAATCAACTGGTATTACTAATGAATTTTATTAGATTTCTAAAGTAGAACTAATGTCAATTCTTGAAGTTAAAAAAAAAGGTTGGATCAGCAAGAGAGCCCAATATTGCTTGCCACCAAGCCAGAGAATCTGAGTTCAAACACTCAGAACCACATGGAAAAGAGAAAGAACCATCTCCTATAAGTTGTCTACTGACCTCCATACATGTGCACCATGGCACAAATGTGCCCACACACATACACACAAAGAAATTTAAATGTAATAAAGCAAAAACCATTTTAAAAACATAAAAAGAAAGAAAGAAATGAAAAGGAGAAGACTTTCAAACTCATTCTGAGGTTAGCACTACCCTTATACCAAAGCCTTCAAGGATAAAATAAGATAATATAATGAAATTGTATAATAACAAAGGAGATAGAGAGATGGCTCAGCAGTTACATGAACATATGGATATTGTACAGGGCCAGCATTTGGTTTCCACACTCATATCAGGAAGCTCACATCTGTAGCATATAAAACCAGTAGCATTTTCATACACCAAAACTAATGTTAACTAAGAAAGAAATCAATCCCACCTCTAAAAGCTAGAAAGTTATAAATTACCTAGGAAGAAATTTAGTCAAAGATTTAAAATTGAGAGACACTGATTGAAAAGACCTTTTATGTTAATCGAGTAGAGAATTAATATTGTTTGAATGGCCATAGAATTGTTTCAATGCAATCTCAATAAAAACACCAACGACATTCCACATGGGCCTAGAAATGTCACCTTAAATCTCATACTAGAAACACAGAAGCTCTTGCCTCTTCAATATGGTATCACAAAAGCAGAATACCAGATATAGAAGAGTCATGAAATTTGTTCTGTTTCCCATCCTATAAAGAAATTGACAAAACACCAGCATATAAGATTGAAACTGTGAAACTATCTAGAAGAAAATATGAGGGGGTTACTTGAAGATGCCAGTATAGGCAATGATTTTTTTTATAATGCCACAAAAGCACAAACAGAGATAAAGTGAACAAATGTTATTACACAGAAAAATCAGTAGAGTTAGGAGACAGCTACAGAATGAAATGTCTGCAAACTATTCATCTGAAAGGGATTCTCACCTAGAATATAAAACCAACTACAAAATTAGTAGCAGACAGACAGTAGTTCAATTTTTAGTAAAATAAAATTATTTTATTATAATGAACTCAAAAATAAAATAATCACACAGCTAGTTTAAGAAAGCCATTCAAACAAACATTTTTTTTTTCATATCCAAACTCTATATGTCTCAGTGAACTTCTATACAGTGGGAATGTTTATGATTTTATACCTCTGCTATCAATTACATTTTTATATATTAATCTACCAGGAGTTTAAGCTTTAAATGAGCAAATGATCAGAACAGATGCCTTTCAAAAGAAGAAATAAAAACAACTGACTAATGTATGAAAAATGTTGCTTCACTGTTAGAAAATGAAAAACAAAATGACAGTGAGATCACTTCATCCAAATCAGAATGGAAACTAATAGAGAATGAGCAGTAAATATGTCTGGTTAGGATACAGAGAAAGAGGAAGTCTCACATACTATTGGTGGAAAGGAGCTTAGTGCAGTCATGGAAAGTAGTATGGAGGATTTTAAAAAAGCTAACTGAAAATAGAGCTACCATATTATTCCATAACATAGCTAAACTAAATAAAATCAGAATGTCAAAGATACTTATAATCTCATGCTTATTGCAGTGTTGTCCCTATAAGTCAACAAGTGATTATATTACCAATAATGAATAGATGAATACAGGAAATTTAATATATGTACATGGTATCATTCTGACTTGAAATCCTGTTATTTGCAGCTAAATGTTTAGAACTGGAGAATGAAGTTAAGTGAAAAGAATTAGACAGGTAAATACATGTTGCTTTTTGTATACGGAGATGAAGAATGTATATCTGAAAGCAGAAGAAAGTGTGATGTTGATTGCCAGATGTGGGGATATAGAGAGATTAGATTATGGGTACTAAATACAGGTAATAAGAGGAAGCACATTCTAATGTTCATCCATACAACAGGTTAGTACAGGTCACAATGACCTCTTGTTTATTTGAGAAGTAGTAAAGAGGAACTCAAAGCCTTCAAATACAAAGAAGCCATGAACTGCTTCTTAGAAATGCCAATCACCCAATCCAATCATTGTGTAGGAACATATGTATGAATGTCAAAATATGCCTCACAAAGAGCATAATTATTACATACTACTAATAAAGGCAGCCTAACATGATTCTATCAATATGAGATGTTTGTGAATAGTGGCCAAGAGCCCTGTGAGGGCTATGGAAGGGAAGATGTTCAGTTGACACAATACATTCAAGAAATCTTCATGGAATGTTAGATTTTCAGGTTAAAGACAAAATTTGTACCTGCCCCTAGAGGTATTGCAAGGGTGCATCAGTAGGTGTACAGTAGGTGACAGAGAGGAGAGAGGCTATATCTACATTCAATGTCTGACTTATGAACATCTGAATTAATAGTAGCCTAACATTCCTGGAAAAAAGCAAGCTGGATACCACCACAACATTGGCGCCATAGGGTATCCTGTGATGACTACCAAACCAGTACCAGACAAGTACCATGGGCCTCCAGAACAGGAAACAAGCCAGAAAGTAGAAGAACTCTTCCTGTCCCTAGATGTGGGAGTTGTAGAGATCCAGTCCTGAAGTAAGATCTGGCCCAGATGGAGTCAAAAGAGTAGGAGAGCTGTCCCTGCCCCTCACATGCTTCAGCACTCGAGAGAGCAGGCCCTGCACCTTTCCATAATAGAACTGTCCCTGAAAGTGGGGGTTGTAGGTCCCATAACCAGGGCTTTGAGCTGGCCCACACCAACATCTACCCCGTGAATGAACTGCTGGAGTGCAAGAAGAAAACAGTTCCACAATCCAAAACTACAGGATCTGCTTGACACAAGACACCTATGGCATATATGAGAGGAGTTCCAGTGAGGTTCTAGTATTGACAAAGTAGCAGAAACCAGAGGCCTCGTACCAGACCAAGGAGTCATTTTAACGAATATTTGCCAGCAAAATATGTGGACAAAAGGGAATATTGTGGGATACACTGAGACACACTGCAGTTTCCACAATGAGATTTTATTTTTTATGCTTGGACAGATTTCAAGGGTGGAGGGTGGGTCTGAGGGGAGGTGGGAGATGAGAGGGAACAGGGTGCATGATGTGAAATTCACATAATAAAAATTTTTCAATAAAATAAATAGTGAATATAGAAAGTAAAAAAAAATTGTACATTCTGAGTGTTCCTGTGAAGATATAATAATGTGTTTGAGTTCACAGAAATCATATTTGTATGAACATGAGAGAGATAGTGTGCTAACTTGGCTTTCTCTCTGATGTTGCCACCTATTTGTGGCCTTGGTGCTCTGTGGAAACTACTGATTTGGGCATCTACTGGCTGAGAAAGCACAAACATGAGATACCAGAGCAAGGCAGGGGATTCACCTGGATCATGGCAGCACCAAGAAGAAAGAGAATGTACAAATATAGTATCATTCCTTCCATGTCACCTTTCATGTGTTGCATCCTTTCAACTGTTTAGTTAGTCACTAAAACAGCATAACACCCATGAACTCAGGGAATTGCTAAGCACAAATACAGGCTCCAGCAGGCAGGCAAGGTTACCATGCAAAGGCCAGAGTGATAGTAAAGGAGGGACATGTGGGATCACTGGATCCTAGATCATTCATACAAATTCATTCTCTGAACTTCTTAACCACCAACATGAATAGAAAAAAAAATGGTAGCAAACTTGCCACTGGGCAAGAAAAAGCCCTTGCTTCAGTTGTAGACAGAATGCTGTCCAAAAAGAACAAAATTTGGAAGTCAAAACAGGTAAGTCAACAGCCTAGCTCTGCCAAGACAGGGTAGACAAGTACTGCTTTACAATTAATGTCTGTCAGAGATACTGGGCCAAAAGGCTGAAGATAGAAGTTCCAATGTTATAGAGAGAAACTGGGGACTGTCTAGACAGCGAATTTTGGAAGCTTCTGGCTCTGCACTTCCTGTTTATTCAGATATAATGACCTTCTCAGGCCTCTCATGTGGTTGAAGACTAGATAGTTATAGTCTCCCACTTAAGTTTTAAGTTGTTTAGGAATTAAAAGGATATTCTTAAATTTTTAAGTTTTTAAGTTGGTAATGCAAGTTAGGATGGAAACTGAGTTAGGTATAGAACTATAAACTCATGAAGATAGATAGATAATATAATATTATTATTAGTTTCCAAATACATATGGACTGGAATTTGGGAATGTATGTTAGCCTTATAATTTTCATAATTTTGGCCTAATTGTTCTTATTGTTTTGTATTGTATTTATTGTTACAAGAAAAGGAGCTTTTTGTTGGACTAAAAGGGGAGATGTTTAGAAGAAAAAAAAAGATACACTTTAAATATACACACACACACACACACACACAAAGATCAAAATTCTCAGTTTCATCCTGAGACAAACACAGAGCAGTATTGTGAAAAAAAAATGTCTTTCTGAGTCTTTGTTTTCTTGTTATTTAAGAATAATTAATTTGATGAATCTGAGGCCTGTCCTATGGAATTCAATAAAATCTTAGTATGAAGGAAAAGAGTTGGGAAGGGTCTGAAAAGGAAGAGCACTGGAAAACTTGTATTAATCAAAGGAAGGGAAGAGGAGAAAGGGTCAATGAAAGAATCATAGATTGCTACATTTGCATAACACAATGCTGAGTTCTTAATCCCACTAAGACTAAAAGAGAGGCCATGTAAGCTACTCACACTGAGAAAGCATAACTGATGCCGTTGAGACAAATCCAGATGTTAGACTGGAATTAAAGCAAAGAGTCATGTTATATTATATTCCTGGGGCATGTGTGTAGTGGTTGTTTTTATGTAGCCTGCATCAATTCCTCCTGCGTTTGCTTCATCTGAGTCCTCCGCTTAGCTATGTTTGGTCCTCAGAACCTAAATGTTTCCTTTTGTTACTCATAGGTCTCATGCCATTTATACTTCTCTAGGAGAAATTTTCCAATAGCTCAGAAAAGACAAGAAAGGTTGTCTTTGTTTAAACTCTTGAATGTTTAGGACCCCTGTGAGCAGTGTTACTGAGCCATTTACCAACTATAATAGCGTCCTTTTCTCCACAATAACAAGTACTAAAAACTCTATTATCTTCCCTCAGGCTTGGCCACAAATGACACAAAGTCCCACTGGATCCATCTGTAATAAACCTAGTATGTCCTCTTCAAACAAGATCTCATATTCAATGACAAAATTCCTATAAAGATATAAATTTTACATAAGTGTATTTAATTTATGAAGTACAATTTAAAATTATTTTATATATTTTATATTACATATGTTATCTATAAATGTACATATATTATACAAATACATCATATAAATATTTATAATTATGATGCCATAAACTACAAAGAATATGAAGAAAAATGAGACTCTATTTTTTTGTTCAAGGAACTCACAATTTAAAGAAATGAGACAATAGAATCCCTTTCCTAAAGAAAGGA
The DNA here is from genome assembly GCA_907164525.1 of Lophiomys imhausi. NCBI lineage: Eukaryota > Metazoa > Chordata > Mammalia > Rodentia > Muridae > Lophiomys > Lophiomys imhausi. Next base: position 3,548,812 of record CAJQZJ010033081.1, on the reverse strand, counting down.
TTAATGAAAATAATGATAATATATATCAGCTAGGCACTTGGTACCAACTATTTATTTTATAAACTGTGTATGTATTGAGATAGTTAACTGACACAAGAACCCTACAGTGTAGGTGCTATGATTAAATCTATTTTTAAATATGGAAAAGGAGGGACAGAGAGGTTAGATAAATCATATAACTCATTGGAGTCAGAATTAGAGCACCATGCATTACCTTAATATATTACCTCTATACAAAACAAGGACACGAATCAACAAAAACAGAATTAGGATTCTGAGTGAATTCCAATTAACCTTGACTGTGTACTGCCTCAGAACAACATGAAAAAAAGTACAAGGTCACCAGTGATTGCTTGGAAAATGAGTGACACAAACAATATTTTTTTCTTTAAACACATGTTTAAGGAGAATCGAGCAACTGTGAAACCCTTCTACAGGGCAGGCTTTGTGCAATCCAGAACCCAAATGCTGAATATGCCTTGTGCTATGGGTTTTTCACCAACAGTTTAATGTTTGATCCCCACCTACTTTATGCAGAGTTTCACTAGCTTAATTCACAAAATGAATCCCACATGTGCCAATTACCAGGGACCTAAAATCTGGGTCATTGCTCATTAAGGAATTGGAGATTTATAAAAAATATTTTCTGAAAGCCTTCTGGTTCTCAAGGGAGGAAAGGAACATATTCAAAGTGCAATGCCTCTGCGAGACTTTACCTTGAATTCTCCACACGAGTCCACCCTACAACACCAATCAGAGAGAACTCTGTGCCACATACCCCAGCTGAGATTCACACGCTCTCTTTCTTTTACTTTCTTCTATCATTTTCAATAGCTACATATTTGGCCTGACTGAGGTCTAAGCTAAGTGTAATCTTTACATTGTTCTTAGAAAGAAAACAAGGAATGAAAACAGGCAATGTTAGCCCTGAATCCCTCCAAAGTTATTTCGAGTACTTTAAATACTCCTATCTCTTCCATTTAAACAGCACATAAGTGAAATGCAAATGGAATTCAGTGTAAAGAGTCAAATTAGTGTTGCAGATAAAAACCACAGGTCTGTGAGTTTCATCAGCCTGCCTTAAAATCCCTAGCTGCATGGACAGAACATCAGATAAATCAATCAGTAGTTAGCTTGGAAAACCTAAAGATTGACCAGGAGCCCTGCCCAGCTAAACTAATAAGTAATCAAGCACAATTCCTAGGAGTCACTCTCTCCTCTCATCTCCAACAAGATCCACTGCTTAAGAACACTATCTCATGTTTTTGTCTCAAACCTACTTACCTTTATGCCAATTCAAGACCCACCATGTATTCAAAGTTGCATATGACTACTGGAGTTGAACCTGCTGGCTTTCATGTCTCTAGATGTTTTCTTCATCTCTTACCTCAATTCTGAGCATGTCTTCTTGTGCTGGCTACATTTCAATGTGCATGTGAGGGCTTTATGTGGTTTGTATATGTGCATGCTTGTCTGTGTATACAGGTGCCTGTGTACACATGTGCACATTCACATAGAGGCCAAAGATAAACAGTCACTAACCACATTTTTTCTGTACTTAGTGGCCTGGAACTGGCCAAGTAAACCAGGCCAGAGACCTGTCTGCCTCTGCCTCATCAGACTGTGGTTGTCAGCATGCCACCTTATGTGGGTTTCTTTTATTCAGGCTCAAAGGGACTAATTCAAGGGCTCATACCTAAGTAACAAGCACTTTACCAATGGAGCCATCTGTATCACACACTTCATATCCTAATGGCACATAGAATACCATGCGATAGTAAAGGCTTGTGATGGGAACACGAGTTCTGAAGATGCCCAGGACTGAGTTCAAATCTATCCATGTGGTTTTATTCAGTTTTACATTTGCATGAATACCAATTTTCTCTTCCATAAAAAATGTCATTACAGGGAGGGACACAAGATGGTGGCAATAAGCATGAATGCAAATGGATATGAACCAAATGAATCTAACAGATATCCACAGAACATTTCACCAAAACACAAAAGAATATATCTTCTTTTCAACACCTCACAGAACCTTCTCCAAAGCTGGCAATATAGTAGGACACAAAGCAAGCCTCAATAGATACAAGAAAACTGAAATAACCCCCTGTATCTTATCAGACCATCATGGAATTAAGCTGCACTTCAGCAACAACAGAAATAACAAAAAGACTACACATTCATGGAAACTGAAGAAATCTCTAGTAAATGACCACTGGGTCAGGGAAAAAATAATGAAGGTAATCAAAGACTTCCTAAAATCCAGCAAGAATGAAGGCACAACATACCCAAACCTATGGCACACAATGAAAGCAATGGTACGAGGAAAGTTCATAGCATTCATTCTCTTTAAAATGAAAATGGTGATATCTCATTTTTAGCAACTTAACAGCAGACCTGGAAGCACTAGAAAAAGAAAAAAGAAGAAGCAAACACTCCCAAGAGGAGCAGATACTTGGCAGTAAATCAACAACTCAGAAACAAAAAGAAAAACACAAAGAATTGACAAAACCAAGAGTTGGTTCTTTGAGAAAATCAATAAAATAGACAAACCCTTAGACAAACTAACTGAAAGGCAGGGGAAAATACCCAAATCAACAAAATCAGAAATTAAAAGGGGGAAATAACAACAGACATCAAAGAAATCCAAAGAATCTTTAGTCTAACTTCAAAAGCCTTTACTCCACAAAACTTGCAAACCTAAGGGAAATGGACAATTTTCTTGATAAATTCCACCTACCAAAGTTAAATCAAGATCTGGTTAACAAATTAAACAGTCCTATAACCCCTAAGGAAATAGAAGCAGTCATTAAAAGTCTCCCAACCAAAAACAACCCCAGGACCAGATGTTTTCAGCACAGAATTCTACAAGACCTTCAAAGTAGAGATAATACTCTTCAAACACTTCCACAAAATAGAAACAAAAGGAACACTGCCAAACTCATTCCATGAGGCCACAGTCACTGTGATACTAAAACCACACAAAAGCCCAAAAATGAAAGAAAATTTCAGAGTAATTTCCCTCATGAACATAGATGTGAAAATACTCAATAAAATACTTGCAAACCAAATCTAAGAAAACATCAAAAGTATCATACACCATGATCACATAGGATTCATCCCACGAATCCAGGGGTGGTTCAATATAACGAAAATCCATCAACATAATCCACCACATAAACAAGCGGGACGAAAAAAAAAAAAAAACACATGATCATCTTGCTAGATGCTGTAAAAGCAGTTCACAAAATCCAACACCTCTTCATGCTAAAAGTCCTGGAAAGAGCTGGTATACAATGACCATACCTAGAAATAATAAAGGAATATAGAGCAAGCCAGTAGCCAAAATCAAATTAAATGGAGAGAAACTCAAACATTTTCTCTAAAATCAGGGACAAAGCTAGGATGCCTACTCTCCTATTTCTACAACATAGTACTTGAAATTCTAGCTAGAGCAATAAGGAGATCAAGGGGATACAAATTAGAAAGGAAGAAGTCAAAGTATCCTCATTTTCAGATGATATGATAGTATACATAAGTGACCCCAAGAAATTACACAAGAGAACTCCTACAAGTGATAAACTCCTTCAGCAAGGTAGCTGGATACAAAATTAATTCAAAAAATTCAGTAGCCCTTCTTCATACAAAAGATAAATGGTCTGAGAAAGAAATCAGGGGAACACCACCATTCACAGTAGCCACAAACAATATAAAGTACCTGAAGATAATTCTAACTAAGCAAGTGAAAGATCTGTATGACCAGAACTTCAAGTTCTTGAAGAAAGAAATTGAAGAGGACACCAGAAGATGGAAAGCACTCCATGCTCATGGATAGGTAGGATCATCCTACCAAAAGCACTATACAGATTCAATGCAATTCCTACCAAAATACCAATACTATTCCTTACAGACCTTGAAATAACAGTTCTCAACCTTATATAGAATAACAAAACAAAAAAACCCAGAATAGCTAAATCAATCATGTGCAATAAAAAACATCAGGAAGTATCACCATCCCAGATTTGAAGCTATGCTACAGAGAATAGTAATAAAAATAGCATGGTTCTAGTATAAAAACAGACCGGTGGATCAATGTAATTGAATTGAAGACCCAGAAATGAACCCACACATCTATGGTCACTTAATTTTTAACAAAGAAGCCAAAACTGTACAATGGAAAAAGAAAAACATCTTCAACAAATGGTGCTGGTCTAACTGGATGTCAACATGTAAAAGAATGCAAATAGACACATATTTATCACCTTTCACAAAACTTAAGTCCACATAGATCAAAGACCTTAACATAAAGCCCAATATATTAAATCTAATGGAAGAGAAAATGGGGAAAACCCTCAAACTCATTGGCACAGGTGAGAACTTCCTGAACAGAACACCAATAGCTCGCTCAAGTTCTAAGACCAACAATCAATAAATGGGGCATCATGAAGTGGAGCAGTTTCTGCAAGCAAAGGACACTGTCATTACAACTAAACATCAACTTACAGATTGTGAAAAGATCTTCACCAACCCCACATCCAACAGAGGGCTAATATTCAAAGTTTATAAAGAACTCAAGAAATTAAACAGCAAGAAACCAAATAATCCAATCAAAAAATGGAGAGCAGAGTTAACTCGAGAATTCACAAAAGAGGAATATCTAATGGCAGTGAGACATTGGAAGAAATGCTCAACATCCTTAATCATCAGAGAAATACAACTCAAGATGACTCTGAGATTCCATCTCACACCTGTCAGAATGGCTAAGATCAAAAACTCAAATGACAGCACATGCTGGCGAGGTTGCAGAGAAAGGGGAACACTCCCCCATTGCTATTGGGAAGGTAAACTTGTACAACCACTATGGAAATCCATCTAGCAATATCTTAGAAAACTTGGAATAGCTGTACCTCAAGACCCAGCTATACCACTCCTAGGTATACATCTAAATGATCCCTCACCAAACCATAAGGACATCTCCTCAACTAGCAGCTTTATTTGTAATAACTACAAATTGGAAACATCCCAGATGTCCCTTGCCAATGAATGAATTTTAAAAACTGTGTCACATTTACACAATGGAATACTACTCAGCTATCAGAAACAAGGAAAAATGTAATTTGCTACCAAATGGATGGATCTAGAAAAGCTCATTCTGAGTGAGCTAACCCAAACACAGAAAGATGCACATGATATCTTTTTCCTGATAACTGGATTTTAGCCATATTGTACAGGATAACTATCTTACAATTATCCTACAACCAACAGGCTGAAAGGAAGAGAAGCATAGATTTTGTTACCTGTTAGAGGGTCATTTTGCCCTAGTGGAGCTGCAATTTAGGCCCCCAGTGCAAGAGAAAGCTCTTAACCCTCATATGACTGCTGAACTGAGGGGGTCTGATATGTAGGGCACCCCACACCTGAGGAGTAGGATAGGTGTGAGAAGGGGGAATAAGGTGAGAGGGTGGGACTGGGAGAGGTAGAGGGAGGGAACTGTGATGGAGATGTAACTTTTTTTTTTAACTACTTTATTTTTTTTTCTTCAAGTTAAATCTCAGTAACAAACCCCTCCCTATTCCCCCTTCCTAACCCGCCCTTCCACCCTCTTCCCTCCAGAGGTTTCCCCTTTCAGTCCAACAGCTGGTTCCTTCTCTTATAACAGTAAGTATTATACAAAACAATAGATATAAATATGCCACATTTATGAGAGTAAATTGGCCCAGTATACCTTCCCAATGTTCAGTTTATACCTATTTGGCCCCTGACTTTAACATTCTACTATCTACCCAACTCCATGAGTTTAAAGGTCTATATGTGACTCAACATTCATACTATCTTGCAACACACTTTTAAGAGTATCTTCTTAGATCTATAACACCCTCTTGATTCCTAAACAGTTCAAAATTTAACTATAAGATTCTATCTGTCTATTCTTCAACCACCTCAGAGACCTGAGAGGGATAAATATATTTGCTTATATAGGAAGTGCAGAGCCTGCCACTTCCAAAACTAAGAAAGAACATACCAATAACTGCCTGGACAGTTCCCATTTTCTCTCCATACATTCCAGCATCAAT
>CAJQZJ010033081.1:3510301-3527735 GCA_907164525.1 Lophiomys imhausi | reverse complement strand
AAGGAAGGAAGGAAGGAAGGAAGAAGGAAAGAAAGAGGAAGGGAGGGGTGAGTGGAAGGGAGGGGAGGGAGGAAGGGAGGAAGATGAGGATAAAAAGGGAAAAGAGAGAAGTCTGAACATCACAACTCACCTCAAATCCTACACTCAGGTCTCCCTATTCATACAGTATAAGCATGACTTGTCACACAAACTATATATCTAATATTCTCTTGTGGATCAATCCAACGTGTGCTTTCTGTGGTCACTATTTCTCTATTGAAATAAGAAATAAAAAGTGTTTTTGAACTTCAGCTGCTTCTCTTTGGGGCAGGAGTCATTGAATCCCTGGTCTGTCCAATCAGTCTATTGTGGAACTAGCTAGAGTTCAAATCCGCAATGAGGAAAGAGGGCCACTCACTGGCCAGGCTTAGTGGACATTTATAAGTGGACTCAATTCTCTAGCCTGAAGGCCCAAGGGTCACACACTTCTTTATTGGCCCACTCTTGTGTTTAGTGGGCAGAACCCACTCTGCTTTTAACAAGAAAAGCAATCAAAGTTAAGGGCTGACATACTCTATGAGTTAGTAAAGTTCAACGTAGGACTCTGAATATATGACCCAAGTCAGCTTTGATAATCATGGTGCTCTTCACCCTGACAGAGGAAAGAACATTAATGCCTGGACTCTGTTTTCATGCTTACGAGGATGGACAGTTTTGTGACCTTTGTCGTCTCTGGTCCTTCAAACTCAAGCACACTAGAATGCCAGGTTAATTACACTATTCCATGAACAGATGAAGCAGCTTTCCAAATACGGTTGTCGCCATGTCAGATCAAGTGCAGTGGTGCAGAAATATGACTTGGGAGGCTCAAAAGGCATTAGACAGCAAGTTAGGCAGAAATTAAATTCCATTTGCTGCAATTCCATAGGACGTCCTGAGAGAGCAGAGGATTCAGTTCTCTTTATTAATGATGGATTTATGGTTTAAAATGAAGGTTAAATTAAAAAGAAAATATCAGAGATGATGTTCTAAATAGTTTTCTTTTCTAATTTCAGATCCACAATAATGAGCTTCAGCGTCTGAGCTAGCATCTCCAGCTTCAGGGACTCAGTTTGAGCCCATTGCTACTTAACCAATACATTTAAATAACTTTCATTATGCCACTGCTTCAGGAAACCATAATCACTCTTCTCTATCCAGCTCTTAGGAAGCTCCAAAGTCTGGACTGATCTGATGCAGCCCACCTCCAAACTAGCTACTCTCATGAGCCCTTTCTCCAGTCAGTACTGCCTCTCTGCCCTGCTGCTGCCTACCATCTGAATTCTCCTCATTTGGTTCTTCTGTGCCACAAGCATCAAGATTCTCTCCGAAGTTCTGGTTGAGTCACATCTGATCAGAAAACCTGAAGTCTGGGCAGATGACTCAGTAAACAAAATGCTCGTTATTCTAGAACTCCCATTCTGTTGAACAGCCAGGTACAATGGTCCACACTTGTAATGCCAGCACTGGAGAGGAGAAAACAAGTGCACCCCTGGGGCTTGCTGACCAGGTGGACTTGTCAAACGGGTGGGACCAGGCTAATGAGACTCTGTTTAAAAAACAAATCAAGGTTTTTGTTTTGTTTTGTTAAGTCTTGGCTTCAAGAAAACCAAAAGGAAGAAGTAATGGTCACTACAAAAAGGACCACAACCATATGCAGCCAATTCATTGCATGAACTGTACCCACTGTATGCACAAGGACAAGGCCATTAAGAGGGTTGTCATTCAGAAACATGGTAGAGGCCACTGGTATCAAGAACATTTCCAAAGCAAGTGTCTTCAATGCTTTCAATGCTTATGTGCTGCCCAAAGACTATGTAAAGCTGAATGAGCTGTACCATCTATAGCAAGGTGGTCAGGAATCAATACAGTGCAGCTGAAAGGACTGAAAACCTTCACTATGATGTACACCTGCTAGTGCTGCCTGAGACTTCCACCAAAGTTCATGAAGAAAGTAGGCCTCATTTGACAGAAGAAAAAAACACTTGGGAAAATAAAACAGAAATAATACGAAAGGAGAGAGAGAGAGCAATCAAGCAAATAAGCTGTTATTGAGGAGTTAAGACAGAGGTTGTTCTTAAGTCTCCACAGTCTCCACATGTATGTGCACAAATATCAACATATGCTGGCACAAAAACATGTATGTGCATACACACACACACACAAACACAAAGTCTTGCTTGACCTCTCCAGTCTACACTAGCATCACTTTTTGTGTGAATTTTAGGACAGTGCTAGGTCTAAAGGTAACTGACACAAAGTCCACAGGGCTAGTGTCTGCCACATTTATACTTGGATACCATTTTAGTGCCTCTTTAGAAGTACAACAGCCATGATTACATTTATCATCAATAGGGGAAATTAAATGTTAATATAATTTAGTCAAACCTTCACCTGTCATTTTCTCTTTACTCCATAATAGCCCATATCTTAACATATTTTCTTAAACTTCCACAGAGCTCTTGGTGAAAGAGCTGATATATGTCCAAACCTGGACCTTTCTCCACTGTGTATACTTTATCTGCACATTCAGATTCAGGGAGGCAGCGATACCATATGTGAGCAAGATTTCACCAAATACCAGCTCATGAGTTGCCATTATGGGGATTATGTTTTTATATTCATTTATTTATGTATAGCTGTGTTTATGTGCACATGTGTGTGCAGAGATATGTGTGTCTCTGTGCACATTAGGATCAGAAGGAAATATTGAATCCTTCATAGCTGAAGATGCAAGCATTTGTGGGACACTCACCTTGTTGTGTGAGTGCTGGGATCTGAACTCTGCTCTTCATGACTGTACAGCAATCATTCTTAACCTCAGAGGCCTCTCTCCAGCCCAAGTGTTATGGCTTGAATAGGAAAAGTCCCTCACAGCCTCATATATTGTGCTGGTGTGCATGCTAGTAGACTTTGGAGAGTTGACTCAGTCCTGAAGACTGACAAGTAAGGGGATCAGTCCGTTGACAGGCTCAAAATATTATTGAATGGTGGTAAGAGGTAGTTGTTAGTGACTAGTTGAAGAAAGTGATTGCTAGAGACATGTCCTGGGACTGTACGTTTCCCCATCCCCATACTCTATCTCCATTCACTGCTTCCTGGTTCTCCTCCACACCCTCTATATCATGATGGACTGACACTGACACTGACCTGGAAACCATGAGAAAAATAAGCAACTGTTCCCTTTAAGGTGTCATGTCAGGTATTACAGTCACTATTATGAGTAACCTAAATAACTCACTAAGGAGATACATATCCCCCTCAAGAGAACAGTGCCAGAGTCAAGTGAGTGGCATGAGGAGCTTGGTCATATGATCTCTCCAAAATTCTCCCTAAATGCACTCAGGTAAGAGCACTGTGCTGGCTGTGAAAATGCAGCTTCAGAGTGAGTCACAGCTGCTGCCACTCTTCATCACATGTCCCTTAACTTCTTTTACCCAGAAAAGCCCTGTCACAGAGTCACCATGTCAATTCTCTTCCACTACTCTCATGGGAATATTCATGCACTGACTGTAATTGCCTAGCTCTAGAATCAATGTCAAGACTGAACTCACCCCGACACACAAACTACATAGCAAAATAAATACAGAATACATACTATTTTAATGAAGATCCTTTTTATTGGCAGTGGCTAACAATGGCATACCACACCATGCTCTTACTATTTGATGATTGAGACTCCTGGGTCCTCAAATATCTCAATCAAGGGGATGGATACTTACCTTTAAATAGTAAAATCTAAAGAGCATCAGTGTTAATTTAAATTTCGAAATGATGTCAGTCTTGGGTGATGGTTCTTTGGATAAAGTACTTACTGTGTAAGTGTGATGATCTAAGTCCAAATACTCAGAGCCCACGTAATAGCCTGGCATGGCCTCATCCATGTTAGATCCCAGTGCTTCTGTGGCAAATGGGAGGAGACACAGGAGAATCCCTGGAAGTTTGCAGTCTGGTGTTATCAGAACAAGGAAGACACAGTCTCAAGGTGGAAAGCAAGAATCTACACCTAAGGCTATCTATCCTCTACCTCTACAGGCATTCTGTATCATACATGGGCTTGTACTCACACTCTGAACACATCATACATAAAAAATAAAATAAAATAATTATTGTGTAATTTCTCTATCATAAAGTAAACCAAAGAGAAATTTATTTTTTTTCCTTAACTCAACAGAGTATTGGCAAAGACTCCATTTTACTTCAACATGTACAAAGTCAAGAGCACTTCAACCTATTTGGTGCACAGCATTCATCCTAACAAATAAAAATTTTTGTTAAAGGTAATAATTCTTGCTACTGAGAGGTAGCTTAGTGAATAAGAACATTTGCTTCTTTTACAGAGGATCAAGTTCAGCAACTAACACCTATGTCAGGCAACTCACAGCCACCTATAGCTTTAGTTCCAGTGGACTTAATGCCCTCTTCTGGCTTCCATTGTCACATACAGACATACATACAAACACACACACACTAAATAAAATAAAAGTGATTTTTGTTCAAAAGCAGGTTTATAATTAGACATTCATGAATTTGTTAACTGTAGATTCTTGATTTGCCTACAAGGAGGCATTGATGTAGGCACAATGAAAGAAGAAAGTGGGGCCAGAGAGATGGCTCAGTATTTACGAGTACATGCTGCACAATCCGGAGGACTAGATTTCATATCCCAGTGCCCACATAAGACAACTCATAAATGCCTGTAACTCTAACTCCAAGGGATCTGATGTCCTTGTCTGGCCTCTTCAGGTAAATGTGCACACTCACACAGACACATGTGTGCATGTATTTGTATACAAACACACACACACACACACACACATACATACACACACTAAGATAAGGGAGGGAAGATGGGAAGGAGGGGAGATGGCTAGAATAAGCTATCTCAGAGTGAGTTGCTGTTGTCAGAAAATGGGGTTTAGGAGGCTGTGGTCTTGATTCATTGACTGATGAGGATTTATAGAAAGTAAAACCTGAAGGGTGTTCAGATGAAGAGAGAGAACAGGAGCCTTGTCCTCCTGTGGTTTCATCCCAGAGGGAACTTTACATCGTTCACACTTCTGTGTCAGTCTCTTTAACATGGACAATTCTCTCCAGTTCTGCTACTCACATGACTTCATCTGAATGTTTCTATCTGCCACTGCTCCTAGGCTGCTTAGAGTTGTGACAGGTGTTAAACATTTTTGTGTCTTCAGTTCACAGCACTATTCAGACTGCCAAGCACATGCTAGTAGATATTAAGATTAAATTCTCAGATATAAAAGATATGATAGAAAATTGTACTTGATTAAATGATTTGGGCTTTTTTTTATTAAATACTTTACTTTTTTTCTTCAAGTAACATCTCAGTCACAAACCCTTCCCAATTCCCCCTTCCTGCCCCACCCTTCCACCCTCTTCCCCCCAACAGCTTCCCCTTTCAGTCCAACAAATGGTTCCTTCTCTAATAACAGTAAATACTATACAAAACAACAGAAATAAATATGCCACACTTATGAGTGTTAAATGGCCCAGTATACCTTCCCAATGTCCAGTTCATACATATTTGGCCCCTGACTTTAACATTCTACCATCTAACCATCTCCATGAATTTAAAGTTCTATAACTGACTTAGCTTTCATACTAATTGCATCACTATTATAACCATCTTCTTAGATCTAGAACGCCCTCTTGATTCCTAAACAACTCAAAATTTAGCTATGAGACTCTAGCTGTCTATTCTTCAATCACCTCAGAGACCTGAGAGGGATAAATATATCTGATTATATAGGAAGTGCAGGGCCTGCAGCTTCACTGGCGGTACTGCCTCATAGGCCCCTGGTGTATGAAGAGGCTCTTGGCTCTCATATGACTCCTGAGCTGTGGTGAGGGACTGTTAAGCAGGGACACTCCACCCCAGAGGAACAAGACAGAAGGGTTAGGGGGTAGAGGATGGGAGGGTGGGGCTGGGAAGCGGGAAAAGAGGACAATATGATAGGGATGTAACCTGAAGCAACAAACAAATAAATTTATTAATTAAAAAAAGCAGGTAACAATGTTAAAACACTGTAAATAAAATAAAGGTTACAGCCGTTCAACCTGGTTTTATAAACCTCCAATAGTCGAAAAAACTTAGAGCTAAGGTAAAATACATGAAAAATGTGGTGTTAACCCATGCCTTTAACTTCAGCAGAGACAGGAGGAGCACTATAGAGTTAGTGGTCTTATAAATTCTAGTGTTACATGGAACAGGGTGGTGAGGGTGCACACCCTTAATCCCATCATTCAAGAAGAGTACACCCTTAATCCCAACACACTAGAGACAGAAACAGGCAGATCTCAGAGCTCAAGGTCAGCCTGATACAAAAAAAAAACTCTAAATAGAGAAAAATTTTGATCCAGGAGTGGTGGAACACTTCTTTAATCCCTTCAGATGGGAACCACAGGTCTCTGATCCCAATAATTAGAATGCAGAGACACACACATAGGATTTGGAAAGACCTAAGTTTAAAAGCTACTTACAAAAGGCCTACTCAATACAAACAAATTGTCCTTTGAGATCTCAAAATATATACACTAAAGCTGGTTTAGCTCCAAAATAACAAAATAATTTCTTCTTTAACCCAGATTGAAAGATAACACTTTATATATTGTCAAAAAAACAAATTTGCTTCAGGAGAAATGATTTGGGCTTTTATTGGGACTTGATCTATGTTCAACCTTCTAAGCTGTCTTTTCTGTCTCCCTTGCCAAAGACCCCATAATTCTTGCATCTGCTCCATTTGTGCTTGTCCTCAGAGTAAGCTGCTCTCAGTGCTTCTAGTCAATGCTATCCTGTGGCAACCTCCAGTTATCCTGCCTCTTCTCTTTCTTTCTCCTTCCTCCCTCTCCTGGTCCTTCTGTCATCCCAAAAGCCCATGAAGCTTAGGTGCACCTACCTCTGTTCTGCCCAGCCCAGGCTTTAGGTAACTTTATTACCCAATAATGGGTAATTTGGGGCTAAGGTTTACATGACATCATTATGGGCATGTGATGATTTGATCCTAGGAAAACAAGCAGAGCTTGTGGGGCAAATAATTAACATTTGAATATATAGCAGTTCCAAATCAACCCCAACACTACACCTTCCTAAAATACCAGAAAGGAAACAGAAGAAAAGTAACAATCCAAAAAGGAAAAGAAAGAACAGATATCAGCACCTAAACCTATAACCATCCCAATCCCAGATGTTTAGGTATCCTTATAAAAACTCATTTAATAACAGCCAGTACTGTATGTTTCTACTGGAGTCCAGAAACATTAGCATAACAGGCCCAGAAAATCTAACACATCTAAAATACCAGAAAGGAGCCTTAAACTAAACGTTTTGAATTTTTATTAACTTGTTCATTTTACATTCCAATTGCCATTTCCCTCCCTCCTTCCAGATCCACCCTCCCACTCACTTCCCCCATTCTCTCCACTCCCAAGCCAGTACCAACCCACTTTAGGATATCAAATCACATCAGGACTAATTGCCTACCCTTCCACAGAGATAAGACAAGGCAGTTCTGCTAGGAAAATAGAATCTAGAGGGAGGCTACCTTGTTCAAGCCAGAGACAGTCCTTATTCCAATTGTTAAGGCATACCAAGAAGCCCATCTGCTTAACATATGTAATGTGCCTAGGAACAGTCAATGCATGTTCTTTGGTTTTTGGTTCAGTCTCTATGAGCTACCTTGTGTCCCAGTTAACTGACTATGGAGGTATCCTTATGATGTCCTTGATCACTCCAGTTCCCTCAAACCTTCCCAACTTTTCCTCAAGACTCTTTGATTTTTCACCTAAAGTTTGGTTGTTGGTCTCTGCGTTTATTTCCATTTTCTGCTGGCTAAAGCTTCTCAGATGGCAGTAATATTGGGCTCCTGTCTGGAAACTTCTCTCCACCCACTTTCCATGTCCATTTTATTTCCCTTACTTAGAGGTATTCAAGGACCATCCCTTGAGCGTCATTATTAGTTTCTTTGGGTCTGTGATGGTAGCATGGTTGCCCTGTACTTAATGGCTAAAATAGACTTATGAGTGAGTAAATAAAGGTTTTAAAGATGAAATGCATGAATCCATCAAATCTAGGAAAGCACAAATAGGTATAGGAAATGAATGAAACTGTTCAAGAACTGAAAATAGAAATACCAGCCAGAAAGAAAACTCAAAGTGAGGGAATTGTAGAAATGAAAAAAAAATAGATATTTGAGCAGGAACTAACTAAGCAAGCTCCAGCACTGAAGATGCAATAAAAGAAATGGATACATGAGTTAAAGAAAATATTAAATCTAAAAATATTCTGACACAGAACATGCAGGAATCTGGAATACTATAAAAAAGAAAAGAAAACAAATTCAAAGAATAGTAGGAATAGAGGAAGTCCACATCAAAAGTCCACAAAACACTTCCCACAAGATCATAGAAGAAAAATTCTCTAATTTTGGTAAAATTAATAAGGAGATGGTGAGGAGGTGGCAAAATAATGGTGATAAGCTAGGAAACATTCTGATCATCAGGAAGACCAACTGGACCACCACAGAGATATACTCCTACTGAACAGAAGTTTGTGAGGTGCAAGCCTATCTGGGCTTTCCCAGCAAAGCAAGGAACAATAATGAACTATGTACTGGAAATATAGACACTGGAAGAAGAGATGCCAGACGCAGGACACAAAAGGCTTCCCACTGGAAGACAATGCACTCCCTGCCAGAGTGGGAAAGTCAGTATATCAGATCTTTTTAGGACGTCAGCTTGCAGTTCTGACCTCAAAACAGAAGCCCTCCTCAGTTTCCTGAGTCTTCAGCTTCCATGCAGGTGTTCTGATACCCATGAGAAGACAAGCAGAACCACTATTGTAAGACTGAAGGTGATTCTCCCTAGGATTTGCAGCATGGTGTTGTCTGACTGGTAACAGGGGAACCAATCAAGCTGGCAGTCATTGAGCTTCCCTGAGCCCAAGAACACTGTGAGCAGGATATAGACTGCACATTGGAACTCCCTGCCCCCACCTCAATTGGCCTCTGAGCTGGGTGCTCCATTGTGCACTCAAGGTATAGCATTTATGTCTCAGCCCAAAGCAGTTAAGCAGTTCTGGAACATTGTGTGCAGCCAGAGAAACAAGTCTGCAATGGTTCACAGAGCTTCAGTTTGAGAGGCACAGGCTGTCTCTGAGACTCATCTGAGAATAAAGACGGAGGACCATGGCCACAGTCCTGACACCCTAGCTACAGGATACAAGAGATGGAAGACAGAATCTCATGCATGGAAGATCCTATTAAAGAAATCAGTACAGCCAAAGAAAATGAGAAATCCAAAAATATTCGCATTCACAACATCCAAGAAATCAATGAAAAGATGGAACCTAAGAATTATAGGCATAGATGAAAGAGAAGACTCCCAAATCCAAGATTCAGGAAACATTTTCAACAAAATCATATAAGAAAACTTCCCAAACCTAAAGAAAGAAATGCCGATGAAATTCCAAGAGGCATAGAGAACACCAAATAGATTCGACCATAAAAGAAACTCCTCTCACCACAAAATAATTGAAACTCCAAGTGTACGGAACAAATAAAGAACATTAAAAACTATAAAAGAAAAAGGTCAAGTAACATATAATGGCAGACTCATCAGAATTACACCTGACTTCTCCTCTGAAACTTTAAAAACCAGAAGGGCCTAGGCAGACATCCTAGAGGCCCTAAGAGAATATAGGTGCCAGCCCAGACTACTATACCCAGCAAAACTTTCTATCAACATAGACGGAGAAAACAAGATATTCCACAACAAAACCAAATTAAACAAGATCTATCCACAAACTCAGCTCTACAGAGGATCCTAGAAGGAAAATGTCAAACCACAGAAGATGACTACAAGAAATAATAACCCCACTGAAGCAAAAGAAAAAAGGAACACACAAACACACTACCACCACCTACATTAAAATAACAGGAAATAACAATCTATGGTCTTTAATATTTCTCAATATCAATGGACGCAACTCCCTAATAAAAAGACACAGGCTTGCAGAATGGATCCTTAAACAAGGCCCATCATTTTCCTGCATACAATAAACACATCTCACTAACAAAGATAGATGCTACCTCAGAGTAAAGGACTGGGGAAAGGTTTTCCAAGCAAACGGTCCCAGGAGACAAGCTGGAGTAGTCATTCTAATATCAAATAAAATAGACTTTCAACTGAAATTAATCAAAAAGATAGGGAAGGGTATTACATACTCAATAACGGAAAAATTCATCAAGATGACATCTCAATACTGAATATTTATGCCCCAAATACAAGGGCACACACATTTGTAAAAGAAACTCTTCTAAAGCCTAAACCACACATC
Organism: Lophiomys imhausi; assembly: GCA_907164525.1. NCBI lineage: Eukaryota > Metazoa > Chordata > Mammalia > Rodentia > Muridae > Lophiomys > Lophiomys imhausi. Next base: position 3,517,363 of record CAJQZJ010033081.1, on the reverse strand, counting down.
CATCCCCACACATTAATAGTGGGAGACTTGGATCCAAGGTGGCGGCAGCCAACGTGGACGCATTTTAATCTCGGGAGAAACAGTCACAAAACGGCAAGTGTTACAAGAGGCTGTACAAACAAATGAGAGAAACTCGACCCCCCTTGGTCTCACCCAACTACCCAGGGACCACTAAAAGTCCCTGGGCAGGACGCTACCTCCCACTCTCAAACACGCACGGAAGCTGCTGAATCTGGGAATCAGGATCCCCCCTCCCCCACCAAGAGAGAAACGCCGGGTAAGTTCCAATCTAATACCCAGCGGGCAGATGCAGATCCCACAAAGATACTCTCCAGCCTACTTGGCCACCCCAGGTCTTGTACAGACAATTGATCCAGATATCTGACGAAGGGTTGGGACCTGTGGAAGTACACGCAGCTCAGCTGCAGAGTGTGTCAGGCTGCAGATTGCGATCCACTGTGGTATATGGGAACTTAATCGACCGAGATGTCACTTGCCAGTTTCCAGACCTGGGCCATCGGAGCGGCAAGGATATTGGGGGTGAAGGCAGATTTACCCACCACAGGAGCCAACCCTGGGCAAACTGTGAGGTATTTACAATTATTATCTATCAGACTTTTTTACTAGTACTGGTCCTTTCAGGAGGGAACCAGAGCTTACATGTATGCAGCTCCACCCTCGGATTAGTTAGGTCTCCACCTAGGAGGCAGGGCTGAATAACTCACCTTACAGGGGTGGAGTAAGACAATTCGACTCCTACACCAAAGCGCCACCTTTGGACCCAAGTCCACAAGATAGCTAAAAAATTCCAAATGGCCAGAGGCCCCAGACAAAAAAAAAAATCAGAATGGAATGACTCCAACAAAAGAAAGCAATGCTATTTCATCCAGCCCGGACCACCTCACCACAGCTGAAACACATGAAAACGATGACAATTCTACATTATGGAAAGTGATAGAGTCCCTTCAAGAAGAACTTAAGTCTATTAAGTCTATGAAGGAATTCAAAGAAGCCACAATTACACATATGAAAGCGATGGATGACACCATTAGAGAACTTCGGAACAAAGTAGCTCAACTTGAAAAAGAAAAAGAGAGAGCGCTAGAAGACGTCCAGGCAAAGACAAGCAAATTGGAGCAGGAAATGTACAAAACAAATAAAATCACCCAACACATGAAAATGGAAATGGAAACAATAAAGAAAACACAGTCAGAGTTAAAAATGGAAATGGAGAATCAAGGGAAGAGAACAGGATTTGAGTACCAAAAATAGGATTCAAGAGATGGAAGACAGGATCTCAGGCATGGAAGATTCGATGGAAGAAATCAATAAAACATCCAAAGAAAATGAGAAAGCTAAAAAAAAAATCTCTCACCCACAATATCCAAGAAATCAAGGACTCAATGAAAAGACAGAACCTAAGAATTATAGGCATAGAGGAAAGAGAAGACTCCAGACTCCATGGTCCAGGAAATATCTTCAACAAAATCATAGAAGAAAACTTCCCAAACCTAAAGAAAGAGATGCCAGTAAAAATCCAAGAGGCTTACAGAACACCAAACAGATTAGATCAGAAAAGAAACTCCTCTCGCCACTTAATAATAATAGAAACTTCAAATGTAGAGAACAAAGAAAGGATATTAAAAGCTGTAAGAGAAAAAGGTCAAGTCACATACAATGACAGACCCATCAGAATCACACCTGACTTCTCCTGAGAAACTTTAAAAGCTAGAAGGGCCTGGGCAGATGTCCTACAAGCCCTGAGAGAACATAGGTGCCCAGCCAGACTACTATATCCAGCAAAACTCTCTATCAACATAGATGGAGAAAACAAGATATTCCATGACAAAATCAAATTTAAACAATATCTACCCAAAAACCCAGCCCTGCAGAAGATCCTAGAAGGAAAATTCCAACACAGAGAAGAAAACTACACTCAAGAAAACAGAGGAAATAGCAACCTCCACAGCGACTAAACAAAAAGAAACACAAAACGACCAGCTATACCAAAGTAATGGGAAATAACAACCCCTGGTCACTAATATCCATCAACATCAATGGACTCAACTCCCCAATAAAAAGACACAGGCTTACAGATTGGATCCGTAAACAAGACCTGTCTTTTTGCTGCATACAAGAAACACATCTCACTATCAAAGACAGACACTACCTCAGAGTAAAGGGCTGGGAAAAGGTTTTCCAAGCAAATGGACCCAGGAAGCAAGCTGGAGTAGCCAACTTAATATCAAACAAAATAGACTTCCAACTGAAGTTAATAAAAAAAGACAGAGAAGGGCATTACATACTCGTTGAAGGGAATATTCATCAAGAGGACATCTCAATATTGAACATTTATGCCCCAAATACAAAGGCACCTACATTTATAAAAGAAACGCTTCTAAAACTTAAATCGCACATCGATCCAAACACTTTAGTAGTGGGATACTTCAACACCCCTCTCACAACTATGGACAGATCATCAAGACAGAAGCCAAACAGAGAAATAATGAGACTAACAGAGGTCATGAGACAAATGGACCTACAGATATCTACAGACGTTTCACCTAAACACAAAATAATACACATTCTTTTCAGCACCTCGCAAAACCTTCTTTAAAATTGACCATATAGTTGGACACAAAGCAAGCCTCAACAGATACAAGAAAATTGAAATAACCCCTTGTATCTTATCAGACCACATAGATTAAAGCCAGACTTCAACAACAACAGAAATAACAAAAAGCGCAAACATTCATGGAAACTGAACAACTCTCTACTCAATGACCACTGGGTCAGAGAACAAATAAAGAAGGAAATCAAAGATTTCCTGAAATCAAACAGAAGCAAAGGCACAACATACCCAAACCTATGGGATACAATGAAAGCACTGCTATGAGGAAAGTTCATAGCACTAAGTTCCTTCAAAAAGAAAATTGTGACAGTTCATATTAGCAATTTAACAACAGAACTGGAAGAGCTAGAAAAAAAAGAAGCAAATATTCCCAAGAGAAGCAGAAGCAGAAGGCAGGAAACAATCAAACTTAGAGCTGAAATCAACAAGTTAAAAACAAAACAAGCAATTCAAAGAATCAATGAAACCAAGAGTTCATTCTTTGAGAAAATCAAAAAAATAGAAAAACCCTTAGCCAATCTGACAAGAAGGCATAGGGAAAATATCCAAATCAACAAAATCAGAAATGAAAAGGGAGAAATAACAACAGACATCAAGGAAAGCTAGAAGAATCTTTAGGTCTTACTTCAAAAATCTGTACTCCACAAAATTTGAAAACCTAAGTGAAATAGACAATTTTTCTTGATAGGTTCCACCTACCAAAGTTAAATCAAGATCAGGTCAACAAATTAAACAGTTCTATAGAAACAGTCATTAAAAGTCTCCCAACCAATAAAAAGCCCAGGGCCAGAAGGTTTCAGCACAAAATTCTACCAGACCTTCAAAGAAGAACTAATACCAATACTCTTCAAAGTCTTCCACAAAATATAATCAGAAGGACCACTGCCAAACTCATTCTAGGAGGCCACAGTTACCCTGATACCTAAACCACACAAAGACTCAAAAAAGAAAGAGGACTTCAGACCAATTTTCCTTATAAACATACATGTGAAAATACTTAGTAAAATACTTTCAAACCAAATCCAAGAACACATCAAAAGTATCATACACTATGATCACATAGGATTCATCCTGAAAATCCAAGGGTGGTTCAACATACAAAAATCCATCAATGTAATCCACCAAAAACAACTTGAAAGAAAAAAACCACATAATCATCTTGCTATATGCTGAAAAAGCATTTGACAAAATCCAACACCCCTTCATGCTAAAAGTACTGGAGAGAGCTGGCATACAAGGACCATACTTAGAAATAATAAAGACAATATGCGGCAAGTCAGTAGCTAACAGCAATTTAAATGGAGAGAAATTTAAAGCATTTCCTCTAAAATCAGGCACAAGGCCAGGATGTGAACTCTCCCCATATCTCTTCAACATAGTACTTGAAGTTCTTGCTAGAGCAATAAGACAACTAAAGGAGATCAAGTGTATACAAATTGGAAAGGAAGAAGTCAAATTATCCCTATTTGCAGATGATATGATAGTATCATAAGTGACCCCAAAAATTCCACCAGAGAACTACTACAACTGATAAACACCTTCAGCAAGGTGGCTGGATACAAAATTAATTAAAAAAAATTCAGGATCCCACCTTTATACAAAAGATAAATATGCTGAGAAAGAAATTAGGTGGAAAACACCCTTCACAATAGCCACAAACAACATAAATTACCTGGGGGCAACTCTAGCCAAGCAAATGAAAGACCTGTGTGGCAAAAACTTCAAGTCCTTGAAAAAAGAAATTTCAGAGGACATCAGAAGATGGAAAGATCTCCCATGTTCATGGATAGGTATGATCAACATGATAAAAATGGCCATCATACCCAAATCAATATACAGATTCAATTTAATTCCTATCAAGATACCAATGCAGTTCTTTATAAACCTTGAAAGAACAATTCTCAACTTCATATGGAAAAACAAAAAACCCAGGGTAGGTAAATCAATCATGTACAATAAAAAAAACATCTGGAGATATCACCATCCCTGATTTCAATTTGTACTACAGAGCAACAGTAATAACAATAGCATTGTACTGGTTTACAAACAGACCAGTTGATCAATGAAATTGAACCAAAGACCCAGAAACAAACCCACACATCTATGGTCACTTAATTTTTGACAAAGAAGCCAACAACATACAGGAGAAAAAAAGACAGCATCCTCAACAAATGATGCTGTTCTAACTGGATGTCTACATGTAAAAGAATGCAAATAGACTCATACTTATCACTTTGCACAAAACTTAAGTCAAAGTGGATCAAAGACCTTAACATAAAGCCCAACACACTAAATCTAATAGTAGAGAAAGTGGGAAAAGCCTCGAACTCATTGACACAGGTGACAGCTTCCTGAGCAGAACACCAATAGCTCAGGCTCTAAGAACAACAATCAATAAATGGGACATCATGAAACTTAAAAGCTTCTGTAAGGCACACAAAACTGTCATTCTAGAAAAACTGCAACCTACAGACTGGAAAAGACCTTTATTAACCCCACATCCAACAGAGGGCTAATATCCATAATTTATAAAGAACTCAAGAAATTAAACACCAAGAAAACAAATAATCCATTCCAAAAAATGGGGAACATATATAAACTGACAATTCATGAACGAAGACTATCTAATGGTCGAGAGACAATTGAAGAAAGTTCAACATTCTTAATCATCAGAGAAATGCAATTCAAGATGACTCTGAGATTCCATCTTACACCTGACAGAATGGATAAGATCAAAAACTCAAATGACAGCACATGCTGGCAAGGCTGTGGAGAAAGGGAAAAACTCCTCCCTTGCTAATAGGATTGGAAACTTGTACAACCACTATGGAAATCAGTCTGGTGATATATTAGAAAACTTGGAATAACTGTACCTCAAGACTCAGCCATACTAATCCTGGGTAAACATCCAAACAATCCCTCGCCAAACCACAAGGACATCTCCTCATCTATGTTCATAGCAGCTTTATTTGTGATATCTAGAAACTGAAAACAACCCAGATGTCCCTCAACCAAAGAATGGATAAAAAAAAAAAAAACTGTGGTACATTTACACAATGGAAAACTACTCAGCTATCAGAAGCAATGAAATCATGCAGTTTGCAGTCAAATGGATGGAACTAAAAAAGCTCATCCTGAGTGAGCTAACCCAGACCCAGAAAGATACACATGGTATCTATTCACTTATAATATAATTGGATTTTAGCCATGTAGTACATATTAAGGCAGACCTATTAGAATTACACCTGACTTCTTTGTTGTTATTATTATTAATGTTTATTTTGTGAATTATACAACATATATCCTGTTCCCTCTCCTCTCCCACCTCCCCTCATACCCATTCTCCACCCTTGCAATATCCCCCCACATTAAAAAAAATCTTTGTGGAAGCTGTAGTTTGTTTCAATGTGTCCCACTGGTATGAAGCCTCTGGCTTCTGCTACTTTATCATTACTGAAACCTCACTGGGACTCCTCTCAATTATGCTGTTATTGTCCTGTGTCATGGAGAGCCTGTTGTTTTGAGTCTGTGGAAATGGTCTCTTCATTCACTCCAGCAGTACATCCATGGGGTGGGCCAACACAAAGCCCTGGTTCTTGGCCTGCAATCCCCACTTGCAGAGCCTGTTCTCCCCACTGTTGCAGCATGTGAGGGGCAGGGACAGCTCTCCTGATCTTGTGATCCACCTGGGCCAGGTCTCCTGTCTGCCACTGGTGGTGAGGGTCAAAGAAAGGGGATCTCTCCCTTGCCAACACCATGACAAAGCAGACAAAAGGCAGGGCTGGCTCTCCCACATTCAAACCTTTGGAGCTGGCTCCCCACAACTCCCTCGGCCAGGGCCAGATAAGGCTCTCCTAGTCCCTGGCTTACATTCTGTCCTCAGAGAGTATCAGGTGCTTGCCTGGTGCTGACCTGTTGGTCAACACAGGCTTGCTCCTGCTCTGGGCCACATGGCACCCAACTGGTGTTGGTATCTCATTTGCTTTCTCCTCCCCCAATCCCAACCTCTCTCTGAATGTGAGACTACTATTCATTCAGATGTCTAAAGGTAAGAACACTGAATGTAGCCTCTCACTTCTCTTTCACTACACCTAACTTCTTCATGAAGACTCCCAAAGCCAGAAGAGCTTGGATATATATGCTGAAGATACTTAAGGCATCACAGACTAAAATATTCAATTACAATACATAGAGAAAATATGACATTCCATGGCAAAACAAAATTTGAGCAATATCTATATAAAATCGCAAACCTACTGAAGATGCTAGAGGGAAAACTCCAACATAAGAGGGAAGCTGCAACCATGAAACAATCTCAGACAAGCAAAGTCAAAATTAGAAAAACAAGCACATACTTATACAAATGTGTGTGCATGTGCATACACATACACACACACACACACACACACACACACACACACACACACACA
>CAJQZJ010033081.1:3470436-3489963 GCA_907164525.1 Lophiomys imhausi | reverse complement strand
AAGTTTAAGGTATATCTTATTTCCCCCTACAGTTTCCCCTTTCAGTCCAACAAATGGCTCTTTCTCTTATAATAACAAATACAATACAGTACAACAGAGGTAATTAGGCCACAGTTATGAGGGTTATATGGCTTAACGTAAATTCTCAATGACCAGTCCATATGTATTTGGTACCTGGCTTTAACATTCTACTATCTAAACATCTCCATGAGTTTAAAGGTCTATATCTGACTCAACATTCATACTAACTTGCAACACAATTTTAAAAGTATCTCCTTAGATCTATAACACTCTCTTGACTCCTAAACAACTCAAAATTTAATTATGAGACTCTAGCTATCTGTTCTTCAACCACCTCAGAGACCTGAGAGGGATAAATATATTTGATTTTATAGGAAGTACAGGGCCTGAAGCTTCCCAAACTAATGACATACCTGTGGCTGCCTGGAAAGTTCCCATTTTCTCTCCATACATTACAGCATCGATCTTCAGTCATTTGGCCCCGTTTCTCTGACAAACATTGATTGTAGAGCAGGGGTTATGAAGGACTTACCTACCCTGTCTTGGCAGAGCTAGGCTGTCGACTTACCTGCTTCCAGGTTTTGTCCTTTTTGGACAGCATTCTGTCTACAGTTTGGGCAAGGGGCTTTTCCTACCAAGAGATAGGCTTGCGCCTAATTCAATCATGTCCCACCGGAGGTTCTTCGATGCTCATCTTCTACTTGGAGGAGAATAGGGGGTGCTGTCAGGAGTTGATATGTCTTGATATAAAAAAATCTAAAGTTACAAAAACATCTTTGAATGCCATATTCTGCAGATCTCTTGAGCTTTTTGAAGAGGCCCGATCTATCTCTTATATTAGGGTAAGCAGATGTTGCTTGTCTCTTGCCGGTTTATTTCTGATTAGCTTAGAAAGTAACTATAATAGGCTGTCATAGTACCTAACTGAATGACCGGCTTGCATAACCATTAGTTTGCATTTCTTAATTATCCTAAACAGTTTATGACAATTATTAGTAAAAGGCCGAAACATCACATTTCATTTTTTTTCTTTACCTCCTAATCCTTCCATCTCATTTCCCTGGGGTGGGGTGTCCTTATATAACAGTCCCTCATCTCACTTGAGAGGTTATATGAGGGCCAAGAGCCTCTTCATTCATTGGGGATCTACGAAGCAGTACCATCAGTGAAAAGTGTCTCGTTGCCCGGGAGAGAGAACTACTAAACAAACAAACAAATAAGCATACAATAGATAAAAAAGAATAAAAAATAGAAAAAAATATAACTAATACATAAAAAATAAATAAAGAATAAGAATTAAAAATAAGAAGTCTATGTCCAAGTTCCCTTTGGTGTGTCAGTTGTAGTATCAAAACCTTCTACTATATAGATAAAATCCTACTATAAGTGAATAGATGCCATATGTGTCCTTCTGAGTATGGGTTAGTTCACTCAGGATGAGCTTTTCTAGTTCCATCCATTTGGCTGCAGATTGCATAATTTCTTGTTCCTGATAGCTGAATAATATTCCATTGTATAGATGTAGCACAGTTTTTTGACCCATTCTTCGGTTGAGGGCCATCTGGGTTGTTTCCAGTTTCTAGCTATTACAAATAAGGCTGCTATAAACATACATGAGGAAACTTCCTTATGATTCCGTGAAGAGGCATTTGGGTGTATACCCAGAAGTGGTATGGCTGGGTCCTGAGGCAGAGCTATTCCAAGTTTTCTAAGATATCGCCAGACTGACCTCCATAGTGGTTGCACAAGCCTGCATTCCCACCAGCAATGGAGTAGTGTACCCCTTTCTACACACCCTCGCCAGCATGTGCTGTCATTGAGTTTTTGATCTTAGCCATTCTGACAGGTGTGAGATGGAATCTCAGAGTCGTCTTGAGTTGCATTTCTCTGATGATTAAACTCCGGGACAAGACAAGGTTGTCCACTTTCACCATATTTCTTCAATATAGTACTTGAAGTTCTTGCTAGAGCAATAAGACAACTAAAGGTCATCAAGGGGATAAACATCGGAAACGAAGAAGTCAAATTATCCCTGTTTGCAGATATATGATAGTATACATAAGCGACCCCAAAAATTCCACCAGAGAACTCTTACAGCTGATAAACACCTTCAGCAAAGTGGCTTGATACAAAATTAATTTTAAAAAATCACAATCCCTTCTTTATACAACAAACAAATGAGCTGAGAAAGAAATAAGGGAAACAACCCCCTTCACAATAGCCACAAACAACATAAAATACCTGGGGGTAAATCTAACCAAGCAATTAAAGGACCTGTACAACAAGAACTTCAAGCTCTTGAAGAAAGAAATGGAAGAGGCCTTTAGAAGATGGAAAGATCTCCCATGCTCATGGATAGGTAGGATCAACATAACAAAAATGACCATCCTACCAAAAGCAATATATAGATTCAATGCAATTCCTATCAAAATACCAACACAATTTTTTATAGACTTGGAAAGAGCTATTCTCAATTTCATATGGAACAACAAAAAGCCCAGAATAGCTAAATCAATCCTGCACAATAAAAAAACATCTGGAGGTATTACCATCTCAGATTTCAAGCTGTACTATAGAGCAATAGTTGTAAAAACAGCATGGTATTGGTATAGAAACAGAGCAGTAGATCAATGGAATCGAATTGAAGATCCAGAAATAGACCCACACACTTATGGCCACCTAATTTTTGACAAAGAAGCCAAAACGGCACAATGGAAGAAGTACAGCATCTTTATCAAATGGTGCTGGTCCAACTGGATGTCCATTTGTAAAATAATGAAGTTAGACCCATACCTATCACCTTGTACAAAACTTAAGTCCAAGTTGATCAAAGACCTTAACATAAGGCCGGTCACACTAAATCTACTAGAATAAAAAGTGGGAGAAACCCTCGAACTAATTGGCACAGGCGACAACTTCCTGAACAGAACACCAACAGCTCAGGACTTGAGATCAACAATCAATAAATGGGACCTCATGAAACTGAAAAGCTTCTGTAAGGCAAAGGACACTGTCATTCGAACAAAACCGCAGCCTACAGACTGGGAGAAAATCTTCACCAACCCTACATCTGACAGAGGGTTAATATCCAAAATCTACAAAGAACTCAAGAAATTAAATGCCAAGAAACCAAATAATCTAATCAAAAAATGGGGGATGGAGCTAAATAGAGAATTCACAAAGGAGGATTTCCTAATGGCTGAGAGACACTTGAAGAAATGCTCAACATCCTTTTTTAGGTTTTTTAAATTCATATATACAAGTATTTTTCCTCCATGTGTGTTTTTAAACCATGTGCTTGCAGTATATGTGGAGACCAGAAAAAGCCATCTGATCGATAGGAACAGGAGTTACAAACCATTGTGAGCCACCATGTGGTGCTGGGAATTTGAACCTGAGTCCTTTGGAAAATCAGCCAGTGTTTTTAACTGCTGAGCCACCTCTCCAACCCAACCCCATCCTCCATGCCATTTTTTTGTTTTTTTTGGTAACAGATCTGGGATTGAGTTTTAAGTCCCTATCCGCATTAAACTGCTGTATTAAACTCTGTTGTGCATGTTCATTGTCCTCTTGAACTGTTAACAGCTGTGACAAGATTAGGCCCATTAATTTTCCATCAGAGAAAGTGAAGAGGTACTCAGTCCCACACACTTCTTTAGAGACTTACAGATATTTAATGGCTGCTAGTGAAGAGGGAGCCACAAGGTCCCACCTCTCCAACAATATATGACAATTAGCAGATGCTAGGAGATAGTTTTTTATCTTTATTTGTAGCTTTCCAGAAGATTCCTTTGATCCCATAAGTGACCTCTCAACCACATTTCTGTAAGTAACATACAGTAAAACTCAATGGTTCTACATGCTGGATGTGGGAAGCATCATTCATCTCCTATCTAGGGTGAGCCCACTTTTGCTCACATCTCCTCAGAAAAAGTTGACACAACAAACTTAGAAAGGCTGATAAACTTCTGGAAACTTAGCTTCATTATCCACATAATGAAGACATTAGATACATATGCAGGTGTTTCTGTGAAGAAAAAATGAGATAATATAAAAATACTTCATAAGGCATACGAAATATTCTAACATCAAGAAATCAGCTTTTCCCCACCTAAAGTCATAGTGTTTCTCTATTTCCACTTCATTAAACCTAGCAGGTTTAAAAACACAAAAAGTAAATTAACATATGTAGAAAAATAACTAATTAAAAGATTTAATCAGTATTTATATTTTCTTTAATTGTTTTGGTGGTGTAAATCCTTAACCCACCACTATAAATGAATACACGCAGGTACCACATGGATCTTAACGAGCCTAGGCCTGGGTTGTGCAATCCTAGCCCATCTAAGCTAGCTCATAACTCTATTACCCATATATAACCCCATATATACATATGTCCCTTTGGATTATTATTCTCCATACTAAGCCAATGTTCTAGGCCACATGGAAGGATCTTCTTTAATCTACCCCATGGCGTGTCTTCCTTGTCTGCTTCTGGCTTCTTCTCCAGCCTTCTTCCCCTTCCCAAGATGCTCTGTCTCTCTCTAACAGCTCCTAGTCCTGCCTACCTCTGTCTTTGCCCAATCTCCAGGCCTCAGCATTTCTTTAACCAATCAGAGTCAATTGAGTAACAGACAGCAAACAGGACCAATTAACATTTAGAATGCTTAACACCATCCCATCAAACATACATATGTGGGGTTTTAGCTCAATGCAGAGAATAGGCTGAAAATTCAGAAGGCACTGAATTCAATCCCCAATGTCAGAAGAAAGGCAGCATCAAGTGAAGGCTGGTTATTTCTCTTTTCTTGTTTTTCTGTTTCCAATCTTCATCTTATTCAGGAAGATTTTCAATTGTATACCTGTCATGCTGTGTTTTGTATAATAACATAGACTGGTGATTTTCTCAATAACCATGTCTAAATATAAATGAATAACTGTCACGACTCTGTTTGTTGAGAGACTTAAATAAACTGTCACATGAACACACAGTCATTTTTCATATCTTCTTATGAATGATGCAGCAAAAAGGACAAGGTTTCAAATAACACATATGGAAAATGAGTGCAGAATCATTCACTTTAAAGCCTTCCTTCCAACAAGAGAAAGCACTAAGAAAAGTACTTTTTAAAAGAAAAGGGGTGTAATTTTTTTAATATAGTTGCAAATCTGCATGATTATATTCTTAAAACAGAGCTGGAGAGATGGCTCAGCAGTTAAATATACCTTTTGCTCCTACAAAGACCCAGATTTAATTCTCAGCTCCCCTGTGGTAGCTGACAAACAAATGTAATTCCTTCTGGCCACTGTAGGTACCAGACATGTGCATGGTGCACAGAAATACATGCAAGTCAATCATCCATATACATAAAATAATAACAAAAAAATTAATGGCATCATAAAGTAGAAGAGACTGGGTTTCTTCCTGGCATCTGGTCATGCTTCTGCAGTGAAGTGACATTCCAACTTTGGGAAAATCATTAATTCTGATAAATCTCATGCTAGATGTTCTGTCCAACTAGTCGGCAATGCCTATGGGCCAAACTTTGAATCTTAGCATCTTACATGCTTTTTTTAAATAAGGATTAAGTGGTGGGGAGAAAATACTGGGATAAACGACTGGAATTGAGGGGCATTTTGTGGGCAAAATGACATTTTTTGCCCTAGGAATGGGAGATAGGGAGCCTGAACCAGTCATTGTCTATAACCAGGCAAAACCTCAAGGAGAAGGATTGGGATACCAACTCAGCCACAAAACCTTTGACCTACAATTTTTCCTGACTACGGTGTTCTGAGACCAGAGCCTAGCAGAATTGTCATCAAAGAGATCAGAGATACTTCAACCAGCAACTGATAGGAGCAGATGGAGGTCCCACAGACAAACATTAGGCAGTACATCTGAAGTCCTGCAGAGGAGTGGGAGAAAGGACTGGAGAAGGAACAAGTGGTGTCAGGGACACCATGAGAACATGAGAATACAGGCCACAGAACCAACTGACAGGAACCCATGGGGGCTTGAAGATATCAGGGAGCCTGTAGGTTTCTGATCTAGGTCTTCTGAATTTATGTAATGGCTGTGTAGCTTGGTGTTCTTGTGAAAATCCTAACAGTGGGAGCAAGCACTATCTCTGACACTTGCCTACTTATGCGACCCTTTTTCTCCTACTGGGTTGCCTTGTACAGCCTTGATGTGATAGTATGTGCCTGATCTTATTGTAGCCTCTTAAGCAGTGTTTGTTTGATGTCCCTGGGAGACTTGCTTTATTGAGGAAAGGCAGAGATGGGTGGGTCTTGGATAAAGGGAGATTGGGAAGAGATTGTGTGGAGGGGAGGAAGGAGAAACTTTGGCTGGGATGTAATATATATAAGAGAACTTTTAATAGGGGTAGAGATGCGAAAAAAACAATGACAACAATGACAGCAACAAAACAAATATTTTTAAAAAAAATTCACTATCCACACCTTATACAAATGTCCCATCCATTTGATGAATTTCAATTTAAAAATATCATTTTTACTATCTACATCCTGTTTGTGAAATAACTTGTAGTAAGGTCATAACGTTTTCCCCTATGTTTTCCTCTAGACATTTTTAAGTTTTTGTTTTCCATTATTTTCCATCTTGGTGGTTTCCTCTTTCTTTGTGTTCCCTCTACCTTCCCCACACAATTTCTGTCCTTTCCATCCACCCACCCCAAAGAAGGTCATGAAAGAGAAAGATTGTTAAGTTCTGGGCCTCTTGGGTGGTTAAAAAAAAATGATAGAAGCCAAAACAATCATTAGATGTGGCAGAGACTGACAAGAAGTCCCAAGCAGAGTGAGAATGGAAACAAACAAGGGGAAAGAGAGGAGGAAGAAGTCTAAGAGGCCCATCTACCATTACCCCTCTCCTTAAATGGGGCTGCAGAGATAGCTTCAAACATTAGGAATGGTGGATCCTGAAGAAGGGAGATAGATAGTGCTTGAACTTGAAGGAGGAGGTAGAGATCAAGGAAGGGTACCACCTTTCTTTGCAAAATGGAACCCCAACTTCAGGAACTGTTGCTTCACAGACAGTAGAAACTATCAGCACTGTGAACAGTATATGGAAAGAAGCCTTCCTGGAGTGCTCCTGAATCATCCTGGAGCTGGCAGGTGCAATGACATTGCCAACAAAGATAAGGCATCCTCACCTCAGACATGAATTCACTTCTGGATCAAGAAAAAAAATGACTTCAGGGAGGTCAGAAGCTATGAGGTGCTTCTTTTGCCCAGTTCTCTTATCCAAGATTTGGAAACATTTGCTACTATCACCAAGTATTTCATGTATATCTTGTCACCCTCAAAATGGCATTCCTTGAACCTCTACTGATGTGGTCTTTACTTTGCTGTTATTTCTGTTGTTTTATTTCTCTTTTATTTGCTTTTTCTGTCTGAAAGAAGAAAGTACAAACAGAAAATAAGTTCATTTAAGTGATTTAAGCTGTGTGTCTGATATTTCTAGTCTTTAATTTACAGTTCAAAAATCTACCACCAGATTTTTACCTGTGAGAGAGAAAATAAGTCAGTCATGATAGCTTACATTCATAATCCGAGAACTTGGAAGCCTCAGACGGGGGACTGCCATCAGGTTGAAGCCAGTCTGGACTGATAGTGCAGAGTGAATTCCAGGAAAACCTAGACTACATTATGAGACTTTCTCTCAAAGATGGGAGGGGATAATTATAATAGAATGGAACAATTTCAGAAGAAAAAGGAAAGAGGTATTTGAGATATACTAGGGACAGGAGACAATGTAGGTGCTTGTGACAAAAAGAAAAAAATATATGTGTAGGTGTGTGTGTGTGTGTGTGTGTGTGTGTGTGTGAAAATGTATGAAATTACCATATCACTTATTAGTTTATATCATTTGTTTATGCTACATTAATTTTAAAAAAGAAAGTATAAGTTAGTGTCAAAATGATTTGATGAAATCACTTCCCTTCTATCATAGAAGCTATGATAGTAGCCTAGAAAGCTTCTAGGCATTTTCTAGTTCTGTAGACTTCAGGAGATCTCTAAGGCCAGATTGACAATGTCTGTCCTTCATTAGGAAGACCTACCTAAGCCAAAAGTGGTAAGAATAGAGAACAAAGTAAAGGAAAGGGAAAGATATTGTGTAAAGCAATGTAATTTGTCACAACTGGCTGAATTTCACAACTAACTAGTAATATCTCTGTGTGTGTGTGTGTGTGAGAGAGAGAGAGAGAGGTTATGCAAAGACTGAACAGAAATGTGCTCCTTATTAAACACTTATGAGGAAAAGTAACATTGTCCAAAAGCAAATAAATTTCAGGAGGGAGGAAACTCTCTTCCAATTTACTATTTCTCAGTGTACGAAATATTCAGTATGTGAATGATAATGGCATAATGAAAAACAAACAGACCCAAAAAAGCTTCAAAGACATCCTTTCTAGTTTTACTATAGGAAGGATATATGGCTACTTTGACATTCAATGAAGATATCAGGAAATTAGTAATTTCTAAACTTCAACTCAGAAAAATTCAGACATGAAATATGGAAGAAGAAACACCACCAAGGAGTTTCTAATTGAGACCTTTCACTTTGATCAAAAAACATCCTCTTAGTTGCAGCAATAAATATTCACAAACATTGGGAAACATAATATTCAGTGGGATGATTTTTGGTCTTCTTGGCACAGAGGTACATTTTATTGAATACCAAGCATTTACACACACCCTCAAATGAATTGGCCTTCCAAGTGTGCGTTATAAACTTTCCAGCACTCATCACAGAAAACTTAATGAGACATGATGAGCAAGGCTAGAGATTGGCCCAAGGCAACCCCATTCTCCAATGTTGAGAGTTATGATAATCTCACCAAGAGAAGAGGCCAGTTAGATTCAGATATTGAACTTGCCATATTAATATGTGACAGGTCATTCTGTAATATGTGACAGGTCATTCTGTCAGGCAATTCAGAAAAATTGGATAAAAGACTTCCATCTTCAAGGAAAAAGAAGAATAGAGACACAGAGAGAAGGAAGGGCATGCCAGTCTGTGAGGCACAGAAAAGGAAGGGCAGACCAGCCTGTGTGGCACAAGAGACAGATGTGTTGCACCCTGAAAGCTCATATCCTAGTATTCACCTTTCTAAGAGGTCAAGCACAGTGTTGTCTCCTAAAATGAATTTCCTCAGAGATATCTCAGATGTCTCTGACTAATCTGGAAACTTCAAACAGCAGAAAGTCACTGCCTCATATTTATAGAGATTGAAACTTTGTGCTGAGTGTCACTACTCCTGTGTGGATAAGGCCATCTGGAAGCTGCAGCTGATGAGAATCAGTTCCTTGTTTGTTGTTGCTTCTGGTGGCTTCCAGCTTGTTCTACTTGGGACCAAGACTCGAACCTTTGTGGAACAAGTCTCTCTCTTGCAAGGAGACTCATTATTGTATTTAGAGCTTCCAGGACAGTAATAGCCCTGCATAGCCTCTCTACATTAAGATACTGAGAAAAAACACCTACAAAGACACTTTTACCATTATAAAATAACATGTCCAGGTTCTAGGAATTAGGCCCAGATGTTTGGGGAAAATATTCTATGAACCACATTATGTCTAAGAGTAAAAGCAGGACCCAGAGTGTGTGTGTGTGTGTGTGTGTGTGTGTGTGTGTGCGTGTGTGTGTGTGTGTGTGTGTGTGTGTAGAGGCCAGAGGTCAATGTCAGGTATCCTCCTAAATAACTTTCCTCTTTATCTTTTGAGACAGTATCTCTCACTAACCCTATAGCCTATCAACTCAGCTAGACTATTTGGCTGGGGAGCCCCAAGGATCCACCCTCTCTCCTTTCATACCATTGGGATTACAAATATGTGCCATGATGCATGGATTTTTAAATGTGTGTTGGGGATCTGAACTCAGGTTTTCATGCTTGCACACCAAGTACTTTACAAACTGGGCCATCTGTCAAGCCCCAGGACTCAATTTGTGATTCTTCAAGAATGAAAGATAAAGCCCAATTAAGTCTTGAGCAAATGGGTATGTGGACTCTTTGGGTCCCATGTGAACTTTCACCCCTGGGGCCAGAGCAAATCCCACATCAGTTTTAAGCTCTGGTAACAAATCTCCATTTAGATATCTCCATATCAAACCAGTTTACTCCCACCAATTTCTAGAAGAGGTGTTACTTGCTGATCTTTCTGATAATGCTCACAAATATTTTCAGAAACTGAAGTTGGGAACTTTGTAATCAGATGACACCTGAGGAAGATACAAGGCAAACTTATAACATTAAGTCTCATTAGCTCTCTTGCTTTTAGACCTATACCCCTGCTAGATGTGACCATACCTTAGCCTTTACTTGTACAAGAAGTCAATGACATATTTGAATCTCTGTTAACAACACATCCTCCAGACAATTGAGATACAGATATGTGGTAACAGAGAGACCTTGACTCCACAAGGAGACTTTTCTTTATCACATCACTTACTCTTGACATTACACAGTGATCAGACCCCAGAGGCCATGTATCACATATAACTTTAGAGACACCAATGAACAAATATCACTCTCTAGAAGAATGGCAGATATATTGGCACCACATAAAATGCATTAGTTACTGTTCTAATCTCAGGAACCCTGACCAGGAGCAACTTGAAGAAGATAAGTCTTATTTGGAACTTATAGTTTATGAGTACACACATACAAATAACATTGTTCAGAGTGAATAGATTATATTTAAGAGTGTGTGTGTGTATGCATGAAACTATATATATATTTTTTACAGAAAAACATTTTACTAAAACATACTATGTACTTCATTATGTTATAATTTTTAAATATTTGACAATTAGTCCCTTGCATTACATACATTTTTCATGAGAAGATAATACAACAAAATATGGTTACTGGTTACTTTTCTCATTCCTCTGCCAAAATGCCTGAAAAAAGTAATTTAAGGACAGAAGAGTCTGTTCAGGTTCACATTTTGAGAGTGCAGTCTGTTTGGGTTCACAGTTTGAGGATGTAGTCCCTCATGGAGGGGAGGGCATAGCATCAGGGTGTCATGTTACATCCATAGTCAGGAAGTAGAGAGGTATATGTTTCTTATGACCTGAATGGACTTTTAGCAACAAGCACCCATGTACACACACACACACACACACACACACACACACACACACATACATACACAAAGTGTTGTCAACTACATTAAGAAAATGGCCTTGACTAGACCTCTAGTATATTCCTGATAAAGAACAATTAACAGGAAGAAGGCAGTCTTCTTAATAACCAAGACTAGGAGGGAGGAATCCTAAACACTTGTCTCCTTCTCTGTCTATAAAGCTGTTTGGAGTGTCTGGGTGTCATGTGGCTTGCTTGGTTCTCTTGCAGGTGCCCCACTGACACAGAGGAGGGGTCTCTCCTGCTTGTCTGGTCCAAAGGAGCTCTTGCATTCACTGATGATGCAGACACTCTGCAACCTTTTACCCTGCATGAGTACTGAGTGAGAGCCTGGAACTCCAGGGGTGTGGTGGACAGCCTGTGGTCACCAGTACTGACCCTGGAAACCCCACCACAAGACCTCCCAGCATCATGGGCTCAAGCCACCAGCACTCATTCAGTACTGCTGAACTGGACAGAGCCAGAGGCCCCCAATGGCATTATCTCCCAGGATCCTGTCATCTACCAAGAAAGACCTGATGAGGCAGCACCCAGCAGCTCTGCTGTGCATGCTTTCACAGTGATGGTAAGAACTTAAAATAAATAACAGTCCTCAGATTATTGAGTTCACAGGTTAAAATTCATTTCCTTATCTGCTTGTAATTTTTCTCACTTAGAATATGAATATACGAATTTTTCCTATTTGAAAAACAGCAAAATGGTCCTAGGGATAAGATAAATTGAGTATCAGGAATATTTGGGGACTGGTTGGCAAACCAGAACTGACTTGGATTACTGCAAGCAAATAAATGAATCTTGATGCCTGATTACCACTTTGCACATCCACTAAATGGGAATAATTCAGAATATCCCTCAATATTGCTTAGGGATGATGTCAAGATAGGAATATATAATTGCCTAGTTTGTCAAAGGACTAATGTTACACATACATGTATGTTTATATGCATGCAGAGAGGAGGGCAACAATAGTTCATGTGCTAGAAAAGACATATGTATCCTAACAAGGTATTGACTCTTCTTTTCTGAGCTGTTGCCCTGATGCATAAAATAATTTCATTACTTCAACTAGTATTTCCTGAGAGTTTTCTGTATGCTCAGCATATACTCGTATTGTATGAGAGATGGAGAAATATATGGTCTTTGTCTCAGAAACTTTTGTATAATATTGTAGAGATGAGAATTGAATGTTGAAAGAAAGAAAGTAAGAAAGAAAGAAAGAAAGAAAGAAAGGAAGGAAGGAAGGAAGGAAGGAAGGAAGGAAGGAAAAGAAAAGAAAA
Organism: Lophiomys imhausi; assembly: GCA_907164525.1. Lineage (NCBI taxonomy): Eukaryota > Metazoa > Chordata > Mammalia > Rodentia > Muridae > Lophiomys > Lophiomys imhausi. The sequence goes on along the minus strand of CAJQZJ010033081.1, from coordinate 3,477,500 downwards.
GAAAAGAAAAGAAAAGAAAAGAACCTGTAGTGCCGATTGCACTAGATTTAGATGCCAAACTCCAGCACTTGCCCATCATGAGTCACGGTGTAAGAACAGGTATCACATAGAAAGCATCGCTCAGGAAATCCCATGGAAGTCACCTGGAAGCACTCAGGCTGGAGAGTTTGCATGGAGAAGACAAAATGCTAGGATTTTGGGAGGTAAGTATTCATGGTTTTCAAAATATGCCAAGACATCATTAAATATGAATGGCTCTTACAAATAAGGAGATGGACAGGTAGCACTGAGTATTACTTTATAAACTAAAGGCATCTGCCTGTGCTTTAAGCCTAAGGAAGTCCAATTTCCATGAAAGTTAAGAAGCTGATGCTTGTCAAGATGGGCAAATAGCAGTGGGCTAATATGATATAATTCTGAAAGCATCGTTGTAAGTGAGTGGTAAACTATAACATTTTACCACTGTCCTTGTGGTAATTTTTCTCATAGGACTCACCAGTATGCACCATGAAAGAGAAGACGTGAATGTGAAAGTCCTTATCTTATTTCAGAATTGATATTTCCTTCTCCTGTTTGACAGTCTTTTTCCACTTTATTTCTAGTTCCCTCTTTATTTTTTTCTTTATTTTGCATTTCTTCAAGTTACATCTCAATCGCAGTCCCCTCCCTATTCCTCCCTCCATCCCACCTTCCCACCCTCAACCCCCATCCTCTTCCCTTTTTTTTTTTCTTTTAAGTTTAAGGTATATCTTATTTCCCCCTACAGTTTCCCCTTTCAGTCCAACAAATGGCTCTTTCTCTTATAATAATAAATACAATACAAACAACAGAGGTAATTAGGCCACAGTTATGAGGGTTATATGGCTTAGCATCCATTCCCAATGTCCAGTCCATATGTATTTGGCACCTGACTTTAACATTGTACTATCTAACCATCTCCATGAGTTTAAAGTTCTATATCTAACTCAACATTCATACTAACTTGCAACACAATTTTAAAAGTATCTTCTTAGATCTACAACACTCTCTTGACTCCTAAACAACTCAAAATTTAATTATGAGACTCTAGCTATCTGTTCTTCAACCACCTCAGAGACCTGAGAGGGATAAATATATCTGATTATATAGGAAGTACAGGTTCCAAAACTAAGAAATGACATACCAGTGGCTGCCTGGACAGTTCCCATTTTCTCTCCATACATTACAGCATCGATCTTCAGTCGTTTGGCCCCGTTTCTTTGACAGACATTGATTGTAGAGCAGGGTTATGAAGGAATTGCCTACCCTGTCTTGGCAGAGCTAAGCTGTCGACATACCTGCTTCCAGGTTTTGTCATTTTTGGACAACAATCTGTCTACAATTGGAGCAAGGGGCTTTTCCTACCAAGAGATAGGCTTGCGACTAATTCAATCATCTCCCACTGGAGATTCTTCGATGCTCATCTTCTACTTGGGGTAGAATAGGGGATGCTGTCAGGAGTTGATATGTCTCGATATAAAAAAATCTAAAGTTAAGAAAACATTTTTGAATGCCATATTCTGCAGATCTCTTGAGGTTTTTGAAGAGGCCCTATCTATCTCTTATATTAGGGTAAGCAGATGTTGCTTGTCTCTTAGCAGCTTTATTTCTGATTAGCTTAGAAAATAACTATAATAGGCTGTCATAGTACCTAACAAAATGACCAGCTTGCATAACTATTAATTTGCATTTCTTAATTATCCTAAACAGTTTATGACAATTAGTGGTAAAAGGCCAAAACATCACATTTCTTTTTTTTTTCTTTATCTCCTAACTCTTCCATCTCATTTCTCTGGGGTGGGGTGTCCTTATGTAACAGTCCCTCATCTCAGTTGGAGGTCATATGAGGGTCAAGAGCCTCCTCATTCATTAGGGGTCTAGGAGGCAGTACCACCAGTGAAAATTGTCCCACTGCCCTGGAGAGAGAATTAAAAAACAAACAAATAAGCAGACAAACAGATAAAAAAAATAGAAAAAATAGAAAAATATATAAAAAGTAAAAAGTCTATGTCCAAGTTCCCTTTGATGTGTTAGTTGTATCGACACCTTCTACTATATAGCTAAAATCCTACTATAAGTAAATAGATGCCATATGCATCCTTCTGAGTCTGGGTTAGCTCACTCAGGATGAGCTTTTCTAGTTTCATCCATTTGGCTGCAAATTGCATAATTTCATTTTTTCTGATAGCTGAATAATATTCCATTGTGTAGATGTACCACAGTTTTTAACCCATTATTCAGGTGAGGGACATCTGGGTTGCTTCCAGTTTCTAGCTATTACAAATAAGGCTGCTATAAACATAGATGAGGAAACTTCCTTATGATTCTGTGAAGAGGCATTTGGGTGTATACCCAGAAGTGGTATGGATGGATCCTGGGGCAAAGCTATTCCAAGTTTTCTAAAATATTGCCAGAAGGACCTCCATAGTGTTTGTACAAGCCTGCACTCCCACAAGCAATGCAGTAGGGTAGCCCTTTCTCCACACCCTCGTCAGCATGTGCTGTCATTTGAGTTTGTGATCTTAGCCATTCTGACAGGTGTGTGATGGAATCTCAGAGTCGTCTTGAGTTGCATTTATCTGATGATTAAGGGTGTTGAGCATTTCTTCAAGTGTCTCTCAGCCATTAGGGATTCCTCCTTTGTGAATTCTCTATTTAGCTCTGTCCCCATTTTTTGATTGGATTATTTGGTCTCTTGGCATTTAATTTCTTGAGTTCTTTGTAGATTTTGGATATTAGCCCTCTATCAGATGTGGGGTTGGTGAACATTTTCTCCCAGTCTGTAGGCTGCCGTTTTGTTCGAATGACAGTGTCTTTGACTTACAAAAGCTTTTCAATTTCATGAGGTCCCATTTATTGATTGTTGATCTCAAGTCCTGAGCTGTTGATGTTCTGTTCAGGAAGTTGTCACCTGTGCCAATGAGTTCGAGGGTTTCTCCCACTTTTTCTTCTAGTAGATTTAGTGTGACTGGCCTTATTTAAGGTCTTTGATCCACTTGAACTTAAGTTTTGTACAAGGTGATGAGTATGGGTCAAATTTCATTCTTTTATAAGTGGACATCCAGTTGGACCAGCACCATTTGTTGAAGATGCTGTCCTTCTTCCATTGTGCCATTTTGGCTTCTTTGTCAAAAATTAGGTGGCCATAAGTGTGTGGGTCTTTTTCTGGATCTTCAATTCGATTCCATTGATCGACTGCTCTGTTTCTATACCAATACCATGCTGTTTTTACAACTATTGCTCTGTAGTATAGCTTGAAATATGGGATGGTGATACCTCCAGATTTTTTTTACTGTACAGGATTGTTTTAGCTATTCTGGGCTATTTGTTGTTCCATATGAAATTGAGAATAGCTCTTTCCAAGTCTATAAAAAATTGTGTTGGTATTTTGATAGGAATTGCATTGAATCTATATATTGCTTTTGGTAGGATGGTCATTTTTATTATGTTGATCCTACCTATCCATGAGCATGGGAAATCTTTCCATCTTCTAAAGGCCTCTTCCATTTCTTTCATCAAGGGCTTGAAATTCTTGTTGTACAGGTCTTTTATTGCTTGGTTAGAGTTACCCCCAGGTATTTTATGTTGTTTGTGGCTATTGTGAAGGGGGTATTTTCCCTTACTACTTTCTCAGCCCATTTATTGGCTTCTGATTTTTTTGAATTAATTTTGTATCAAGCCACTTTGCTGAAGGTGTTTATCAGCTGTAAGAGTTCTCTGGTGGAATTCTTGGGGTCGCTTATGTACACTAACATATAATCTGCAAATAGGGATAATTTTACTTCTTCATTTCCAGTGTTTATCCCCTTGATCTCCTTTAGTTGTCTTATTGCTCTAGCAAGAACTTCAAGTACTATATTGAAGAGATATGGTGAAAGTGGACATCCTTGTCTTGTCCCTGTGTTTCGAGGAAATGCTTCAAGTTTCTCTCCATTTAATTTGATGTTGGCCACTGGCCTGCTGTATATTACCTTTATTATTTCTAGGTACGGCCCTTGTAGGCCCGTTCTCTCCAGAACTTTTTAGCATGAAGGGGTGTTGGATTTTGTCAAATGCTTTTTGTGCATCTAGCAAGATTATCATGTGGTTTTTTTTCTTTCATCTTGTTTATATGGTGAATGACGTTGATAGACTTTTTGTGTGTTGAACCATGCCTGCATTCCTGGGATGAAGCCTACTTAATCATGGTGTATGACACTTCTTATGTGTTCTTGAATTCGGTTTGCTAGTATTTTATTAAGTATTTTTGCATCTATGTTCATGAGCGAGATTGGTCTGAAGTTCTCTTTCTTTGTTGGGTCTTTGTTTGGTTTAGGAATCAGGATGACTGTGGCCTCATAGAATGAGTTTGGAAATGTTCTTTCAGATTCTATTTTGTGCAAGAGTTTGAAAAGTATTGGTGTTAGCTCCTCTTTGAATGTCCGGTAGAATTCTGAGCTAAAGCCATCTGGCCCTGGGTTTTTTTTGGTTGGGAGATTTTTAATGACTGTTTCTATTTCCTTAGGGGTTATAGGGCTGTTTAATCTGTTTATCTGATCTTGATTTAGCTTCGGTAGGTAGAATCTATCAAGAAAATTGTCCATTTCACTTAAGTTTTCAAATTTGGTGGAGTATAGATTTTTAAAGTAGGATCCACATATTCTCTGGATTTCCTCAATGTCTGCTGTTATTTCTCCCTTTTCATTTCTGATTTTGTTGATTTGAGTTTTCTCCCTCTATCTTTTAGTTAATTTGGTTAAGGGTCAGTCTATTTTGTTGATTTTCTCGAAGAACCAACTCTTGGTTTCATTGATTCTTTGTATAGTTCTTTTTGTTTCTAAGTTGTTGATTTCAGCCCTAAGTTTGATGATTTCTGCTCCTCTTGGGAGTGTTTGCTCCCTTTTTTCCAAATCACCCAGTTTAGCTGTTAATTTGATAATATGAGCTGTCACAAGTTTCTTTTTGAAAGCACTAAGTGCTATGAACTTTCCTCGTAGCACAGCTTTCATTGTGTCCCATAGGTTTGGGTATGTTGTGTCTTCATTTTCGTTGGATTTTAAGAAGTCTTTGATTTCCTTCTTTATTTCTTCCCTGACCCAGTGGTCCTCTAGTAAAGAGTTGTTCAATTTCCATGTGTGTGTAGACTTTCTGATGATTCTTTTGCTATTGAAGTCCAGTTTTATTCCATGGTGGTCTGATAAGATACAAGGGGTTATTTCAATTTTCCTGTATCTGTTGAGGCTATCTTTGTTGCCAACTATATGGTTGATTTTGGAGAAGGTTCCATGAGGTGCTGAGAAGAAGGTGTATTCTTTTGTGTTTGGGTGAAATGTTCTGTAGATATCTGTTAGGTCCATTTGGTCGATGATATCTTTTAGACTCATTATTTCTCTGTTTGGCTTCTGTCTTGATGATCTGTCCATAGTTGTGAGTGGGGTGTTGAAGTCTCCCACTATTAAAGTGTTTGGATCGATGTGCGATTTAAGTTTTAGAAGCATTTCTTTTATAAATGTAGGTGCCTTTGTATTTGGGGCATAGATGTTCAATATTGAGATGTCCTCTTGGTGGATATTTCTTTAACAAGTATGTAATGCCCTTCTCTGTCTTTTTTTATTAACTACAATTGGAAGTCTATTTTGTTTGATATTAGGGTGGCTACTTCAGCTTGTTTCCTGGGTCCATTTGCTTGGAAAACCTTTTCCCAGCCCTTTACTCTGAGATAGTGTTTATCTTCAATAGTGAGATGTGTTTCTTGTATACAGCAAAAAGATCGGTCTTGTTTATGGATCCAGTCTGTAAGTCTGTGTCTTTTTATTGGGGAGTTGAGTCCATTGATGCTGATGGATATTAGTGACCAGGGGTTGTTATTTCCCATTATTTTGGTATAGCTGGCTGTCTTGTGTTTCTTTTTGTTTAGTTGCTGTGGAGGTTGCTATTTCCTCTGTTTTCTTGGGTGTAGTTATCTTCTCTGTGTTGGAATTTTCCTTCTAGGATCTTCTGTAGGGCTGGGTTTGTGGGGAGGTATTGTTTGAATTTGATTTTGTCATGGAATATCTTGTTTTCTCCATCTATGTTGATAGAGAGTTTTGCTGGGTATAGTAGTCCACCTGGGCACCTATGTTCTTTCAGGGCTTGTAGGACATCTTTCCAGGCCCTTCTAGCTTTTAAAATTTCTGAGGAGAAGTCAGGTGTGATTCTGATGGGTCTGCCATTGTATGTGACTTGGCCCTTTTCTCTTACAGCTTTTAATATCCTTTCTTTGTTCTCTACATTTGGAGTTTCTATTATTATGTGGTGAGAGGAGTTTCTTTTCTGATCTAATCTGTTTGGTGTTCTGTAAGCCTCTTGGATTTCTACTGGCATCTCTTTCTTTAGGTTTGGGAAGTTTTCTTCTATGATTTTGTTGAAGATATTTCCTGGACCATGGAGTCGGGAGTCTTCTCTTTCCTCTATGCCTATAATTCTTAGGTTCTGTCTTTTCACTGAGTCCTTGATTTCTTGGATATTGTGGGTGAGAGATTTTTTTTACCTTTCTCATTTTCTTTGGATGTTTTATTGATTTCTTCCATCGAATCTTCCATGCCTGAGATCCTGTCTTCCATCTCTTGAATCGTATTTTTGGTACTCAAATCCAAAGTTCCTGTTCTCTTCCCTTGATTCTTCATTTCCATTTTTAACTCTGACTGTGTTTTCTTTATTGTTTCCATTTCCATTTCCATTTTCATGTGTTGGGTGATTTATTTGTTTTGTACATTTCCTGCTCCAATTTGCTTGTCTTTGCCTGGAAGTCTTCCAGCGCTCTCTCTTTTTCTTTTTCAAGTTGAGCCACCTTGTTCTGAAGTTCTCTAATGGTGTCATCCATTGCTTTTGTATGTGTAATTGTGGCTTCTTTGAATTCCTTCATAGACTTAAGTTCTTCTTGAAGGGACTCTATAACTTTTCATAATGTAGAATTGTCATCGTTTTCATGTGCCACAGCTGTGGTGAGGTGTTCCGGGCTGAATCAAATAGCATTGCTTTCTTTTGTTGGAGTCATTTCGCTTTTTTTTTTTTTTTTTTTTTTTTTT
>CAJQZJ010033081.1:3448774-3465436 GCA_907164525.1 Lophiomys imhausi | reverse complement strand
TCTTTTCTGATCTAATCTGTTTGGTGTTCTGTAAGCCTCTTGGATTTCTACTGGCATCTCTTTCTTTAGGTTTGGGAAGTTTTCTTCTATGATTTTGTTGAAGATATTTCCTGGACCATGGAGTCGGGAGTCTTCTCTTTCCTCTATGCCTATAATTCTTAGGTTCTGTCTTTTCATTGAGTCCTTGATTTCTTGGATATTGTGGGTGAGAGATTTTTTTTTTAGCTTTCTCATTTTCTTTGGATGTTTTATTGATTTCTTCCATCGAATCTTCCATGCCTGAGATCCTGTCTTCCATCTCTTGAATCGTATTTTTGGTACTCAAATCCAAAGTTCCTGTTCTCTTCCCTTGATTCTTCATTTCCATTTTTAACTCTGACTGTGTTTTCTTTATTGTTTCCATTTCCATTTTCATGTGTTGGGTGATTTATTTGTTTTGTACATTTCCTGCTCCAATTTGCTTGTCTTTGCCTGGAAGTCTTCCAGCGCTCTCTCTTTTTCTTTTTCAAGTTGAGCCACCTTGTTCTGAAGTTCTCTAATGGTGTCATCCATTGCTTTTGTATGTGTAATTGTGGCTTCTTTGAATTCCTTCATAGACTTAAGTTCTTCTTGAAGGGACTCTATAACTTTTCATAATGTAGAATTGTCATCGTTTTCATGTGCCACAGCTGTGGTGAGGTGTTCCGGGCTGAATCAAATAGCATTGCTTTCTTTTGTTGGAGTCATTTCGCTTTTTTTTTTTTTTTTTTTTTTACTTTTGGTCTGGGGCCCCTGGCCATGTAGAACTTTTTAGCTGTCTTGTGGACTTGGGTCCAAAGGGGGCGCTTTGGTGTAGGAGTCCAGTTGCCTTACTCCACCCCTATAAGGTGAGTCATTCAGCCCTGCCTCCTAGGTGGAGTCATAACTAATCCAGGGGGTGGAGCTGTATACAAGTAAGCTCTGGTTCCCCACTGGAAGGGCCAGAACTAGTAAAAAAAAAAGACCGATATACAACAGTTTCAAATACCTCACAGTTTGCCTGGGCTTGGCTTCTGTGGTGGGTAAATCTGTCTTCACCCCCAATAGCTTTGCCACTCCCCTGGCCTGAAAACTGGCCAGTGACGTCACCGCAGTGAGTTGCAATCTGCAGCCTAAAGGCACTTTCAGCTGAGCTGTGCTCACTTCCTAGGGTCGCAACCTTTCGCCCGATAGCTGGATCGTCTGTGGTAGACCTGGGGGTGCCCAGCAGGGTGAGGATTATCTCTGCGTGGGATCTGAATCTGCCCGCTGGGTATTAGATTGGAACTTACCCGCCGGGTCTCTCCTGGTGGGGTATGGGGGATCCCAATTTTCGGATCCAGCTGCTTCCTTGCGTGTCCGAGAGTGGGAGGGAGCATCCTGCCCAGGGACCCTCAGTGGTCCCTGGGTAGTTGGGTGAGATCTAGAGGGGTCGAGCCATTTGTACAGCGTCCTGCAACACTCGTCGCCCTGTGACTGTTAACCCCAAATCAAAAAAGTCCATGCAGGCCACTGCCATCTTGGATCCCGAAACTATATTTTTTAATAGCTCATAAAATTGAAAGTTAGGAGGGAGCATATTTTATAGCCCATGGAGGTAGGAAAAGGAAGGGAGAAATGATTTAATTGTACTATAATCTCAAAACTATTTTAAAATAAAAGATAGAGTCAATCATGGCAAGAAAGACACTATGAGCAGGACTGTGAAGTGTCTGTTCACACTATACCCACTGTCAGGAAACAGAACAAAATGGAAATGGGGCCAAGTTCCAGGTCTGCCCCCAGTGACTCACTTCCTAAAGGTTCTACCACATCCCAAGACAGTTTTTTCACCTAACACTGTTCACATCCTCTTCCACTGCGGTTTGAAAAATCTGTGACATACACTCCTTCCACTATGCCTCCCACTGCAAGATGCAAGAAAGTTCTCTGAAACCATAACCCAAAGTATACAATTCCTTTTTCAGGTAACTTATATCAGAAACTGTGATCACAGCATCATAAAGTAACACAGAGCATGAACCCTGTCCTCCAGCCTCAGGTTCCTATCTTGCTGTTGTCTTATACTTGCTTCTACACCCAAGTCCCTCATAAATTACACTCTCTCCAATACTGAGTGTGCTACAACATTGAATTTGCCCACCACCTTTTCCTTTTCTTGGCATCTCTTCTTTGGAAGACCATCCTTGTTCAATAAGCCAGACAAGGAGTAAAGAGTCCTGGATTCAAGTCCCTGTTCACTCACTGGCTAAATGTGAAACATGCACATAATACTAAATTTCCAATGAGCATGTTATCTCTCTCAATATTTGTTTAAATAATGTTGGAGAAAGATTCTCCACTAAACCACAAAGACATCACCACAAAAATGTTCATAGCAGCTTTATTCATAATAGTCAGAAACTGGAAACAACCCACATGTCCTTCAACCGAAGAATGGATTTAAAAAAAACTGTGATACATTTTCACAATGAAATATTACACAACTATCAGAAACAAGGAAGTCATGCAACTTTCAATCAAGTGGCTGGAACTAGAAAAGACCATCCTAAGTGAGTTGACTCAGACCCAGAAAGATACAAATGGTATATATTCTCTTATAAGTAGATATTAACCATATAGCACAGAATAACCAACCTACAACCCCAGACTAAAACAGAGAGGAATCTAGCATAATTATCCTACACAAAATCCACCCAGTAGTGAGTCATGGACCCTGTCACAGGTTAATGGAACACATTACACTAGATGGGCTGCCATATCAAGCCCCAGTACAAGAGGAAGCTCTTGGGCCTCATGTGACTGATGAACTTAGGGAGCTTGATATATGGGGGCTCACCTCATCTGATGAAGAGAGGACTGAGAAGAGGAAGATGAAGAGAGGGAGTGAGGGAGTGAGGAACTGGGAGAGGAGGAGGGAGGGGACTATGATCCAGAGATAGCTTGATTTAAAAAATAATTTTGAAAAGGATAATTAAGCATAAAAATATACTAAAAATAAAAAATAAATTTTTCATATGATAATTTACTAAAAGCATACTTACATTGCTGGCATGAAAAGAAAAATGATCTTAATTTTGGGTTAGAATGTTAGACTACTTGTTGCCATATAGCTCATATACTCTTTGATATCAGCTTATACAATTTCATCTTATATAAAAAGATGTTTTAATTGTTTAGTATTAAAATCCAATTAAGAGATTTAAAATGTTGTAAGTAAATTAAGGGTTACTACAGTTCAAACTGGTTTTCTAAATCTCTAAGAGTTGAAGTAATTTGGAGCTAAGATAAAATATTTCAGCAGGGAGGTGTTAGCCCATGCCTTTAATCCCAACAGAGACACACAGATCATTATAGAGTTAGTTGTCTTCTAAATTCTAGAGTTACAATGAACAGGGTAGTGATGGTTCACACATGTAACTCCAACACTTGAGAGGCATATACCTTTACTCCCAACACACTGGAGAGAGAATCACACTGATCTCTGAGTTCAGGGCTAGCCTGACACAGAGCAGGCTCCAAATAGAGGAAAAATTAGATCCAAGGGTGTTGGTTCACACCTTAAATCCCAATAATGGGTGGCACATGCCTTTGATTCCAACACTTGGGGGCAGAATGTAGGCACATAGGATTTACAATGATTTAAGTTTAAAAGCCACTTGCAAAAGGCAAGCTGAAATTCAAGCTGTATTGTCCTTTGTGATCTCAAAATATATACACTTAAAAGTATGTTTAGTTCCAAATTTTCAAAAGAATTTGTTTTTAATCTCAATTGAAAGATAATACTTTTATATTGTCAAAAACAAACCAATTTGCTCTAGGAAAGCTATTACTTGACAAAAAAAAGTAGCATCCCAGAGTTAGGATTAGGGTAGAGTTCTATTCTTATCTTTCCAGGTGATTAAAAGCATCCAACTGAGGGGTCCAGGAACAACTGGACAACTGAACCTTCTAAAGAAAAAGGACAAGACTCCAGAGATAATAAGGCAAGTAACCCAGATGATCCAGCCTCACAGGCTGCTTTAATAGCTGTTTCCTCAAAAATCTACAGCTGTAATAACTTCAAAACAGCTATCTAAGATGGTCCAGCCTCACAGACTGTTCCAGCCAAGACTACAGTAAAGCCCTGGACTTTCCCACCCAATATTCAGCTTCTGAATACAAACTTCTCAGGACATTTAAATAGGTGAGAACAAAAAGACGGGAAAACAAATGTTACTATTAGCCTGTTTAACCATTTTTTCCATTCTTATTTCAGCCCCCAAATAGGTTTCCTACATCCCATATCAGCAGGAAGCAATTGTAAGAGAGTGATATCCCATTCCCAGAAAGTGGGGTGGGTGATTTTTTTTTTTTTGGTCATTTGATAAATTATACATGTTTGTTGTTATTTAGAGGGATTGGCTACAAGTTGTTAAATTATCTTGTTAAACATGATTTAGGAGATTATACTCAGGGATTTCTCTTTTTCTTTTCTCTATCTTTTTCTCCTATGTAGGGGGAAACACTTGAAAAGAAAAAAACGGGTTAAGGACATGATATAAGAATGATAAAGAAGAAAGGGAAGATTATTTAATCTATTCTTATGTCTTTGTATATTGATACAAAATGAGGTTAACATTTTTAAGGTATTATGCCTATGTAATGAATAAAACTCAATGTGTACTTCTAGTCCTTTTGATAGCATCTGTCACAACCTGTTTAGGATAATTAAGAAAAGCAAACTAATAGTTATTTAAACTTCTTATTTTGTTGGTACTAGTTTAGTGTATCACAAATGTTTTCTAAGTTAATCAGAAATCAAGTTGCTAAGAGACAAGCAACATTTGCTTATTCAAATATATGGAGATAGATAGATGATCTTCAAAAAACCTCAAGAGATCTGTAGAATATGGCACTTAAAGATGGTTCTTTGTTGCTTTTTTTTGTTTGTTTCTTAGATTGTTTTAATTGAAAAATTTTTATTATGTGAACTTCACATTATGCGACCTGTTCCCTCTCATCTCCCACCACCTCTCAGACCCACTCTCCACCCGTACAATATATCCCAGCATAAAAATTAAATTCTAATTGTGTAAACTGTAGTGTGTCTCAGTGTGCCCCACAATATTCCCTTTTGTCAACGCAATTTGCTTGCAAATGTTCATTAAAATAACTCCTTTGTCTGGTATGAGGCCTCTTGTTTCTTCTACTTTGTCAATACTGAAACCTCACTGGAACTCGTCACAGATATGCTGTAACTGTCCTGTGTCATGGAGATAATGTAGTTTTGTGTAGTGGAACTAGGCTCTTCTCGCGCTCCAGTAGTTCATCCATGGAGTAGATGTTGGGGTGGGTCAACTCAAAGCCCTGGTTCTGGACCTGCAACCACCACTTGTAGAGCCAGTTCTACTATGGAAAGGTGCAGGGCCTGCTCTCCAGAGTGCTGCAGCATGTGAGGGTCAGGGGCAGCTCTCCTGCTCTTGTGACCCCATCTGGGCCAGATCTCCTGTTGGCCAATGGTGGTGAGGACAAAAAGGCATCTCTCCCTAGCCAACACCACCACATAGCAGACAGAAGGCCGGGCTGGCTCTCCCACACTCACTCTCTCAGGGCTGGTTCACCCATAACCCCCAAATACAGGACAAGTTGTAGTGTGCTACCCAAGAAAGGTACAGGGACTCCTCTCTCGAGTGCTGCAGCATGTGAAGGACAGGGAAAGCTCTCCTGCTCTTGTGACCCCATCTGGGCCAGATCTCACCCCAGGGCTGGGTCTCCACAACCCCCACTTCCAGAGCCAGGCAGAGTTCTCCTAGTTTCTGACTTGTTTCCTGTCCTGGGAGTCCATCTGGTGCTTGCCTGGTCCTAGACGGGTAGTCATCACAGGCTGCCACATGGCGCCAATATTGTGTTGGTATCCAGCTTGCTTTTTTTCCAGGAATGTTAGGCTACCATTCATTCAGATGTTCATAGGTCAGAACATTGAATGTAGATATAGCCTCTCTCTTCTCTGCCCACCTACTGATGCACATGTGACATAGCAGCCACATCTTCAATGCCTCTAGGGGCATCTAAAGATGATTTTTTAACTTAAGAATTTTTTATATTGAGACATTTCAGTTCCTGACAGCATTCCCCATTCTACTCCAAGTAGATGATGAGCATCAAAGAATCTCCATGGGGAGAGGGCTGCATTAGTGGCAAGCTTGTCACTGGGTAAGAGAAATCCCCTTGCTTCAACTCTAGACAGAATGCTATCTGAAAAGGACAAAACTTGGAAGCTGGTAAGTTGACAGCCTAGCTCTGCCAAGACAGGGTGGGCAAGTATTTCATAATTCCTGATTTACAGTTAATGGCTGTCAGAGATACTGGGACAAAAGGCTGAAGATAGATGAACCAATGTTATAGAGAGAAACTGGGGACTATCCAGGCATCAAATTGTCTGTCATTTCATAATTTTGGAAGCTGCTTGTTCTACAGTTCCTGTTTATTCAGATATATTTATTCTTCTCAGGTCTCTGATGAGGTTGAAGAATAGATAGTTATAATCTCACAGTTAAATTTTAAATTGTTCAGGAACTAAAAGGATGTTCTAAGTCAAAGAAGATATTTTTAAATTGATAATGCAAGTTAAGATGGAAACTGAGTTAGGTATAGAACTTTAAACTCATTGAGATAGATAGATAATAGAATATTATTAGTTTCCAAATACTTATGGACTGGACATTGGTAATGTAGGTTATACCTGATAATTTTTATAATTATTTCACAATTGTTCTTATGTTTTGTATTGTATTTATTACTATAAGAAAAAGAGCCTTTTATTGGGCTAAAAGGGAGAGGTGTTGGGGGGACAAAAAGATATACCTTAAATTTAAAAGAGAGAGAGAGAGAATAAGAGGGAGAGGAGGAAGAGGGCTGGCTTGGGAGAGAGAGGAGGGAGGGAGCTGTGATTGAGATGTAACTTGAAGAAATAAATAATTGTGGAGGTTGTGGGAAATGAATTCACCGGCTCTGTTTAAGCATACAATCACTCATGTATCTCTGGAGTTGATTTTAGTGGATCATAGTCTCAGTGTTAGAAAATTTTCCTACTTACCTACGAGAAAGAAGCAGGAGCCAGATGGATGCTACTGCTCTGCCATGTGAGAGACTACTACAGTAACAACTAAAGCATTTGGGAGTCTGCCCGTTTGGTGGACTAGTGTCTTTCTGATAATGATATCAGCAGGTGGTGAAATAATATTTTTAAATAACATCTCAAAAAGTTATCTTAGTGTTTTTAAGAAATTCTCCATGGTTACCAACAAACTAAGTTACTAAATACACAAATACAGGTAAGTTCTCTTTGGCCATTATGACAACTTGAACAAGAATGGCCCACTCATCGGCTCATATGTTTGAATACGTGGTCTGCAGTTGGTAGAAATGCTTGAGAAGAATTAGAAGCGGTGGCCTTGTTGGAGGATGTGTGTCACTGGTGGTTGGTTTTTAAGTTTCAAAACCCCACACCATTCCTAGTACCCTGGCTTGTGGTTGTTATCTTAATATGTAAGCTCTCAGCTATTCCTCTAATGCCATGCCTGCCTTGTTGCTTCCATGCTCCTCATCATATAGTCAAAGGCTCACCTTCTGGAACCATAAGGAAGCCCGCAATAAATGCTTCTATAAATTGCTCTGGTCACAGCATTTCTTCATAGCAATAGAAAAGCAACTTAATATGATCACTTCAATTACGTGAAAATACATGTGTTATTTTCATGTGAAAAGGAAACATCAAATAAAGCTCTGCTTCACCCTCATATTCATGTAAAACAGTTTCAATCATTTGATATGAATCTCATTTGAGGACAGGCTTTCACAATGTAGCCCAGGTTAGTCTGTAACTCAGAGACATCTTGTCTCGGCCTCCTGTGTGCTGGGATTATGTGCAGGTGCCACCATGCCAGACTAGTGTGATCCTTTTAGTATGTGTTCCTTTCATTCATGTACCACATATGTTCTAAAAGTCACACAATAAAAATAATGATAGCTGAAGCAATAATTTTCCTGGAATAATCAAGCTCATTTGGAAAGTCAGGTTTAATGCCTGCAGCTGGACTGCAAAGGCATTTCTGAACTAACATCTACAAGTGCATAAATGTCAGCAGGAGAACCTTTGGAAGAGACAGCATCTTCCTCTCACAGCAAGCCCTCCAGTAAACAGAATCTTGTGCTCTAAGTTGAATCACTTCAAGTCTATTTGTGAAACTCAGTTGGAGACATGTTTTTTACATAAACAACTGCCAGAGATAAATCTGCCAAAATCAGCAAACAGATTTATATTTTTAGTTATGAAACACTTTCAGATCCAGAACTGGAATCCAAATAAAGCATGTTACTTTAAACCCCCAAATTTCTGGACATTTTACTGAATACATTAATACTTTATTTACTAATGGTCTTTTGGCAGTACAGAAATTATACTCATTTCTCTGAATGATCCCCCAATGACCAACTAAGGTACAGAGCATGTTGGCTGCTGCATAGTAGAAATGGACAATGAGGAAACAAGAATAAGCTGCCAAAATTCTTCAATGTTAAAAGCAACAACTAAGGCACAGAAAGGTCTTCCCTCTAGGGACTAAGCTTCAATCACACTTGAAACAGAGGAAAGGCTTTTCTAGTTTTTGCACACTTAGGACAAGGGCACCATTCAGGAGTTACTGAGCTTTTAAGAATTAGATTGAGGGCTGGAGAATTGGTTCAGTGGAAAAAGCATTTTCTGTGCAAAGGTTGAAGACACAAATTTGACTCCCTAGGCATTCCCAGCACTCCTTTGGGGAGACAAGGTGAGACAACAGAATCCTTTGAAGCACTCATGCCATTCAGTTTGATACACACAGTGGCAACAGCACAGGGACCCTAAGATGCTACATCCCCAAAGTTAGGATAACTACAAGCAAGAAAACATGACTGTAGGTGATGGTGAGGATGGGGGAAGGAGGACTGACTCCATATGCTGGTAGGTGTGCAAGCTACTACAGCAACTATGAAAATCATAGTTGGAAATGAGCAATAACTGAAGTTGTTCTCTGTATGCTCATACTCACTCACTCACACACACACACACACCATATCCACAAGCTAAGTAAGTGGATCATCGACATGAAAAGGCACATAAAATCTAAATAATTTATTCATTTCTATTTAAGGAATAAAGAAAAGTATGGGAAGTGTGGTGGAACTAATTGATTCCTCATAATTGGAAAGGCCTATAGTACAGGACATTGTACAGGACAATTATTTTTCACTCTTCTGATACATTCCTGAAACTCTAAGGACACCGGAGTGTTTTTGTTTTTTTTTTCAACATCTCTGAGATCCATACTCCTAACCTCTCATTGGTTGATTGATGTAAAACAATCTGATCAAGGATTTTTCCAGAAACCTCTGACTACTGTTAAACTGAAGGTAGGCAGTGTTTCCACTTTAGAGAAGTATGCTCTGTTCAGGTCTTAACAGATGGGTGGGAAAAAGGACACATAATCCCCAAAATTGACAAATAGGATTCAAATAAGTTAAATGGATTCTTCAAAGCAAATTATAGAGAAAACTTACAGAAAGAGGGAAAATCTTTGCAACTATACATCCAACATGGTGTTAATATCTAGAAATTATTTTTTAAAAAACTCCAAAACTGAATACAAAAAGTCATCTTCTGAATAGGTGGATGTTCCAGTTTGCCTTCTTTTGCTGTGAAAAAAAATACTATGGCCAAAAGAAACTTGGGGAGGAAAGGAATTATTTCCTCTCACAATTGCAGGTCACAATCCTGTGAGAAATCAGGATATAAATTTAAGGCAGGAGTTTGAAGCAGAAACCTGAATAAAATAAATAAAATAAAAATGGATGGACACTGCTTACTGGCTTGTTCTCTCTCATTTTCTCAGCTACCTTTCTTATATAATCCATGCCCACCTGCCCAGAAATAGTACTGCCCACAATGAGAGATCAATCATGTATCAAGACAGTTCTACATAGATATGCCACTAGGCCAGTCTAATTGAGGCAAGTCTTCCATCCAGGCTTCCCCTTTCTGGGTGACTCTACTTTACATCAAGGTAATAACTAGCCAGATTAATAAACTAATAAACTTAATTTCAATCAAATGAAGAAATACAAGTGACCAATACATTTGAAAAGCATTTAACATTCTTAGTCATCAAAGAAATAAAATTTAAAACTGCCCTAAGATGCAACATCCCCAAAGTTAAGATAACTACAAGCAAGAAAACATGACTGTAGGTGGTGATGAGGATGGGGGAAGGAGGACTCCATATGCTGGTAGGTGTGCAAGCTACTACAGCAACTATGAAAATCAGAATGAAGGTTCTTTAAGAAACTAAAAATGAATTATCCAGGCAGCCACTGATATGTCAATTCTTGTTTTGGAAGCTGCAGGCCCTGCACCTCCTATATAATCAGATATATTTATCCCTCTCAAGTCTCTAGGTGGTTGAAGAATAGATAGCTAGAGTCTCAAAGTTAAATTTTGAGTTGTTTAGGAATCAAGAGGGTGCTCTGGATCTAAGAAGATATTTTTAAAATTGTGAGGCAAGTTAGTATGAAAGCTGAGTTAGATATAGAACTTTAAACGCATGGAGATGGTTAGATAGTAGAATGTCAAAGTCAGGTGCCAAATACATATGGACTGGACATTGGGAATGTATTCTAAGCCATATAACTCTCATAATTGTGGCCTATTTATTTCTGTTGTTTTATATTGTATTTATTGTTATAAGAGAAAGAACCATTTGTTAGACTGAAAGGTGGAGTTGTTGGGGGGAAAAAGAAATACCTTAAACTAAAAAAAAAAAGGAAGAGGATGGGGGGTTTAGAGGGAGGAGGGTGGAAGGGTGGGACTGGAGGGGGAAGTAGGGAGGGGATTGTGATTGAGATGTAACTTGAAGAAATAAAAAATAAATTATTAAAAAAAGATATTTTAGAACTCAACGGAGACATGGGAGATATGTAAAGTGAACGTAGATGATGGAGGACTCAGAAAGATTGTCTGATTTGAGGCCAAAATCCCCAGGAACTGAAAAGTGGGAGCTACAAGATGCTGTGAGGATTTAGATGACCATAGAGCAATTCTTTTTCCCCCCAACATTTATTTCTTCAAGTTACATCTCAAACACAGTCCCCTCTCTCTTTCCCCTCCTGGTCTCACCCTCCTACCCTATTCCCCTTCTCCTTCCTATCCCCTCCTGTTAGGATCAAACTCACTTGACCAAACTTTAGTTAGGCTTTAGAAGCCTGGGAATTTTGAGTAGGCCCTGAGCTGCAGGTCAGCTTGCCCCAGGATCTATCATGTACCACCTCCCAAGGCTTGGAAGCTCTAATCGTTAACAGGGGGCCAAGTTCAGGCTTGGGTATGGTCAGTTCCCAGAGCAACAGAGAGAACAACAAAAACCACAGGTTGCCAATGGTCATGAGCTTGGAAATTCCCACCTTGTTTCCTAGGTCACCTATGCTAGCCAATCAAAGTACTGTTGCTTGATGATGCTTGATTCTGCCTTGCTGAAATGTATTTAACCTGAACTAAAATTCTGTTCGGGGTCACCTCCTTCTCCTTGAATGGAGACGCTTTGGGGGTGACCTCAGCATGCTGATTAATAAAATCCTCTTGAGTTTTGAAAAAAAAAAAAAAAAAAAACAAAGAAATAAAGAAAGAAACTAAAAACACAACTACCATATGATCCAGGTCTGTCACTACTGGATATCTACCTTAAGGAACTTAGATCAGCATGCCACAGAAATACTAGCTGTATTTATTGCCATTCTATTCATGACATCCAGAAAATGCCCCAGACTTGTAGAGGGGTTTTAATACAGCAACATGGCTACTCTGGCTGGAATACATACACATCCTTAGCACACACTTTTAATGCCCCTCTGGCTGTAATATAGACACATCCTTAGTACTCACATATAATCCCAAACAATAAAGGTAAAGTTAGTTTATAGAAGGAAACACCCATGTTGAACACAATGTTAAATTGGATGGCAGACCAAGAGATGAATCAGAGAAAGATTTGACAGAATAAGATATGCCCAATTCTCACAAGAAGAGAGAGGAAAGGGAAGTTCCTTAAAAGAGCAGCTCAGAGAGACAGAGAGGAGGCAGTTTTACAGAGAAAGGTTGTTTACTGGGGCAGTTTTACAGAGACAGGTTGAAGAGAGAACAAGCTAAACACAGAAGAAGACAGAATGAGAAGGAGCCAAGGTTGCAGTCCAGAAATAGCAGCACACAGACCATTCAGACACTGGTCTCAGATATGATGAAAATTTATTGAACACTTAATTCTAACTGATGGATCAGGGACACAGTGGACTCAGGAGCCAAACTGTAACCCTGGTCTGTTCTCAGGGTAGGCTTTTTATAGGAAAACCAAGTCCAGAAGCCAAGGGGAGGCCAATATTACATTTCAAATGCATTTGGGCTTTCTAGACAAACCATATGAGCTGACATTCAAGATGATTGTTCCTAAGTGAGATAAGTGGGGCTATAGTTAGGGGTTTTCCAGAGTACTAAGATAACAGAGTATGAGTAATAGAATCATAAGCTATGAAGTCTTTTTTATCTTTCAAGGGAATTATTTTTTCAGTGTCAGCATGAGAGATGAAAGCTAGTCTATTGTCTGATCCCAAGATTGTGTGAGTACCAAATCAAGGCACAATTTCCTTAATGAGTTTTTTACTAGAGTCTGGGCAGTTTCCTTCTTGGTAAGAAATGCCTCAGTCCATCCTGAAAAGGTATCTATGAACCCTAAAAGATATCTATGTCTACATTTTCTGGGTTTTACCTCTCTGTCTCCCAGTACACTCCTGGTAAAGTTCCTCTCTCATTCCTGGCCCTTTTCACTTTGGGAGCAGGGCTCATCATCTGACAAGAGTGATATTCAGTGACAATATCTTGTAATTCTTTCATTTGATTTGGGACATAATTTAGGAGATATTAGTTTTTTCATTTTATTTATTCCTAAATGGGTGTTGTCATAGAGTTATCTAACCAAAGTTTGTCCCAGAATTTTAGGCATTATTTTTCTTCCATACACAATATGTCTCCATCCATCCTTGACATAGGTGTTGAATAGGAGCTGATATATTTGATCATCTTCTTCAGATGTTGAGTGTTCTGGTAATAACTGGATCAGGGAGAGCTACTGGGAGATGTTAGAGTCTCTGGCCACCTCTTAGGCTGCTTGGTGTACTCTGCAATTGCCCATAGCTTTTGGTGTTTGTCCCTTTTGGTGTCCTGGGCAGTGTATGGCCAACCTTTTGGGTAACCATAGGGCAGTCAAGAGATTTAGTATTTCTTGTTTATTTTTAATGGTATTTCCCTCTGTAGTCAATAGCCCTCTTTCACAGTAAATTGCCCCATGGATGTGGGCAGTAGCAAATACATATCGGCTATAGTGTAGATGTTAACCATCTTGTCATTTCCCAATTTGAGTGCCTCTGCAAAGGCTATCAGCTCTGCTCTCTGGTCTGATGTCCCTCTCAGGAGAGGGGATGCCCATAATGTCTGACCCAACTCAAGCCTACTGCTGCTGTTTCTGCATACCTGATGCCGTCTTCTGTGAAGATGTATACCTGGTGAGGTATGCATTGGTCCAGAGCTGGTCAGTCAAGTCTGGTTAAGTTTCATGTTTATGCTGAGGGATTTTTAAGCAATCATGTATTGGTGGAATTTCTAGGTCAGGATTAGGTAGCAATGTGGCAGGGTTCAAAAAGGTGCTAGGGGCAAAGGACAATAGGGGTGGTTAGCAACAGGGACTGATAATGAAGCAATCTGGCATTTGAGATCCATCAATCATGGTGACTCTTGAGGGCTACCTCTATGCTGTGAAGGGTTGTAATGGTTAAGGGCTATCCCAAGGTTAGTTTGTCTGCATCTCTAGTTATCAAGACCATGGCTGCTATAGTTCTCAGGCAGTTTGACCATCTTGTCACTACTGAGTCCAGTTTATTATATAACTAGGCCACTGGCCTTCACCAGGGACTCAGATTTTAAGTCAATACCCCTTTCATGACACCCTGGTTTCACCCACAAGCAAATGGAAAAGTTTAGTTACATCAGGCAGGGCCAGGGCTGGGACAGACAGTAATGTTAATTTTAAACTTTTGAAAGCTTTTTCTGCTCTCCTGTGTACATTTAAAAGTCTCTTCTTTCCCCCTAGTGGCCTTGTAGAATGACTTAGCTCTTTCAACAAAATCAGGAATCCAAAGTCCTCAGAAGCCTGTTGACCCCCCAAAACTCTCAGACGTTATGTATGTTCTTGGGCATCAGGATGCCCAGAATGCTTTCTTTGTGGGTATAAGACTGGCTCCATTGCCCCCTTACCCCTTGAGTTGGAAACCCAGGTAGGTTACTTCAGTCACACAAACCTGGGCTTTCTCCGCTGAAACCCTATACCCCAGTTTTTGAGGTATTTTCTGGGAGGACTGGGGTTCTAGATAGGTGTCAATATTTGAGACAGCCAAAAGCATATCATCCACATTTTGAAGTAAAGCACATTTGGCATTTTCTGTCTGTACTCAGGTAAGTCCTGATATAAGGCTTTGTCAAAGATGGTTGGTAAATTCTTGAATCCTTGGGGAACCCTGGTTCAGGCCAGTTGTCTGCTAAATCCATCCTCAGGAACTTGCCATTCAAAGGGAAGAAGCACTGGCTATTTTTATCTAGGGGAATACTAAATAAGGTATCTGTCACGTCCAAGATGGTGTACACTTGCTTCTCTGGAAGCAAAATGCTCAAAAGAGTATACAAATATTGTCAAAAAACCAAATATGCTCCAGGAAAAAATTACCTGACCCCTCCCCCCCAAAAAAAAAGGTAATTGTCCCAGAGTTAGGATTAGGGCAAGGCTCTGTTCTTATCTTTCCAGGAGATTGAAAGCATCCATTCAAGGAATCCAGGGACAACTGGACAATGGAAACCTCAGCAGAAAACAGATCAGACACCGAAGAAGATGCGTGGCCCAGAGGATCCAGCCTTACAGACTTCCTCAAAAGCTGTTTCCTCAAAAGTCTACACCCACAACAACTCAAAATCTCTAAGATTGTTCAGCTCCACAGACTGCTCCAGCCAGAACTCCAGTAAAACCCTGAAGATCAGCTACAGTCTACAAACTTCTTTTTTTTTAATAATTTATTTTTTATTTCTTCAAGTTACATCTCAATCACAATCCCCTCCCTACTCCCCCCCTCCAGTCCCACCCTTCCACCCTCCTAAAAAAAAAAAAACCCTTCTCTTTCCCTTTTTTTTTTTTTTTTTTTGTTTAAGGTATTTCTTTTTTCCCCCCAAAAGCTCTCCCTTTCAGTCCAAAAAATGGTTCTTTTTCTTATAACTATAAATACAATACAAAACAACAGAAATAAATAGGCCACAATTATAAGTGTTATATGGCTTAGCATACATTCCCAATGTCCAGTCCATATGTATTTGGCACCTGACTTTAACATTCTACTATCTAACCATCTCCATGAGTTTAAAGTTCTATATCTAACTCAGCTTTCATACTAATTTGCCTCATAATTTTAAAAACATCGTCTTAGATCCAGAACACCCTCTTGATTCCTAAACAACTCAAAATTTAACTATGAGACTCTAGCTATCTATTCTTCAACCACCTAAGAGACCTGAGACGGATAAATATATCTGATTATATAGGAAGTGCAGGGCCTGCAGCTTCCAAAACTAAAAAATGACATACCAGTGGCTGCCTGGACAGTTTCCATTTTCTCTCCATACATTACAGCATCAATCTTCAGCCATTTGGCCCCATTTCTCTGACAGACATTGATTGTAGAGCAGGAATTATGAAGGACTTACCTACCCTGTCTTGGCAGAGCTAGGCTGTCGACTTATCTGCTTCCAAGTTTTGTCCTTTTGGACAGAAGTCTGTCTACAGTTGAAGCAAGAAGTTTTTCTTGCCAAGAGAACGGCTTACCACCAATTCAATCATCTCCCACTGGAGATTCTTCGATGCTCATCTTCTACTTGGAGTAGAATAGGGGGTGCTGTCAGGAGCTGACATGTCTCAATATCAAAAAATCTTAAGTTAAGAAAACATCTTTGAATGCCATATCCTGCAGATCTCTTGAGGTTTTTGAAGATGCCCTATCTATCTCTTATATTTAGATAAGCAAATATTGCTTGTCTCTTAGCAACTTGATTTCTGAGTAGCTTAGAAAATAACTGTGATAGACTGTCAGAGTAACTAACAAAATGACACGTTTTCATGACTATTAGTTTCCGTTTCTTAATTATCCTAAACAGTTTATGTCGGTTGGTAGCGAGAGGTCAAAACTTGACATTTCATTTTTAAGTATTACTATGAACAATACCTTTAAGAAGCGTTACCCTTAATTTTGTATCATTATACAAAGATCAATACCAATGTGGCCAAATATAATCTTAATTTTGTATCAATATACAAAGATCAATACCAATGTAGCCCAATACAATCTTAATTTACATTAATATACAAGGGTCAATACCATTGTGGCCAAATATAATCTTAATTTTGTATCAATATACAAAGATCAATACTGATGTAGCCCTATACAATCTTAATTTTGCATTAATATACAATGATCAATACCAATTTAGCCAAATATAATATTAATTTTGTATCA
>CAJQZJ010033081.1:3421011-3438774 GCA_907164525.1 Lophiomys imhausi | reverse complement strand
AAGATGTTTTTAAAATTGTGATGCAAGTTAGTATGAAAGCTGAGTTAGATATAGAACTTTAAACTCATGGAGATGGTTAGATAGTAGAATGTTAAAGTCAGGTGCCAAAGACATATGGACTGGACATTGGGAATGTATGCTAAGCCATATAACTCTCATAATTGTGGCCTATTTATTTCTGTTGTTTTGTATTGTATTTATTGTTATAAGAGAAAGAACCACTTGTTGGACTGAAAGGGGGAGCTCTTCGGGGGGAAAAGGTATACCTTAAACTAAAAAAAAAAAAGGGGAGGGGATGGGGGGTGGGGGGGGAAGGGGGGGGAAGGGTGGGACTGGAGGGGGAGTAGGGAGGGGATTGTGATTGAGATGTAACTTGAAGAAATAAAAATAAATTATAAAAAATTAAAATAAAAGTAAAAAATAGTATACGGGTTAGAGACTGTAGGGTGAATGTCTTCCACATAATGGTTTTCTTCTCTTAGGTCCTCAACCAATCTACAGTGCTTTCCTCTGGGCTTTTTGACTGGCAACAAAGGTGTGTTCCAGGGAGACCTGTAGGACACCAGGATTCCATGGTCCCATGGGTGATTAATGTGCAGTGTGATGCCCTGGGGGGACTCGGAGGACAAGAGGTATTGTTTTACTCTAATGAGATTTGCAATTGCCTTCAGATTTACAACCACTGGAGGTCAATGGATGGGAAGCCCAGGGGGATTATTTTCTGCTCATACCCCAGGGATCAGTCACCTCTCTAGGACAGTAGACAACAGTCTGGTCTCTTCTGTCCTTGGCACAAGGTGATATTGATCCTCCAAAGATAGGACACAGACCAGAGTGGGATCTGCTCAAACAAAAACATCTCCCTCAGGGGAGAACTGAATATGGGCACCCATTTTTGTTAGCAAGTCTCTGCCCAACAGGTGGTAGGGACATTCAAGTATGACCAAGAAGGAGGAGGCCACAGTCTGCTTCCCCACGTCTGACCAATTGTTGGTCCAGGCATATGATTTTGTACCAGCGGCACCCTATACCAAAGTTGCCTGCTGGGTCATCAGCCCCAGAAGGTTTTGAAGAATGGAATAGTATGCTCCAGTAACAACAAGAAAATCCACCAGGTGTTGCCCAACTTGTAAGTTATCTAAGAATGGGGAGGGGACTTCAAGCCCTGACAGCCTCAGTCTGACAGTTACATAATGCCCTTAGGCTTTTGGTTACTTTTTGAGGGTTGGGGGCATTCACCTTTCCAAAGGTCCATTTCCTTCCAATAGATACATTGGTCCTTCTGAAGTATAGAGTGGGCCACTCTTAGTCAACTGGTCCTTTCCTTCCTTGGGTTTCTGGGGCCCTTTATTGTAGTTTCTTTGGTGCTTCTGAACTATGACTATCATTTTTTAGGTCTGCTTGTCTTCATAATTTTCCCTGTTATTTAGGGATTCTTCCTGCTCCTAGATGCATTGCAGATGTGCCTGATATGTCACATGTGTATCAGTAGGTGGCAGAAAGGAGGGAGGCTGTATCTACAGTCAGTTCTCTGACCTATGAACATCTGAATGAATAGTAGCCTAACATTCCTGAAAAACAGAGCAAGCTGGATACCAACACAACATTGGCACCATGGGGTAGCCTGTTATTACTACCAGACCAGTACCAGGCAAGCACCAGATGGGCTTCCAGGACAGGAAACAAGCCAGAAACTAGACGAACTATGCTTGGCCCTGGATTTGGGGGTTGTGGAGACCCAGCCCTGGGGTGAGATCTGTCACAGATGGGATCACAAGGGCAGGAGAGTTGTCCCGGCCTCTCACATGCTATAGCATTCAGAGAGCAGGCCCTGCACCTTGCCTGGGTAGCACATTACAGCTGGTCCTGGATATGGGGGTTGTGGGTGAGCCACTCCTGAAGGAGTGAGTGTGGGAGCGCCAGTCCTGCCTTCTGTCTGCTATGTGGTGATGTTAGCTAGGGAGAGACCTCCTCCCCTCACTTTTGCCCTCACCACCATTGGCCAACAGGAGACCTGTCTGAGATGAGCTTACAAGAGCAAGAGAGCTGTCCCTGCCCCTCACATGCTGCAGCACTCAGGAGAGCAGGCCCTGCACCTGGCCTGGGTAACACATTACAGCTGGTCCTGGATATGGGGATTGTAGGTGAGCCAGCCCTGAGGGATTGAATGTGGGAGAACCATCCCTGCCCTCTGTCTGCTATGTGGTGGTGTTGGCTAGGGAGAAATCCCCTCCCCTCTTTTTTACCCTCACCACCATTGGCCAACAGGAGATCTGGCCCAAATGGGGTTACAAGAGCAGGAGAACTGTCCCTGCCCCTCACATGCTGCAGAACTCTGGAGAGTAAGCCCTGAACCTTTCCTTAGTAGAACTGGCTCAGCAAGTGGGGGTTGCAAGTCCAGAACCAGGGTTTTGAGTTGGCCCACCACAACATCTACTCCATGGATGAACTGCTGGAGTGCAAGAAGAGCCCAGTTCCACAACACAAAACTACAGGATCTCCATGATACAGGACAGTTACAGCATATCTGAGAGAAGTTCCAGTGAGTATCCAGTACTAACAAAGTAGTAGAACCCAGAAGCCTCATACCAGACCAAAGAGTCATTTTAATGAACATTTGCAAGCAAAATATGGGACAAAATGAAATATTGTGAGACACACTGCAGCTTCCACAATGAGATTTAATTTTTATGCTGGGGCAGATTTCAAGGGTGGAGGGTGGGTCTGAGGGGAGGTGGGAGATGAGAGGGAATAGAGTGCATGATGTAAAATTCACATAATAAAAATTTTTCAATTAAAAAAAAAACAAAACAAAAGAAAGTGTTTTGATCAATCTCCATTAGTTCTGACAAATTCTTTCCTTTGAAATCTTTAATCTTCTTTTGAATATCAGGAGCCAATTGACCCACAAAGTCCATGTTGATGGCTTGCTGGTTTTCTAGTGCCTTAAGGTCAACTGGGCCATAGGTATGAGATGCATCCAGGAGCCTCTCCAAGAAGGCAACCAGAGACTTTGTAGGTCATTGTACTACCTGACTCACCTTTGACAAATTTGTGGGCCACATGGCAGCTGTCCAGAGACCCACGAGATGAATCTAGCAAGAATCAGAGTCCCAGTTGGGGCTAATCTGAGGGAAAGCAGCACCAATGATTGAAGGATTCTCATAGTATCTGCCATTGTTCCTTGGAACCATGGGCTTCCCACCCAATGTGGTCCCATTCCTCTACGGTAAGGAGGATCTGAAGGAGCTGTTGAGCGTTATCCCAGGTAGGATGGTGGGTATGAAAAATAGTCTCCAGAAGGGAAATTAGAGCCTGAGGGGTTTTTTTGGAAAAAAGGAGGATTATGACCTTTCCAGTTTTAAATATCACTAGTGGAGAAAGGTGGTACCAGACGAACCTGGTACAACCTTTTTATGGTACATAAACCATAAAAAGCATCTCTCTCACTTGAGTAGGGGTGCAACAATGGCACATAAAGGGAAAAGTCTCAGTTGTGGAGCTAAAGAGGCTACCAAATGAAGTATGGAATGGATGAGTTACAGTATAAGAAGAAACTGAGGATGAGGACGAAGATAGAAGAAGTTCTGCTGTGGGAAAGGCTGGGGCCTCGGATCCTTGGGCTTCCCCTGGCATTAGATAAGGCACCAAGTCATCGTCCTCAGGCTGAGAAAGAATGAGGGGTGGACCCCATGTGGAATCTGTGGAGGAAAGAGAAAGGGAGGCATACTCATCACATGGTGGGTGTGGGGGTGGCTTCTCTAGCTGTGTCAGGAGTTTTGCACATAAGAAAATGGCTGCCTCTTCTGTGGTAGTTGTTGGGGGCAGAGAGGCCAATTCCCCAACCAATGAGGGTCTGCCAATAGGTACCACTAGGTGATGAAATAAGGGTTCTGGTTAGGATGACAGGGATTATGAAGAATAATAGCCTGGATGGGAAGAAGATAAGAGATCTTGAAAGATCACCTCCGTCAGCCAGAATACACCAAAGGAAGGACCCTTGAATACACAAAGGCTCCTAAGTTTACCAAGAAAGACTTGGTCAACAGATAGGTTGGCAATCTTGTGGAAATCCTTAAAGTAATGTAGAATTGCCACAAGGGGGTGTCTAGAACAGAAGAGGATTGCCCCATAATGGAGTAGTTCATAATGCTAACAGTTAGGTAGATGAGAATAGCGCTGGGGGAAAAAAAGCCAAAAAAAAGCAAAAGCAATAACAAACAGACAAGAGCAAAGCCAATTATCAAAGACAGGAAGTCCTGCTCAAGTCCAAAGGTATGAATTATAATCGGTCCTTCTTCATTAAAAAATTGATTGACAGGAGATTCCAAGATGTTGGCAGCCAGCACGAACACATTTTGAATGTGAGGAAAACAGCTAAAACACCACAGAGATATAACATGCTGAGCAACAATCTGAGAGGCTTGAACCACTGGGTTTCACCTGGTGAACCCAGGAACTAATAAAACTCCCTGGGTGAGACTCTCAGAAAAACAGATCAGTGGAAGCTGTGGAAATTAGGGAAACAACACTTTTCACAATAGCCACAAATACCATAAAATACCTGGAGTAACTCTAACTAAGCAAGTGAAAACCTGTATGACAAGAACTCCAAGTTCTTGAACAAAGAAATTGAAGAGAACATCAGAAGATGAAAAGATCTCCCATGCTCATGGATAAGTAGGACCAACATAATAAAAATGGCCACCCTACCAAAAGCAATATAAAGATTCAATGCAATTCCTATCAAAATACCAACACAATTCTTTACAGACCTGGAAAAGACAATTTTTGACTTCATATGGAAACGAAAAACAAAATGGCTAAATAAATCTTATACAATAAAAAAAAAAATCTGGAGGTATCACCATCCCAGCTTTCAAGCTATACTACAGAGCAATAGTAATAAAAAAACAGCATGGTACTGGTATAGAAACAGACCAGTGGATCAATGGAATCAAATTGAAGGCCCAAAAATGAACCCGCACACCTATGGTCACTTAATTTTTGACAAAGAAGCCAGAACTGTACAATGGAAAAATGACAGCATCTTCAACAAATGGTGCTGGTCTAACTGGATGTCTACATGTAAAAGAATGCAAAAAGACCCATACTTATCACCTTGAACAAAACTTAAGTCCAAGTGGATCAAAGATCTTAACATAGAGCCCAACACACTAAATCTAATAGAAGAAAAAGTGGGGGAAAGCCTCAAACTCATTGGCACAGGTGAAAACTTCCTGAACAGAACACCAATAGCTCAGGCTCTAAGACCAACAATCAATAAATAAGACCGCATGAAACTGAAAAGCTTCTGTAAGGCAAAGGACACTGTCATTCGAACAAAATGACAACCTACAGATTTGGAAAAGATCTTTACCAACCCCACATCCAACAGAGAGCTAATATCCATAATTTACAAAGAACTCAAAAATTAAATGCCAAGGAACCAAATAATCCACTCAAAAATGGGGAACATGGCTAAACTGAGAATTCACAAAGGAGTAGTAATATCAAGTGGCCGAGAGACAGTTGAAGAAATGCTCAACATCCTGAATCATCAGAGAAATGCAACTCAAGATAACTCTCAGATTCCATCTCACACCTGTCAGAATGGCTAAGATCAAAAATTCAAATGACATCACATGCTGGCAAGGTTGTGGAGAAAGGGAAACACTCCTCCATTGCTGGTGGGAGTGCAAACTTGTACAACCACTATGGAAATCAGTCTGGCAATATCTTAGAAAACATGGAATAGCTCTACCCAGCCATACCACTTCTGGGTATACATCCAAATGATTCCTCACCAAACCACAAGGACATATCCTCATCTATGTTCATAGCAGCTTTTTTTGTAATAGCTAAAAACTGGAAACAGCCCAGATATCCCTCAATCAAAGAATGGATTAAAAAAAAAAAACGGTGGTACATTTACACAATGGAATACTACTTAGCTATCAGAAACAAGGAAATCATGCAATTTGCAGTCAAATAGATGGAACTAGAAAAGTTCATTCTGAGTGAGCCAACTCAGACTCAGAAAGATGCACATGGCCTCTATTCACTTATAATTGCATTTTAGCTATATAGTACAGGATAACTATCCTACAACCAACACACCAAAAGGAATAGAAACATAGACTTTGTTACCTGTTAGCAGGACACTTTGACCTACTGGTGCTGGCATGTAGGCCCCCAGTGCATGAGGAAGCTCTTAGTACCCATATGACTGCTGAACTGGGGGTGGGACTGATATGTAGGAACATCCAACTATGGAGGAGTAGGATAGGAGGGAAGGGGGACAGGGTGAGAGAGTGGGACTGGGAGGGGTAGAAATAGGGCACTGTGATGGAGATGTTACTTGAAGTAATAAATAAACTTTAAAAAATAAAACAGAAACATGCAACTCAAAAAAAATTGATTGATGAAAAAGTGAGTCAAGATACAGCACACCACAGGGTTTGAAGAGATGACACAGTAGTTAAAAGCACTTTTTGATATTTTAGAGGACCAGGGTTCATTTTCCAGCATCCATATTGGACAGTTCACAACTACCAGTAACTCAAGCTCCAGGAAATCTGACACCGTAATCTGGCTTATTTGGACCCACACATGCACCTACACTTACACACACACAAATTCATCTTTTTAAAAAGAAGATGTAACATACCTATTTTGCTGAGTGCCAGCACTCATTTTTTTGACTAAAAAGCAAATATGGGTTTCACTGTGAAATTTTCATACATCCCTAACATTAGACTTTACACTTATTTGCACCCCACTCCCTAACCTTTCCTCTCTTTCACCCTTGTGTTTTCAAGGCACACTTCTTTGCCTGGCCTTGTTCCCTTTCCTTCTGTTGCTTTAAGACTTCTTTTTCTTTCATTGTCATCCTCCACACCCACTGTCCTCCCACGCCTACATCCACATATTCAGCCTCATTTAAATCTAGATTCTGCATGTGAGCAAAAACATACAATGTTTGTCTTTTTGAGTCTGACTTTTTATGCTGGTGTCTTACTACCATCTCCTTCACCTTCAACCCAAAAAACAGTTTAGCCTATTAACATGTGCCCTTTTAAACCTTTTGATGGACCTCTGGATATTGCTGTTCTCTCTCTCTCTCTCTCTCTCTCACTCTCTCTCTCTCTCTCTCTCTCTCTCTCTCTCTCTCTCACTTCCTCTCTCCCTCTCCTTATTCCCTCTCCACCTCTCTAGTTAGAGAAACAATAGGCAACTCATGTCTACTGAGCAGATATAAGAAATACCAACACAATTCACAAAAGATTATAGAGCTAAACAGGAAACTATCATTGAATAAAAGCATTCACACTCTGAATATTAGGCAGATGGAAATTTAAACCTTGTTTCTCACACAGGGCTTGTGTAAATATATAAAAACATTTGTAAGCTGGACAAAGGAGGACTTTGTTTTAGACAACAAGGAAACACAAGAGATTGTAAAGGTAAACACAAATTCTGTTCCTAAAGCTCATTAGCCATCTTGTTCTTTTGACCTTGACTGCAGTTGTGGAGGACATCAGCATTCAAAGTGATAGCTGGGTTTCTAAGTTATATCAAACATATTACATAGGCTTTACTGAAGCATAAAAAGCATAAAATTAACCTGAAAAAATTACCATAGTAAGAAACTAGGATTATACAAAACAAAAACAAATCAAATACAAAAAAATTACAGTGCTATGATTTCTAGGTTTTAAATAGACAACTTGTACCTAATATGGAATGTTCTGGTTGTTGCTAATTTAAATAAGTGATTGAGCACAGTGGAAAAGCCTGACACAGCACAGCGAGCAGTCCCCACAGCAACTATTTGACATTCCTGCTGATAGTTTCTGACTTTGATCCATTCAAGGAACACACCAATCTAAACCAAGAGATGTTAGGCTGGAAACTTCATTGTACTCTTCAAGAGTACTCAGCTTCATTAAATGAATTAATAAGATAGATAGATAGATAGATAGATAGATAGATAGATAGATAGACAGATGAGAAAATTATGCAATTTTTTGGTTTAAAGGACCCAATGAGACTATGCAAAGATAACAAATGCATACTTTTTGGATTCTGAAGTTGAAGCAACATTAATCATAATATGTCAATATGATATAATGTGGTAATGTATTAAGGCCATGTAAGGCATGAGAGGGTAAATCTGAGTATGAAGACTATAATAGACAGTATTGTTAAATTTATTTTTAATTTCTTAGGTATGGAGAATATTTCTCTTTAGGAAGGTATATGCCATCTGAAATATTTAGAAATCGAATAGTATGGTGGCTGCAATCTATAATAATATTGTAAAAATAATATATGTATATATATTTGTGAAAAGATTTATCAATGAGAAGACAGATGACTTGAAAGAGTCACATGACCCTGAGTTTTCCATGGAAGAAGAGAGATGTGTGGATAGTCACGTGATCTCATAGTTTCTAGAATGAGATATTAACAGATGAAGAAACCAAGAAGTGTATGGTATTATGCTAACAGATGAGGAGTTATTCTGTGGGCCTTTCAATGGCCTTTCCTGGAGCTCTAATGTTTTTCCAGTACATATATTTTTAGAAAAATAAAAAACACAGTCATGGTTATGTTTCATTCACATATTATGAACTAGATGATAAACTAACACGTTGATTGGCTCAGGTTGCTTCCTTATGAATGCTGTGTTGTTGTGTATAATTTATATACACAAACAGTATTCACACATGAGTGTGTGTATAGAATATTTGAAATGCAATTATTCATACTGTTAAGATTGGTTTAGTGTAAAAAAGTGGAAATTTAGGGGGTAGTTATATCTACTCTTGTACATGATTATAACGGAGTTTCTGAAATATAGTAACAGTGTAGTATCTGTGATGGTGATTCTCAAGAGTCAATTTGTTGAGATCTAGAATCACCTGGGGCTATATAGACCTTTTAGGGTGACTGTGGTAGATAATCTTGTTATTTATTAAGTTTAATTAAGGTGGAAAGATCCACCCACTATGGGGTCTGATCTTAGACTGTGTATATTAAAAAGAAGAAAGACCAAATGAGTTAGCTTTGTTGCCAGCACCACATGTCTGAGGAAACATGACAGAGAACCATGAGAGTTTGAAGTACTCTTTCAGACCCACATACTTGAAGAGAGGTAACTAGTAAGATAAGATTGATTTCTGAAATATAAAATCTTCTGACTTTGATTGTTGCCAGCTCTGAAATATGCTGAGTATATTCTCACAGAGGAAATCATGTAGCCCTTCTGAGCATGAACTTTCATTATAAATTATTTACACAAGTTGTGATGGTTGATTTTGATTGTCAAATTAACTGGAACTAGAATCACCTGGGAGACTTCTGTCCATTCCTCTGAAGATGTATCCAGAAATAATTAACTGAGTTGGTCAGGCCTGACCTCAGAGTAGACAACATTTTCCAAACTGAAAGTAGCCTAAGGATAAATACATCCCAGGGAAAAAGCAGTGTTGTCTGCCTGCTTTACCTTCTTCCTAAGTGACCACGTGTCCCTTAATCACCACCAACACCCCATCACTGGTGATGTTGTCACCACCATTATCTCCTGATATCAGATACTACCTTCCTTGGCCCTTCCTAAATGTACTGAGAAAAGCAATAGAGAGACACATCTGCTCCAGGCAGCACCTGGCAGCTACTTAATAAAAGATGATGGGCATCAAAGAAACAAATGTGGCAAGACAGCCACTGGACAAGGAACTATCCTTGTTTCAACTGCTGATAGCAGGCTATTTGCCAATCTGTGAACAAGCAGAACACTGAAAAGGTGGCTACCTAACATTACAAATACAAGGTAGGCCAGTCCTTCAATATTCCTGCTTCACAGAGAAGGTTGTCAGATATTCTGGGCCTGTAGGCTGAAGACTGGATGCCCCAACAGTACAGAGAAACTGTGAGTGACTGTTCAAAGAGCTAGCAACCTCTGTCATTACTACAGTTTTGGAGGTTGCTAATTCTACACTTCCTACATACTCGTATAATAATTTAATTTCTTTCTCAAATCTCTGATAGGGTTGAAGATTAAATAGTTATAGTCTTAGTTGTTTAGGGTTTAATAAATGTATTAGGTCAAAAAGATGTTTGTAGGTTGATAAATGCAAGTAAGAATATAAAATGATTTAGGTGCAGAACTCTAAGATAGGTAATGGAATTCTTTCTCCAAGATGCCCAAATACAAATGGACTGGACATTGGAAATATAATTCTAAGTTGATAGATATCCTAACTGTGCTTATGATACGTAGTTCATTAAAATTTTAAAAGCCTTATTTAACTAAAAGGGGAAAATGCAGTAAGTTTTTTTTCCTGAAAAACCAGTTATGAGAATATTTTTTGTTTTGATGCCAGGTGTGAGACTGCTTCAGTATGTCCACAGATGTTAACCATAAATGTGCCCCAAAGCAATAAGGGGCATTGCTTATCCAGCTGCAGAAAGTTGAACTTTAGGAACTCTGGAGAGGGGAAAAATGCCAGAGCCCAGAGAAGAAGGAGGGACACTCTAAAAAAGTAAGAGGTTGCTGCTCTCCCTGCTGGTGTTCCTAGCACAGTTATGTCCTGCTCCTGCTAAAACTACTGTTTGGTGGTTTTCTGTGTTGGTTGTTGGTGACTTACTGGACTTTGGGATACACTGACTACTGAAATTGGTAGTGCCTGAAAAGAAGCAGAAAAACATAATCAGCAGGAAGTAGTTAAAAGAGACCTTCATCCTTATGCCCTCTAACTATTTTCATCTCCTATCTAGGCTTGGAGGGTTGGAAGGAATAAGGGTTGGAAGGGAGGTAAAGAATTAATTACTGGGGTGGAGTGTCCCTGACTAACAGTCTCTCACCACAGATCAGGAGTCATATGAGGGCCAAGAGCCTCTTCATTCACCAGGGGCCTACGAGGCAGTACTGCCAGTGAAAGGTGTCTCCTTGCTACTGGGGGAATACTAAAAAAAAAGACCAACAAACACACAAACCCACAAAAACAAAGAATATTAACAAGAAAAGAGAGGAAAAAGAGAAGGGAAAAGGAAAAAGAAAAAGATTAAAAAAAAAAAGTTTATGTCCATGTTCCTTTTGGTGTGTTGGTTGTAGTACAGATATCCTGTACAATATAGCTAAAATCCTACTATAAGTGAATAGATGCCATGTGCATCCTTCTGAGACTGGGTTAGCTCACTCAGGATGAGCTTCTCTAGATCCATCCATTTGGTTGCAAATTGCATGATTTCATTGTTTCTGATAGCTGAGTAATATTCCATTGTATAGATGTACCACAGTTTTTTAATCCATTCTTCAGTTGAGGGACATCTGGGTTGTTTCCAATTTCTAGCTATTACAAATAAGGCTGCTATGAACATAGATGAGGAGACCTCCCTATGTCTCTGTGAGAGGTCCAAGATGGAAGGGTCAGGGGGTAGAACATGGGAGGGTGGGTCTGGGAGGTGGGAAAAGAGGAAAATATGATAAGGATGTAACCTGAAGCAACAAACAAATAAATTTATTAACAAAAAAAAAAAAAAAAGGGCAGGTGGCAGGGCTGAAACACTGTGAATGCAATAGAGGATACAGCCATTCGGCCTGGTTTTGCAGACCTCCAGGTGTCGAGAAGACGTGGAGCTAAGGTAAAGTAAAAGAGAATTGTGGTGTTGGCCCATGCCTTTGACTTCAGCGGAGACGGGGCGGGGGGGGGAGGGGGGAACACCGTAG
Organism: Lophiomys imhausi; assembly: GCA_907164525.1. Taxonomy (NCBI): domain Eukaryota; kingdom Metazoa; phylum Chordata; class Mammalia; order Rodentia; family Muridae; genus Lophiomys; species Lophiomys imhausi. Next base: position 3,427,037 of record CAJQZJ010033081.1, on the reverse strand, counting down.
AGTTGGTGGTCTTATGTATTCTGGAGTCATACGGAGCGGGGTGGTGAGGGTGCATACTCTTGGTCCCACCATTCAAGAAGAGTACACCCTTGGTCCCAGCTCCCAGCACACTGGAGACAGAAACGGGCAGATCCAGGAGCTCAGGGTCAGCCTGATGCAGGGCAAACTCTAAATAGAGAAAGACTTCGATCCAGGAGTGGTGGAACACATCTTTGATCCCTTCAGATGGGAACCACAGGTCTCTGATCCCAATAATTAGAGTTCAGAGACACACACATGGGATTTGGAGGGACCTAGGTTTGGAGGCTACTTACAAAAGGCCTTCTCGATGCAGGCAGATTGTCCTTTGGGATCTCAAAATATATACACTGGAGCTGGTTTAGCTCCAAGGTGACAGAATGATTTCTTCTTTAACCCGGATTGAAAGATAACGATTTGTATGTTGTCGGAAGGCCAAATTTGCTTCAGGAGAAGTATTACCTAGCCCCCCCCCCAAAAAAAATAAAGAGGGTAATGGTCCCAGGGTTGGGATTGGGGCAGGGCTCTGTTCTGATCTTTCCAGGAGAACCGAAGCGTCCATTAGTGAAGCCCGGGGACGGCTGGACAGCGTAAACCTCAGCAGAGAGCAGAATCAGGCACCAAGGAGGACGAGTGACCCAGTTGATTCTGCCTGGCAGACCTCCTCAATAGCTGCCTCCATTGGGGGCCTGCAACCACGGCAATCCAATGTCGCTGGGACCGTTCAGCTCTACACAATGCCCCGGCCGGAACCTCAGTGAAGCCTGCAAGATCAGCTTCTGCCTACAAACTCCTTAGGTTATCTAAACAGCTGAGAACAGATGGACTGAACATAAAAGGATTGTACTAACACTTTTTAACCATTTTTTCCATTTGGGTTCGGGCCCCAAACAGGTCTACTATGACCCAAGTCAGCAGGAAGTCACTTTAAGAGAGCGATGTCCCATGCCCAGAGGGTGGGGAGGGTGTTTCTCCGCCCTTCTTTTTGGTTATTTGAAGGATAACTGAAAACTCTGATATTTAGGGGAAGAGATTACAAGCTGATAAATGGTTCTGTTTAATGGGTTTTGGAGGTTAGCCCCAGGGACTTCCTACTTTTCCTTTTCTGTATCCTTCTTCCTTTCCTATGTAGGAGTGCATAGGCTTGAGAAAAATGAGACATAGACATAGCACAGGAAGGTCCAAGAAGAAGGGGCAGATTATTGAATATGCCCTTATACCTTTGTATATTGATACAAAATTAGTAGTATATTTGGCTAAAGTGGTATTGACCATTGTTTATTGTGCAAAAATAAGATTGTATTGGATTACATTGGTATTAATCTTTGTATATTGATACAAAATTAAGATTATAGTTGGCCACAATGGTATTGACCCTTGTATATGGACGTAATATTAAGATTGTATTGGGCTACATAGGCATTGATCTTTGTATATTGATACATAATTAAGAGTATATTTAACCACAATTGAATAGATCTTTGTATATTGATACAAAATTAAAGGTAACACTTCCTAGTGGTATCATACCTAGAGATACTTAAAAATAAAATGTGAAGCTCTGACCTCTTGATACCAACCGTCTAAAACGGTCTAGGATAGTTAAGTAAAACAAAATCCTAGTCATGCAAACATGTCACTTTGTTAGCTACTATGACAGTCTATCACAGATATTCTCTAAACTACCCAGTAATCAAGTTGCTAAGAAACAAGCAACATTTGCTTATCTAAATACAAGAGATGGATAGGGCATCTTCAAAAACCCCAAGAGATCTGCAGAATATGGCATTCAAAGATGTTATCTTAAATTAAGATTTTCTTTTTTTTTATATCGAGACATATCAGCTCCTGACAGCACCCCCTATTCTACTCCAAGTAGAAGATAAGCATCGAAGAACCTTCCACTGTAAGATGGTTGAATTAGTGGCAAGCCTATCTATTGGCATGAAAAAACCCCTTGCACCAACTGCAGACAGACTGCTGTCCAAAAAGGACAAAACTTCGTAGCAGGGAAGTCGACAGCCTAACTCTGCCAAGACAGGGTAGGTAAGTCCTTCATAATCCCTGCTCTACAATAAATGTCTGTCAGAGAAACAGGACCAAAAGGCTGAAGACTGATGCAAGAATGTATGGAGAGAAAATGAGAACTGTCCAGGCAGTCACTGGTATGTCATTTCTTAGTTTTGGAAGCTGCAGGCCCTGCACTTCCTATATAATCAGATATATTTATCCCTCTCAGGTCTCTGAGGTGGTTGAAGAATGGACAGCTAGAGTCTCATAGTTAAATTTTGAGTTGTTTAGGAATCAAGAGGGTGTTATAGATCTAAGAAGATACTCTTAAAAGTGTGTTGCAAGTTAGTATGAATGTTGAGTCAGATATAGACCTTTAAACTCATGGAGATGGTTAGATAGTAGAATGTTAAAGTCAGGGGCCCAATATGTATAAACTGGACATTGGGAAGGTATACTGGGCCATTTAATTCTCATAAATGTGGCATATTTATATCTGTTGTTTTGTATAGTATTTACTGTTATAAGAGAAGGAACCATCTGTTGGATTGAAAGGGGAAACTTCTGGGGGGAAGAGGGTGGAAGGGCGGGATAGGAAGGGGGAATAGGGAAGGGTTTGTGACTGAGATGTAACTTGAAGAAAAAAAAGAAAGTATTTAAAAAATAAATAAAACCGGAAAAAAAGAATTAATTACTGTAAAATAATATAGTGTAGTAAAATGGAAAATAATAAAGCAACATACTACAGTTCAGTGATAGATCGTGACTGCTGAGTCCTCCAGATTTATGGGCTAAGCAGCTACCAAGCAAGGCCTCTTTTTTGGTATCCCCAGCTTGCAAGAAGCCATTTCTGGACCATACAGTCTCTACCATATAAGCCAACTAATAATTGTATGTGCATTACATGTGTGTGTGTCTGTCCACTATAACTCTGAAGGTATAATAAATTATATTACTAAATATGGTAATCATTTCTAATTAATCCAGCACTCAGAACATATTAGTTAAAGGAAGTTGAAGGTTTTGTGAATAAATTCTCAAACACCCACATCTCCCATATCTATCTCTTCCTTTTCTCTTTTTGATACTTCTTTCCACTCAAGGCACAACACATGCTAACACCCAGTGGAACACTTCATTGAAGAAAGTTCTAGAACTTAGAATGTGTTAAGGACAAGGTAAAAGCATATAGTAAATTAAATTACTTGGAATTTGCTTTTTCCTGCATATCATAAGGATCATCTAATGTTAGTTACTTCCCTAAAAATCACAAAGTTATTTGTCATAAAATGGCTCTCAAGCTGATGATACATGTTCTCAAAAGTTTTCTGGAAAAAATACACTGTTCCAAGTTCACTTATGATTTTGTAGGAGGGCATGAATATTAACAAGAAATGTCACTATTTAAAGAAATTCTAGGGGGGAGGCCAAGATGGCGGCGACCTGCACTGACGCATTTTGAACGTGGGAGAAAAGAGCCATAAAAAGCACAGAGTTATTGGACACTGTGCAAAAACTGGAGGGGCTAGACCCTCCGGGAACACTCACAGCTCCCAAGGGACTGTTAAAAGTCCCAGGGTAAGGCTCTCCCCCCATCTGTCTCAGACACGGAAGCCACTAAATCCGGGAATTGGGAACTCCCTTTTGGAGAGGCGCCTGGAGAATCAAAGCATCCATTCAAGGAACCCAGGGACAACTGGACAACGGAAACCTCAGCAGAAAACAGAATCAGACACCAAAAGAAGATGAGTGACCCAGTTGATTCAGCCTGACAGACTCCCTCAATAGCTGTTTCCATCAAAAGCCTACAACCACAACAACTCAATATCGCCAAGACCGTTCAGTTCTACACAATGCCCCAGCCAGAACCTCAGTAAAGCCTGGAAGATCAGCTTCTGCCTACAAACTCCTTAGGACATCTAAACAGCTGAGAACAGAAGGACTGACCATAAAAGGATTGTACTAACATTTTTAACCATTTTTCCATTTTGGTTCGGGCCCCAAATAGGTTTACTACGACCCAAATCAGCAGGAAGTCATTTTAAGAGAGCGATGTCTCATGCTCAGAGAGTGGGTAGGGTGTTTCTCTCCCCCCCCCTTTTTGGTTATTTGAAGGATAACTGAAAACTCTATTATTTAGGGGAAGAGATTACAAGCTGTTAAATGGTCCTATTTAATGGGTTTTGGAGGTTAGACCCAGGGTATTTCTTCTTTCTCTTTTCTGTATCCTTCTTTCTCTCCTATGTAGGAGTGCACAGACTTGAGAAAAATGAGACATAGACATAGCACAGGAAGGACCAAGAAGAAGGGACAGATTATTGAATATGCCCTTATACCTTTGTATATTGATACAAAATTAGTAGTATATTTGGCTAAAGTGGTATTGACCATTGTTTATTGTGCAAAAATAAGATTGTATTGGACTACATTGGTATTGATCTTTGTATATTGATACAAAATTAAGATTATAGTTGGCCACAATGGTATTGACCCTTGTATATGGACGTAATATTAAGATTGTATTGGGCTACATAGGCATTGATCTTTGTATATTGAAACAAAATTAAGAGTATATTTAGCCACATTTGAATAGATCTTTGTATATTGATACAAAATTAAAGGTAACGCTTCCTAATGGTATCGTACCTAGAGATACTTAAAAATGAAATGTGAAGATCTGGCCTCTTGATACCAACCATCTTAAACTGTTTAGGATAGTTAAGTAAACAAACTTCTAGTCATGCAAACATGTCACTTTGTTAGCTACTGTGACAGTCTATCACAGATATTCTCTAAGCTACTCAGTAATCAAGTTGTTAAGAGACAAGCAACATTTGCTTATCTAAATACAAGAGATGGATAGGGCATCTTCAAAAACCCCAAGAGATCTGCAGAATATGGCATTCAAATATGTTGTCTTAAATTAAGATTTTTTTTTTTGATATCGAGACATATCAGCTCCTGACAGCACCCCCTATTCTACTCCAAGTAGAAGATAAGCATCGAAGAATCTCCAGTGTGAGATGGTTGAATTAGTGGCAAGCCTATCTCTTGGCATGAAAAAACTCCTTGCTTCAACTGCAGACAGAATGCTGTCCAAAAAGGACAAAACTTAGCATACATTCCCAATGTCCAGTCCATATGTATTTGGCACCTGACTTTAACATTCTACTATCTAACCATCTCCATGAGTTTAAAGTTCTATATCTAACTCAGCTTTCATACTAACTTGCCTCATAGTTTTAAAAATATCTTCTTAGATCCAGAACACCCTCTTGATTCCTAAACAACTCAAAATTTAACTATGACACTCTAGGTATCTATTCTTCAACCACCTCAGAGACCTGAGAGGGATAAATATATCTGATTATATAGGAAGTGCAGGGCCTGCAGCTTCCAAAACTAAAAAAATGACATACCAGTGGCTGCCTGGACAGTTCCCATTTTCTCTCCATACATTACAGCATCAATCTTCAGCCATTTGGCCCCATTTCTCTGACAGACATTGGTTGCAGAGCAGGAATTATGAAGGACTTACCTACCCTGTCTTGGCAGAGCTAGGCTGTCGACTTACCTGCTTCCAAGTTTTGTCCTTTTTGGACAGAAGTCTGTCTACAGTTGAAGCAAGTGGTTTTTCTTGCCAAGAGAATGGCTTACCACCAATTTAATCATCTCCCACTGGAGATTCTTCGATGCTCATCTTCTACTTGGAGTAATATAGGGGGTGCTGTCAGGAGCTGACATGTCTCGATATCAAAAAAATCTTAAGTTAAGAAAACATCTTTGAATGCCATATTCTGCAGATCTCTTGAGGTTTTTGAAGATGCCCTATCTATCTCTTATATTTAGATAAGCAAATATTGCTTGTATTTATTTCTGTTGTTTTGTATTGTATTTATAGTTATAAGAAAAAGAACCATTATTTGGACTGAAAGGGAGAGCTGTTGGGGGGAAAAATAAATACCTTAAACTAAAAAAAAAAAAAAAAAGAAGGGAAG
>CAJQZJ010033081.1:3385723-3420911 GCA_907164525.1 Lophiomys imhausi | reverse complement strand
AAAAAGGACAAAACTTGGTAGCAGGGAAGTCGACAGCCTAACTCTGCCAAGACAGGGTAGGTAAGTCCTTCATAATCCCTGCTCTACAATAAATGTCTGTCAGAGAAACAGGACCAAAAGGCTGAAGACTGATGGTGGAATGTATGGAGAGAAAATGGGAACTGTCCAGGCAGTCACTGGTATGTCATTTCTTAGTTTTGGAAGCTGCAGGCCCTGCACTTCCTATATAATCAGATATATTTATCCCTCTCAGGTCTCTGAGGTGGTTGAAGAATAGACAGCTAGAGTCTCATAGTTAAATTTTTAGTTGTTTAGGAATCAAGAGGGCATTCTAGATCTGAGAAGATGGTTATAATAGTGATGCAAGTTAGTATGAAAGCTGAGTCAGTTATAGAACTTTAAACTCATGGAGATGGTTAGATGGTAGAATGTTAAAGTCAGGGACCAAATATGTATGAACTGGACACTGGGAAGGTATACTGGGCCATTTAACTCTCATAAATGTGGCATATTTATTTCTGTTGTTTTGTATAGTATTTACTGTTATAAGAGAAGGAACCATTTGTTGGACTGAAAGGGGAAACTGCTGGGAGGAAGAGGGTGGAAGGGTGGGACAGGAAGGGGGAATAGGGAAGGGTTTGTGACTGAGATGTAACTTGAAAAAAAAAGTATTTAATAAAAAAAAGAAATTCTAAATCTGACAAAGATAAATGGATCAAAGCTACTTTTTTAAAAATAATAAAAACCTTCAAAGCAGCTGAAAACATCAAAGCCACAGGCCTGAGATGAGAAAATTTAAAAGTGGACTTTCCTTTGAGATGTGGTGGGGAACAGTCAAGGCTGTGATAACAAAAAGTGCAGTCTGTCCTCGAGGTTTTACTGAGGCTTAGCCATCTATTCACTTGGCTTGAGACAAGTCATCTGACTGTACCCAGCCCCAGTTCTCTGTGTAAATTAGATGGATGTAAATTCCTTTTCAATTGTTACATTCCATGTCTATCATTATTTTAAATTGGTATTATAACCTAAATTTCATTTACAATTCTGCCTTCTCTAAAACTAGAAAATTGTGAGTTGGTCCTACAATGTAATTATTTGCAATCCACTTGACTGAAATGGATTTTAACCTCAAAATGAAATGCTTTTATTGCCTAACCCCTGACATGGAGTGCAGTAAAATTTCTCATCAGACTGCCAGTGAACTGAGCACACACCTAGTCTATCCCCTAAAGACAGATTTATCATTGAATATTAATTTTGTTGTTCAATCAAAAACACCATGAATTGAAGCAGAAAATAAATGCATTTTGTTCCAGCCATAGGGCAACCTTTGCTGAGACTCCTGGCAGAGCTGCATGGCTTCCAGGTTATGACATCACTGTGTTATTATGAATCAATTTATCTCTTCTACAATCAGTACATTTTCCTATGAATTTGTCTTAATCACAACAGTACCTTCCCTTGCATTCATCTCTTCTGCCCCCTTTCTCCTCTCTGGAGAAAACCTGACAGACATGCAAACCTGAAAGCTTGGTTTCTCTGTATAATCTCTCTTAGGCTCTATTGCTTTCTTTTTAAAAAGAGATCATTCATATCTGTTGTTTGCATTCAGCTAAATACATGTCAACCACATTTTTACCTCTAAATATTTTAGCAAGGTGTTCACTCAACATTGATGCCTAAAAACTACATACATTAACAGTTTATTTATATTTTATCTTTTCCAGCAATTTCTATTCATGTTTGAACAGCAGAATAGTTATCCAATGCACAGGGCCATTTTATCAATGGTTCAATTTTACCAAAAGTATGTCAAAACTCCCCTGCTTCTAGAAGCATTGCATGTGTGGCTGCTGTGTCACATGTGCATCAGTAGGTGACAGATAGGAGAAAAGTTATATCTACACTCAGTGTTCTGACCTATGGTCATCTGAATGAATAGTAGTCTAATATTCTCTGGAAAAAGGGAGCCTACAACAACCACCACTCTGGCACCAGGGGTCCCAGGCAGGGCACTAGCATTAGATGATCAACAGTCTGGTGCCCCATAGGAACTGATGGGCTCTCAGGATGAGGAGCAAGATGAAGACTTGAAGAACCCCTCCTGGGACTGGGATTCCAGGTAGAGAGTAAGCCCAAGACAGATGAACCTTGCATGGGGCCACTTTGGCAGGCCAGACAATAATGAACCTGAGAAGGCCTCTAGATGAGAACCATGGGACCTGGACAGGGAGCTAGTCTTAGATGACCAGCAGTCAATGACCATGCAGACCTGGGCGGGGGGGGCAGACTATACTCAAGATGAACCATGCTGGCTCCATAATCAACAGGCAAGGCATAGCACTCCTAAGACAACCCCAGACACTCAGAGACCCTGAGCACCATTAAGAGGAACAAATAAGTAGTGGAGAAATGGAAGAGAAAGAGAAACAGAAGGATGTGGGAACAATTAAGAGAGGCAGAACTGGAAAGTTGAGGATAGTAAGGAACAGCCTGATGTGAGTAGATGCTGTTGCCACCTGAGGCCATGGTGGGGTCCTGACTTATGCTGCCACTGGGGGCCATGTCTGGGTCCATGGACCTGCAGCAGCAAGGGTCTGTCACCACAAAAGCCAATGTAAATATCCCAGGTCTGGGCTGTTGCCCAGGGACATGTCAATGACTGAGAGCTATGCAGAAATGGCCCCATCCCTCACCTGTACATCATGAGAGAGAGCTAGAACTGGAGGCATGACAACAGGAGAGCTGCCCCTGACCCTAGCAAACTGCAGTAATTGGGAGAGCAGGCCCTGCACCTTACTTGATAGCACAATAGAGCTGATCCTGGTAGCAGGGGCATGGGCTAGCCTACTCCAAAGGCATGAGCATGAGAGAGCTGCCCCCCACTTGTTTGCCATGTGGTGACATGGGTGAGGGAGAGATGCTCCCCTCTCTCACCCCTTGCCTCCTAAGGCAGGCAGGAGAGATAGCCCTAAGGTCATCCATCTTATCATCTGCTGCAGCACTCAGGAGCAGGCCCCACACCTCACCTGGGCATCACAGTAGAGCTGGCCCTGATGGAGGAGAATGGGTGAGGCAGTCCACAGTGTGAACATGGGAGAGCTGAACCTGCAACTTGTCTGTTCTACAGCAGCATGGACAAGGTAGAGATGCCCTCCTCTACCCTTGCCACTTGCCACATATGCCAGGCAGGAGAACTGGCTCTTGGGGTCATGACAGCAGGAGAGTTGTCCCTAGCACTCACCTGCTGCAGCACTCAGGAGAGCTGGCCCTGCACCTTGCCAAGGCAGCACACAGTAAAACTGGCCCCGGACGTGGGTTTTGCAGATGAGCAAGCCCTGCCTTTTGTCTGCTGGGAGTTGGCAAAGACAAGGGAGAGATGATCTCTTCCCCTCCCTCATTCCTCATCACCTATGGCAGGCAAAAGAGCTGGCCCTGGGGTCATGAGAGTGGGAGAACTGGCCATGTCCCTCAATGGCTTCAACACTTGGGAAAGTAAGCCCTGCACCTCACCTGAGAAGCAGTGCAGAGCTGGCCCTGGTTTTGGAGGTTGATGGTGAGTTGGTTCTGAGGGCATGAGAGTAGGAGAGATGGTAGGCTGAGCAGCTCACATAGCTTTCAGGACCAGATCCAAGGCTTTCAATTGGTCCACCCCAACATCTACACCATTGATGAAGTGCTGAAGTGCATGAGGGAGAAGGTCCTACAGATGCAAAACTACAAGATCTCCATGACACAGGGCAACAACAGTATATCTGAAATGAGTCCCAGTAAGGTTTTAATTATTGGTAGAGTAGCAGAAGCCGGAGGCCTTCCAGAAGATGAACTAGTTATTGCAATGAACATTTGCAAGCAAAGAAGTATGGACAAAAGGATGTAATATAGGACACATTGTGACACACAACAGCTTCCACAAGATTTTTTTCTGTTTTGGGGGGAGGTTGCAAGAGTAGAGGGCAGGCATGAGGGGAGGGGGAGATGAGTGGTATTGGGGTGCATGATGTGAAATTCACAAAGAACCAATAAAAATTAAAAAATAAAAATATAAAGTCATCAACATTGAAAAAGAATGTCAAATCTCTACTATGTTGTCTAGTTTTAAACAATGATGAATAAGATTAATGAAAGAACTTGGAATTGTAAGATGGGTGAGTAAAAGAACTTATCTCCAAGCCTTAATGCCCAAGTTCAATCCTCAGGACCCATCATATAAGGAGAAGGCAGACTCCTCCTGTAAGTTGTACTCTGACCTCTACATACATGTGTGGCATGTATACATATACACAGAGAGGGAGAGAGAGAGAGATTGGTGTTCTGTTGGTGTTTGTGTGAGGATGTCAGATCCTCTGAAACTGTCAAGATACACACAGTGGTGAGCTGCCATGTGGGTGCTGGGAATTAAACCTGGGTCCTTTGGAAGAGCAGCCAGTGCTCTTAACCATTGAGATATCTCTCCAGCCCAGGTATGAATGTCTATATGTGAATCAATTGCTTCCAAACTGTGATCATGCCACATCCACCTTCCAAATGGGAGATTCCCAGTAGAGTGAAATAATTTTTAAGAAATACTTATTGCATTTAGAAGTTCAGTGAGGCTTATTGAGTTCACAAAGGCTGAAATGGTGATGAGCAACTGCCTCTCTCTGATAGTCACATAGAATCTTGGAAATAGTGCTTTCCCCAAGCTAGATGTGTAACCAGACTTTTGCTGTCACTCACCACCATACTGTTTTATTTTCAAGCTACATCATACAATATTACAAATTATGAATGAAGGCTAGCATTTATAAGAGTGTAACCATTTTTAGCAAACAGTTCCTTAAGGAAATTGGAGCCAATAGTGGAGGCAGGCTCTATATCAATTCACAGTAACAAACTAAAGAGAGACAGAAATTGCTGGTAACATTAAAAAGAAAGTCCCAGGACTTGGAGATTTTTACTACATTTCCCACACTCACTCCTCGGTGACTGAAATGTGAAGACCTAAAAGTTGGCATAAATGGTGTAATTTTCACCTTGCTTTGGAAATTAACCAACTCAGAGCTGATAAAGCCCATAATTGAACATGTAGGGCAAATCACTAAAGCACTTAGTCAGTGAGGCACTAATCTTCCTTTCCCATGTGAACTTGAATTGACTCCTGACAGCAAAATCAATTGAACAGATTTACCCTAGGGACAGCTTCTAAAAAGAAGTGTAATCAGGAGATAAAGGAATGGATGTGGTGGGCTGTCACCCCTCCACCAAGAAGCCACTAGCTTCCCACGGCCTGTGCCTGCAGGTGTAAGCATCCACCAAAGATCCCACTGAACCCAAGGTATTTGTAGGTTAAGAAACCTTTCCCCATACTGATGAAATCTTGTCACCTCAAACACTTGCGTTCAAGCAAATTTACCACCCTGGTTCTCAGGGGCAACTACAGAGCTGTAGAAAACAACCTTTGCTTTTCCAAGTGTCAATAAAGTGCTTCAAGCTACCTGCTCCATCTACTTGATGTCTGACAAGATTGTAAGTGCCCATGACTTTTTTAAATGAAGTGTCTGCTTTGAACTCACAAGGGTTCCAGAAATCCAATATTTTAATCTTAAGAAATTTCCATTAAAATCAAATAACTATTTGTTGCTTAAAGTCATGCAAAAGTACTTATAGTTTTCTTGTCCCACTGCTGTGTGCTCTGTCTTGAGACATTGCCACCATTTTGCAATCAACAGGGTATACTGGGATACAATAAAAAAGATAAATATTTGTCAGTGTGAATTATTGCTCTACGGCTCCGAAGCAATATAGCCATGGCAGATATTCAACCACCTAATCTGAAGTTTCCTTACTACATTTTATACTGACTATCCTGAAAGGTTGCTAACACGATTGACTGAGACAATATAAAAAGATACCCCACACCAGCTATGGCACTCAAAATATATAAACACCATTCTCCTGCATACTTTTGTGCATTTTTTATCTTTTTTGCCATTTTCCTGTGTGTATGTGTTTATATGTTTGTGTGTGTATGTATATATATATATATATATACACATATACACACACACATATATATTCATATATATATACATATACATATATATTCATATATATATGCATGTATGGGGTCTGAAGACAATTTTCCAGAATCAGTTCTCTTCTACTATATGGATCCCATGGATTGAATTCAGGTCATCATGCTTAACAGCAAGCACCTTTTTCCACTGAGCCCTCTAATCAGACCATTTATAGGTAATTTTATAAACACAATAAAAGTATTCTTTAAATACAAGGAAAACATTCCCGAATGTGCTTTCCCTGGTTGAAATGTTACTTCTCCAGGTTTAACAGAAGATCTAATTATATATTTACATTGACAACCCTTGGAAATTCAAAAAAGGATTACCACAGCACATAAGAATTCTCATTTTTACACTGTGATGCTCAATGCCGACTATTAGCTTGACAAGAAGCATCCAAAAAGAACATCTCGGGGTGCCCATGGGGACATTTCTCACAGAACTCAGAGAGGTCTCAGAGAAGTTTAACTGAAGAAGGAAGGTACACCCTAAATTTGAACAGTACTGTCCTGTGGACTTGGGTCCTAGAATGAATGAAGCAGAAAGTGAGCTGTATACCAGAATTCGCTTTTCTCTACTTCCTGACAGCAGATCCAATGTGACCAGCTCTGCAACACCCGTGCAGCCATGCCTTGACCACTGATGAACTCCATTCCCTCCACAATAGTCAAAACAAACCCTTCCTTCCTTCCTTCCTTTATCAAGCTGCTTATGTCAATACTTTCTCACAGCAATGATAAAGTAGCTAATGAAGACTATTCCTAATTCTTTTGGGGGGGGGGGTTAAAAAGCCTTGGCCTGAATTTAGCAATCTTGACCCATCTAAGCTAGCTCTTAATTCTATTACCCAAATAAGACCCAATATATACATATGTCCCCTTGGACTGCCATTCTCCACATTTTGTGGATGTTCCTGGCCATGTGGAACAAAGTTCTTTTTTCTAAGCCATGGTGTGTGTCCTCCTTCTTCCTGCTCCTGGCTTGAATGCATTAAGCCTTGTGTAAAGCACAGGCTTCCTGTTCTAATCTCAGGAAGTCCCACCTTTCTCTCTTTGCCCTATCTCAGGCCTCAGCATATTATTTAACCAATCAGGGACAAAGTAAGTAACAGAAAACAACCAGGACCAATTAATTAACATAATGTTTAACAATACCCCATAAATTCCCTCCTTTTGTCCAATAAAAAGGCTAAATATTTAGTGAATCAAGAAAATGATATATAAAAGTTACACACATAATGTTTAGCCTATTTGTATCAGGCAATATCGAAGAAGAAAAAAATCATCTATCTTCGTGTGTCTAAAGTTTTGAACCTAAATAATTTCTATTATATCCTATATTTATAAACCTAGAGATTTTATTTAGACTTGAAAATGCCTTTTAAATCTTAAACAACTCAAGTTCAATTGAAATTTTATAACTATTATGCCTTAAACCCCATCAAAGACATAAGAAGGGATAAAGTTATTATTTGAGTGAGTAGGAAGCATAGGAGAGCAGCTTCCAAAAAAGAAATAAGACAGTGTGTTGCCTAGACAGTCCCAAATATCTCTCGATATCATTGGAGAATCATCTTCAGTCTTCTGGCCAAGCATTTTTCACAGACTAAATTGTGGAGCAGGAAATAAGGATTTTCCCATTCTGTCTCTGCAGAATCAGGACGTCGACTTACCTGCATTTAAGATCTGGCCCATCTTTGGACTGTATATAGTCTGTTGAGAGAGCAGGGGCATTTTTGCATGGTAGGAATTATCTCCTGATGGGAGATTTCTTTTTGATGCTTATGGTCTTCTTCCAAGTCAAATGGGATCTGTCAGGAGCTGACTGTCTTAAGACAAACAATTCTTAAAATAATAAAAACATTTTTAAATGTCATTTTCTGTATGACTCTGCATCTCCTGTTTTACTTATAAATCTATTTATCTATCATCTATGTTCTATCTATCTATGAACAAACTATATATTTTTAACCATTTAATATCTATTTAACCTATTAAGTATATTTTGTGATAAAAATTAAGACTAGTATTTGACATGACCAGAAGTTCAACTGGCCAGTCAACTTGTATTATCCAGACTCCTAAATAGATTGCAATAGCAACCCATAAAAGGATCAGAAGTAACCCTGTACTTCTAAATGATTTGTATAGGCACAATACCTTATAAGTTGAAATATACATAATATGTATCTAAATATAAAATTCTATACCAATATGTTGAAACATAACCTTATTTGAGAATAACAATAGTTTTGAGTTTCAGAGCAGATTCAATAATCTATCCTTATATCTTATCATTTCTATATTATATACATATATTCCCCCTCTTTTTCTTTTCAAGTCCTTTCCCCCTATATGATAGAAAGAATGATAAAGAAAAGAAAGAAATCCCTGAGCCTAATCTCTTACACCTTGCTTAACAAGATCATATAACAATTTGTAACCATTCCCCCTAAACAACATCTATAATCCACCCCACTTTTTGGGACTGGAACATCACTCTCTTAAAACTGCTTCCTGCTGAATTGGGAAGGATAAAACCTGTTTGGGGACACAATAAAATGGAAAAAAATAGTTAAGCAAGTAAATTGTAACATTTGTTGTCCAGTCTCTATGTCCTGAGCAAGTTGTAGTCCAAAACTGGACTTTGGGTGGGAAAGTTCAGGGCTTTATTGAAGAAGTACTGTCTGGAACAGTCTTTGAGGCTGGGCCGTCTCAGCAAGCTGTTTGAAGTTGTTCTAGGTGCAGATTTTTTTAGGAAACAGCTATTGAGGCAGTCTATGAGGCTGGATCATTTAGGTTACCTGTCTTCTTTAGACTCTGGTCCCATTGTTCTGAAAATACATAATTTCTCACAAGTAACATATAGTTCTTCAATTACAAAAATGCCTTGGATGTGCGGGATACACAAATAAATCACTTAAGGAATATCTTCTGTTCTTTGTTTGAACAGAAGAAAGACATTTGTAAGTTTCCATGCCATAAAATAAGATGACATGTAAAAGTATTACATATATATCCTATATATAATATATTTCAAATTGAAAATACATCATAAGACTGTATGAAGTTTAAGTATTCTCCTCTACAGTTGACATAAATTTATTAATTGATGAAAATGGGTTTATTCTGTGTTGTTCTGGCTTTTTGTAGATTAGTTTGGCCTCAAACTCAAAGGAAACATATCTGTCTCTGTCTTTGTCTCCCACGTTTTAGGATCAAAATTATGCATTTATATATTTTTTCTTTCTGTTTCTCCTTTGTTTGGAGATTTAATTTTTATATGGATATATCTATCTTTTTTGAGACAGGGCTTCTCTTTGTAGCTTGGGCTGTCTTGATTTGCTCTGTAGAGCTCTGTAGAGCTCTGTAGATTAGATTGGCCTTATTAAACAATAACATTAATTAAACCATTTTGTATTAGTTTAAGTTCCAATTCTCCCATGGGAACCCCATTCTTAAGAAGATTGGTGTAGAAAAGCATGATATGCTAATTTATGTTAGCTTTTCTTAACTGTTGGCTGTGGGAGGTATGCAGGTTTTTTTTCAAGACAGGATTTCTTTGTGTATCCTTGTCCCTGATCTCATTTTGTAGACCAGGCTAGCCTTAAACTCTCAGAGATCAGCCTGCCTCTGTGTCCCAAATGCTAGGATTAAAGGTGTGCGCCACCACACCCAGCGATTAACATAATTCTTTTAGGGGCAAAATGCCTCCCTTAGTGGGAGCACCACATCTAAGGTGACTGGCTTGTGACCCCTTTCTCTTTACGTAAATTTAAGATTATGTGTATTTATCCATTAGATCAGTAAGGACATTATTAAACTTAATATCAAGGAAAAAATGTGTCATTTTTTAATTCTAGACTGTCTTTAGTAAGAAGCCTTATCTTATCAGCAGGGTTCCCGCCTTGCCTTCCTTGTTTAAAGCAGGCTGTTCTAGAATCCAGAGATCTGCCTATTTCTTCCTCTAGTGTGATGGGATTAAGGGTGTGTGCTAGTACCACCCTGCTCAAGTATTTCACTTAAATCCCAGATTTTAGTAACTCTGTAACCCAGGGAGCAACTTTGAACTGTAGTGACAATTCGAAATCTGCCCAAAATCTTCAAAGACCTCTTATGTTTTAGCAATGCCAAACCAGAAAAATATCCTTCCTACCTCCTGATATAGGAAAATCAAAGACATCTAAACAAAAATCAAGCAAAGAAACAACATTCCAAAAACCTTGGCATGTCTAACCATGCCATCCCATGCTGCAATTAAACTTTTGTTCATTATTCCTTAGAATCTAGTTTTGTCTTCATTTCATTGGAGGGCCTATACCAGAAACTCCTGACAGGCACCAAGTACCCAAGGAGCGGTGAGCTACAGCTGTCATCAGTTTTGTTTTAATTATCAGGAACGGCCTCCTTTCTTCCCCCCTTATCACTGTTGGCAATTTATCATTCCATCTGTAAATTCTTTCCTTTAATACTCTCCTAGTCCAAACTTTCTCAAAAAAGATACACAGAACCACCATTGTCAGGGTAAAAATCATTTGCATGCTAAGAGAAACAAACTCAGTTGGAATCCAAACGTACTGAGACATTATGAATTCCCCCATTTTTAATCTAGGAGGTTGATTCCGTTCTCAAATTCTGTTTAGAGGGACAGGGCCAGCTCTCCCACTCCAATGACCTTGGGGCCAACTCTCCTAGCAAGTGGCAAGAGAAAAGGGAGGGAGGGCATCTCCCCCAGGCTCATGTCACCTCACAATAGATGAGTGGTAGTGCCAGATCTCCCACAGAACATTAACTTTTTATAGACAGGGTACATTCTTATTCATCATAGGTGTCATAGCAGAGTAAGACTGTAGCTTGCTTCCTTTCTTTGGAAGCTTATATGGTGCTTTCTGGTACCATGAAAGCTAGTCCTCAGAGAAAAGGTTTTCAGGTCATTTCCAGATCAGAGGCCTGAGTGCATGGTGCCTTCAGCAATCGAGACTTTTCTTCCACATAGAAGGGAAACCAAAGACTATAGAAAAAGTCTATAATAGTTTAGAAGCCTCTTGAACAACCCTAACCAACAACTCAAAAGAAGGTTTCTTATGCCTGGTGTTTGGTGTTTATTAGATGCTCTATGACTCTTGGAGGGAGCATTGTCAGTCTAGATAAGAAAGTTTCATTTAAACTATATAAGTATCTTTATATAAAAACTTACCTATCGTCCAGATATTTTCAGAGATATAGTTAATAATATGATTCCTTATGACTTTTTTCAGATATACTTACTGTTACTTTAACCTTCTTGTTCTGTATCTATATCGCTCTCCCTTCCTAATTAGAGCCCTCTGATTTCCCCCCTTCAGATCACTTGTGCTCTCCTATTCCTCTCTATTATCCTCCCCCAATAATGCCTCCTTTTTACTTCCCTACTTTCTCTAGCATAGGAACATCTGAGGATGTACAGATAAAAAAAAAATCACAGATAAGAGAGAACACATGACATTTTTCTTTATGGGTCTGGGTTACCTGACTCTAGATCTTTTCTAGTTCTATTCATTTACCTGCAGAGTTCATGATTTCATTTTTCTCTACAGCTGAATAGTATTTCACATTGTATATGTACTACATTTTTATTATTCATTCATCAGTTGAACATAATTGAGTTTGTTTCTATTTCCTAGCTACTGTGAACAGAGTAGCAATGACTGTGCCTTAGCTAGTATTTATGCAGGAGGTTGCCAAGTTCTACAGGCAAATGCCAAGGAGTGGTATACCTCGGTCATATGGCAGATTTATTGTTAACTTTTTGAGGTGTCTACAAGCTGATTTCCAGGCTGGCTGGATCAGATTGCAGCCCCACCAAAAGTAAAATAGGTTCCTTTTTTCCACATCTACTCCAATATTTATTGTTTTGTTGATCTTTGCCATTCTGACTGGGGTAAGAGATCTCAAAGTTTATTTGCTTCTTTGCTTGGTTTTTGGCTCTTTATTTTTGAATTCTTTATGTATTCTGGATATAAATCCTCTGTCATATATATAGCTTGAAAAGGTTCTCTCTTATTCTATAGGCTTTCCTTTCACCTGATTGATTGTTTCTTTAGATATACAGAAGCCTTTTGGTTTTATGAAGTTCCACTTGTCACTTGTTGATCTTAATTCTTGGGCAAATTGAGTCCTATACAGGAAGTCTGTTCCTACACCTATATCCTAGAGGACACTGCTATGCTTCTTCTAGAAATTTCTGTATTTCTGCTTTCAAATTTCAGTCTTTAACTCATTTGGAGTTAGTTGTTTTGTGCAAAGGGGTAGAGAGGGCTCTAATTTCATTCCTCTGCATGTGGACATTCAGCTTTTTCAACATCATTTGTTGAAGATGATTTCTTTCTTTCCAGTGATATGTTTTTTATATTTGTCAAATATTAAATGGTTGAAGTTATAGGTATTCATATTTGGGTCTTCAACTTTGTTCCATTAGTTTTGTTTTTTTTTCATATTTGTTTTCATGCTAGTACCATATTGTGGTAGGTTTAGTACTAGCATATAATAGCATAGGGAACTTGGAATAAGGCTGGACTTTAAGAAAAAAGACTTACTTCCGAAGTGACATATCCTTGGGAATTCATCAAGGACCAGGACCTCTTTGATCTTAGGGCTACGGGCAGGACGTGTCCCCTGAGGTGCCCGCCCTCCAGAGGTCTCCTGCCATTTCAAAGCCCTCTGCAAAAAAAAAAAAAAAAAAAAAATATCTGAATGACATGCCCTGAATCACCTGCCCACATCTGCAGACTGCCTGTGAATTCACACCCTCTGCAAAAAGCTTTTTTGAAAAAGACTGAGCCCAGGGGCATAAATTGAAAAGTGCACGAAAGCTTCTGCTGACAGGTGAAGATATTTAAGGCAGGATTCACGTGGACAGTGGGCTCACTCTCTCTCTCCTGTTCCTGACTCACTCAGTAACATTTTCCTCAACCAGCAGAAAAACATGCGTCACAATCTCATCGGAAAATTCCATCCTCTGATGTTGACCCATTTCGGGTCTGGAGAGGAGACAGATTCTCCCTGAGATTAGGGAGTGCTTGCATGTGGAGTTCCATGACTTTAGACCTTTGAAGGTCATAAGCATCTGAAAAGGTGAGCCACCTGGGAAACCTTCATACGTTAATTGGTCTTAAGACCACCACAAAGGTGACCAGTAAAATTCAGACACTTTAAGAGACTTTAAAACTGTAAAATTGTATGAAGACCAGCCATCCATCAGGACCCACACTCAGAGAAAAATATCCTTTTGAGAAACCTTAGATTAATGTTAAATGCTTCTATTATAAGTACTAAAAAGTTTTAGGTGCTAGGCTTCAGAGTTAGGATTTGGGTTTAGGATTTAGGAATTTTATAGACAATTGTTAGGTACTTGTTAAGCATTAATAAATATATGTGTTGTAAATAAAAATTTACTGTTACACCATACTGTTTTTATTATTATGGCTCTGTAATATAATTTGAGATCTGGAATGGAATCCTTCCAGCATTGTTCTTTCTTCTCAGGATTGTTTTGGATATCTGGGGTCTTTGGTGCTTCCATATAAATTTTAAGACAGCTTGTTTTTTTCTTTCTTTTTTCTTTTTTCTGTTAAGAGTGAAATGGGGATTTTGATTGGATTGCATTGAATCTGCAAATGGCTTTTGATAAAATGGTCACTTTCAAAATGTTATATTCTATCAGTTTGTGAGGAAGGTGTGTCTTTACAGTGTTTTTTATTGAAAATTTTTTATTATGTGAATTTGACATCATGCACCCTGTACCCTCTCATCTCCCACCTCCCGTCAGACCCACCCTCCACCTTTGCACTCTGTCCCAGCATTAAAAATAAAATCTCATTGTGGAAGCTGCAGTATGTCTCACTGTGTCCCACAATATTCCCTTTGTCCACACATTTTGCTTGCAAATGTTTACTAAAATGACTCCTTCGTCTGGTACAAGGCCTCTGGGTTCTGCTACTTTGTCAATACTGGAACCTCACTGGAACTCCTCTCAGATATGCTGTAACTGTCCTGTGTCATGGAGATCCTGTAGTTTTTGGTTGTGGAGCTGGCCTCTTCTTGCACTCCAGCAGTTCATCCATGGAGTAGATGTTGGGGTGGGCCACCACAAAGCCCTGGTTATGGACCTGCAACCCCCACTTGTAGGATCATTTCTACTATGGAAAGGTGCAAGGCCTACTCTCCTGAGTGATGCAGCATGTGTGGGGCAGGAACATCTCCCCTGCTCTTGTGACCCCATCTAGGCCAGATCTTACCACAGGACTGGGTGTCCACAACCCCCACATCCAGGGCCAGGCAGAGTTCTTCTAGTTTCTGGCTAGTTTCCTTCCTTGGAGCCCATCTGGTGCTTGCCTGGTATGGGTCCAGTAGTCACCACGGGCTACCCCATGGCCCCAGTGTTGTGTTGGTGGTATCCAGCTTTCTGTTTTCCAGGATGTTAGGCTACCATTCATTCAGATGTTCATAGGTCAGAACACTGAATGTAGATATAGCCTCTCTCCTCTCTGCCACCTACTGATGCGCATGTGACACAGCAGTCACATCTGCAATGCCTCTATGGGCAGGTGTGTCTTTACATTTTTTACTGTCTTTTTCTTTCTTCAGAGATTTCAAATAAATTTCAACCACATTCTAGTTCATATCATTTCTTTTAAAATAAAACCAAAATGTGAGATGCTGAATTAGTTAGGTTTTCTCAGTGCTATGACAAACCCCTGCAAAAATAACTTGGTGATGAAGGCATGGGACAGGAGCATGAATCAGCTGTTCACATTCAGGAACCACTAATAGTTGAGTGCTGTACTGTAGACAACCAATTTCTCCTGGTGAAAAGGATTAAGACCCTGGGTGGTTTTAAGCCATAAAAGTAAAGACACCAAAGCCTTTTAATATTTCAAGACTTAGGCCTTAGCAGATTCTAAACTAGCTCACCTAAGTTAACCCAAACACCTAGCCCCAATCAGCCACCTGACTAGCTATAACTTCCAGACCTGTAGCCACATCTGTCTCCTCTCATGCTTTCTGGATAAAAGGCTTCCTCTTTCTTCTTCTCAGAGTTCTGTTTTCCCTCCCAGGAAGCCTCACCTTCCACTTCTCTCTCTGACCAGCTACAGGCTGTCTGCAACTTTTATTATCCAATCAGGAATAAAACCCTTCTCCAACATCTCCCTCCCATTTTAGTCCAATAAAAGGTTCTTTTTTCCATATTTTCTTTTTGTTTTTCAACACTTATTTATTTCTTCAGTTATATCTCAATTACAGTCCCCCCTCCTCCCCCTTATGGTCCCACTCTCCTACCCTCTTCCCCCTCTCCCTCCTATCTGCTTTTTTTTTTTTTATGGTACATCTTTCTCCCTCAACAGCTCCTCCTTTTAGTGTAATAAAGGTTCTTTTTCTTGTAACAATAAATACAATACAAAATAATGAGAACAATTAGGCAATGATTATGCAAATTATAAGATATAACATACATTCTCAATGTCCAGTCCATATGTATTTGGCAACTGATAATAATATTCTCTTATCTATTTATCTCAATGAGTTTAAAGTTCTATACCTCAGTTTTCATCTTAACTTGTATTACCAACCTAAAGACAGGCTCTTTTTCTTGTAACAATAAATTATATACAATAAGAACAATTATGAAAACTATAAGTTTTGAAATACATTCCTAATGTCCACTCCATATGTATTTCACAACATAGGAAAATAATCTATTATCTATCTTATCTTGATGAGTTTAAAGTTCTGTACCTCACTCAATTTCTATCCTAACTCATCTTACCAACCTAAAAATATCTTCTTAGACCTAAAACATCTTTTTAAATCCTAAACAGGTTACACTTTATTATAAGACTATTTAGGCCTCAACCCCATCAGATACTTGAGAAGAAATAAAATTACCTGAGTATACAGCAAGTGCAGAGCAAGCAGCTTCCAAAAATATATAAAGGCCAGGAACAACCGACTGCCTAGACAATCTCCAAGCAGTTCAAAAATATATATTTCTATAATGCTGGAGCATGATCTTCAGGCTTCTGGACCAGTATATCTGACAGATGTATTTGTGAAGCAGGAAATATGAAGGACTTGCTTACCCTGACTTGGCAGACCTTCACTTGTCTGCATCCAAGTTTGCCCATTTCAAACAGGATTCTATCTCCTTTTGAAGCAAGCGCATTTTCTTTGTCTGGTGGAAGCCATCTCAAAATGGAGTTTTTTTTTTTTTTTTTTTGATGCTTATCATCTTCTTCCAAGTAAAATGGGGTGTGCCAGGCACTGACAATTCTCAAGTCAAAAAACCCTTAAATTAATAATAAAAAAAATTTAAATGCCATATTCTGTAGGTCTCTGAGATTTTTTAAGACCATTTGTCTGTCTATCTATCTATCTATCACACATCTGAATAGGCAGACATTGCTTATTTTTAGATATTTACTATCTGTTTAAGCTAGGAAGCATATTTCTGTGATAAATTAGGCTAGAATCTTACCTGACAATGGATTTAATTGACTAACCATTAGCTTGCATTACTTAATTATTCTAAACAGTTTGTTTAGAATTAGAGCTATTAAAACTACTAGAAGTAAACATTACATTTTTAAATGAGTTGCAAAGGCCTAATACCTTATATAAGAGTTGAGAAGTAATTATGTTGTAACAAAAATAATCTTAATTTTTGTATTAATATACAAACATTTATAAATGTGAAAATCTTAAACCTGTATCAATATATAATAATCCAAGTTGATGTAATTAAAGGAACCTTATTCAAGAATAGCAATAGTTCAGTTGAAGAGTAGATTCAATAATCTATCTTTTTATCCTAATAATTCTATATGATATTCCTATATCCCACTTTTTCTTCTCAACCCCTCTACAATGACAAGTATCCATTAACCCAATAGAACAACCAAAACCTACCCAACCCAACCTAAGGGAATGGGACAATGTTCTCTTAAAGTTGCTTCCTCCTGATTTGGGGCATAGGATTCCTTTGGGGGAGCCAAGAAAGTTGGGAAGTATGGTTAAGAAGTCTAGCAGTAACATTTGTCATCCAGTCTCTAAATGCTGAGAAAATACAGGCTAAAATGAAGTCCTGTTTGAAACATGTTGTGAGAATTGGGGTCCTCTGGGGTCAAAAGTTTCTTTGAAGCTGTCCTGAAAGCTAGCCTTAATGAAGCAACAGTCTTTGAGGCTGAACCACCTGGGTTACTTGTCTTCCTTGGTTTCTGGTCCTTTTGCTATGAAAACATATAAGTTCTCACAACTAAAATATAACTCTGCAATTATATCTGTATGGAATGTGCAATGAGCACAAATTAATTACAGATGATTTTTTGCTATTTGTTTGGCCAGGTGAAAGACAGATGTCTTTCTTTATAAGCTAGTTTGGATTATTATCAAAACTATAATATAAATCTCTATCTATGACATTTAAGAGAATGACATGATAAGTCCAAAGGACTTTTGTAGCCAAAGATTTATTGGCCATGCATTGTTGAAGTTCTGACTGGAGATGTTTATATTTCCCAATCATTTTCAGAGTTGTTCCATAAAGAGGGATCAGCATATACATTACCCTTTTGGTGCTTTTGATTTCCTTCTTCCTCCTGACTATAGCCAAGATCTTCAAGAGGTCTTCCTCTGTCAAAGCTGATTCTTATTACTTTAGATTCCATCCAAAGCCTTTTTTCCCTGTTGACATAAACATAAAGCCTCTCTGCCAAAATAACATAGCTTTTATCCTCCATTTTTAAGTCATTATAAGTATAGACTGAATTAATTATCTCATGCTGTAACAGCAAAGCCTTGTCTATTTTTCCTTGGAATTTAGGTGCTGCTGTACTTACTGTCTTGGCAGGCCCTTACCAGAAAGAGCTGACAAACGTCTCACACCTACAGAGCTCTGAGTTCCAGCTGCCATCAATTTCCTTTTTACTATCAGTAAGAACCCTTTTCCTTCCTCTATTCTGTTTTTTTTTTTTTTCACATTTATTTAGCAATTCACGTTACATCTCCATTACAACCCCCTCTCTTGACCCCCTTCCGGTCCCACCCTCTACTCCCTCTCCCACTTATCCTACTCTTCCTGTGTGGGGTGCCTCCATGTATCAGCCCCCCTCAGTTCATCAGTAACATGACGGTTAAGAGCTTCCTCTTGCACAGGGGGCAAACTTGGCAGTCTTACTGCTTGTAATTTAGCATTCCACTTCTCAGTTCTCTCCTTAATTTAGTCTGCTTTATTTTGCACTTTTTTAGAGAGGGCACAGAAAAATGTGTCATTACCAAATATATTGTAACTAACTCCATGACAACAACTAAAATGAAACTCTACAAGATCCAAGCGCCTTCTGCTGTAGTGTTTTTCATTTCTTCTGAAGTTTTAGGCCTAACTCTCTCAAGCTGCCTGAGGCTTTCTTTGGTCTGCTTTCATTCTCAGACTGTAACCATGGATTCTATTGTAGTAAGTTGTATGCCAGTACCACATTGTTTTTACTATTATGCCTTTATAATATATTTTGAGATCTGGAATGGAATCCTTCCAGCATTGTTCCTTTTGCTCAGGATTGTTTTGGATATCTGGCATCTTTTGTGCTTACATATAAATTTTAGCACAGTTTGTTGTTTTGGGTTTTTTTTTTCTTTTTTCCTGTTAAGAATGAAATGGAGATTTTTATTGGGATTGCATTGAACCTGAAAATGGCATTTGATAAAATGGTCATTCTCAAAATGTTTATTCTATCAATTTTTGAGGAATGAATGTCTTTACATTTTTTACTGTCTTTTTTCATTTATTTCTTCAGGGGTTTCAAGCCATTTTAAACTAAATTCTGGTTCATATCATTTCTTTTAAAATAAAGCCAAAAACTAAGGTGCTGCATTAGTTAGTTTTTCTCACTGCTATGACAAAACCCCTGCAACAATAACTTGGAAAAAAAGTTTAATTTTGCTCATGGTGATGAAGGCATGGGTCAGGAGCATGCAAAGCTGGTCATATTTAAGAAACACTAAGAGATAAATACTGTATTCTGCTCACTTTCTCCTTTTCCCATTTTTATGCAATCAGAGATTCCAGGCGATAGGATTGTGCCACCCACATTTCTTCAGTAAAACCTCTCTGGAAATGTCCTCATAGACACGCCCAGTGGTGTGTTCCTAGATTATTCTAAATCCAGTCAAGCTGACATGGAAGATTAGGCATTATAGATGGGTAGCTGTCTTATTTATGAATAGTTGTGCTGTGAGCTCCCAAGCTCTCTTACTTGATTGTGCCTCATCTGGTCCCAGAGTCGAGTGAGAACTAATCAAATAAAGATGCTGCCTGCTAGAATTCCTTTTCAAAGCCACTTCAGAAATTAAAATACCATCTTGAACATGCATCTCTAAGAATGCTTTCAAAATGCTCAGACTCTGTGCGGTTATCAAGTAGGAAGCGAGTAGGATAAAATTCAATATTTTGAACTGTCTATGCCCTTTAACATAAAAGTGGAGTGGCTCCCCTTTGCTGTATTTGGGAGCAGAGTCATACACATTTTCCAAACTGAAGCATTAAGTGACATAGTTGAAAATCCTACAAACTCACCCTAGGGAAACCCAGTATTTAAGAATGAAATCTTCATTGCCTATAGAGCAGTCAGGTAGAGGTCTCCTGAGACTACTTGAGAGGTTGTGATTTACAACCTCTTCAGGTAGGTAGACAGAGAGAGAGAGAGAGAGAGAGAGAGAGAGAGAGAGAGAGAGGTAGGATCCCTGAACTGTAAGCTGTTTGACTGAAAGACCCGGGGGGTGGGAAGTACCTCACCCGACACTCAGGATATCACGGCCGCCCCAAAACTCACAAGAGACCATCTTGATGCAATCACAAGAGGTTTATTTCGGGGGGAAAAAGGGGGAAAAGGGGGGGCTCAGTGCACTGAGGGACGCCACTCGTATCCCACGCAGGGCTAGGAGTCGCGACCATGATTTGGGGGAGAGGCCAACATTTTATGGGGGAGCACCACAGATTAAGGGGGTGGGGGAAATTACAGGTGGGAAGTACCAGCCCAGCCCATCATTTACCACAACCCAAGCGGGAGGGGAAATACAGCTGGAATGTACCAGCCCAGCCCATTAGTTAACCAGCGGGAAATATCCTACATCTGTTTGTCTCAGGAATGAATCTAATCTTGTTTTGTTATCTACTTTGTGGTCAGCCAGTTAGTTCCTGAAGCCCTGGGGGCCCGTGGCCCAATTGACCTTCATTCTTGGTTTTAACCTGTTTATGGTCAGCTAAGTTCTGGGAATCACCTGGTGGCTGGCCTGGCTCTATTGCCGATTTAGGGGGTCTTTTAATAATTTTCATTCCCTTCATGACCACAGGATAGCCTTTTGTTCCTAGTATGTCTACTTCTTCCTTGCCTGATCCAGTGCTTTGCACAGCAGATTTTGTATCTAGCTGCAAGCTGCATGGCTCTAAATTACAAATTAGGCCATTTCCTGTGTAAGATGGCAGTCAGTAGTGGGTAATAGTGCATAGTTACTGTACCAACCTAAGACAGAAGCTACATGCAGGGAAATGTAGTATTCCATGGTGAGTAAGAACAGTAACTGTATGTGCCAAACTAAGACAGACACATCTTTTTATATAAAGAAGGGAAAAGATGTGGGGAGCCATGAGCTGTGAGAGTTTTCCTTTTTGAGCAACTGTATAATTGTTGTCTGGTAAAATAATGGTGTCTCAGTCTTCTCTGAGGTCTCTATGCTTTTCATTAACTTTGTCTCTTTGTTAATCCCCACTCCCTCCCTCAAGCTTTCCAGGTTGATGTCCAGTGGGCCTGGAGAGAGAGAGAGAGAGAGAGAGAGAGAGAGAGAGAGAGAGGAGAGAGAGAGAGAGAGAGAGAGAGAGAGAGAGAACTGGAAACTAATTAAGTCAAATAAAGGGTCCATTTTAGTAACTACACATAAAAGTAAATACATTCTTATGCTCCAGGTAGACACTGGTATCTTTTTGTTCATTTTTTTAATCATATCCCAAAATGTCATTAGGGTAATTCATCTCATTCATTGTACACACAAAATTTTCCATGTAGGTTCAAGTAACGTGTGAAAAGTGAAACAACACAGAGAAAGCCTGTTAACCAGAACTCCTCCACTTGAGTGTACAGGGTATGATTCAAGTAGATGCTAAATTTCTTTTTTGTTTTTTTTTTGTTTTTTTTTTTGATGTCTGTGAACTAAAGTGGTAAGGAATTTCAGGTCTCAATGAATACTCCAGAAGACAGACACAAAAACCATAAGGTTTCATCTCTCTCATGTGTCTCTTGAGTAAACAAATATAAAGGATACATCTGAAGGTTTCTTGGAGCTGCAAAAATTAAACTCATAGAGTGATTAAATTTAACATCAGACATTTATTTTTTCAAATTCCAAATTCTAAAAGCTGGCAGTCCAAGATCAAGATGTGACAAGGTTGCTTTCTTCCAAGGCACAGGTTTCTGGTCTGTAAGTGTCTGTCCTCCATTGTGCCTTCATGTGCCCTTCGTTCAACATGATCATATCTGCTCATCTTTTCAGAATTCCCATAATATTGTATTCAGTCCATTCTCATTACTTTGTGTATGTGTGTGTTCACCTGAATGTGTGCATGTATGTGTGTGTACCTGTGTGAATATGTGTGTGAACATGCACATATCTGTTTATGTACATATATGTATGTGTATGTATGTATATGTATCTATATGTGTATGTGTTTATTAATTTATATATGTGTATGTGGGAGGATGTATGTGTGTACATGTGCTGCTGCTGGAGATTGGACTCACATGCTAAGCAAATATTTTACCACTGAGTTGAGTTGCAACCCCAACACTTGATCTTATTTTAAATTAGCTAACTTTTGAAAGACTCACTTTTCAAAAAAAAAAAAGTCTTATTCTGGAATACTAAAGGCAAAACTCCAAGAGATAAATTTATGTAAAGTCCATCAGGGCAACTGGATGATAAAATTCCAGAGAAGAGAAATGTCTTGTATGATATTCTTCTACCATGGTCTATGACAGAAGGTATGATTTCATTTTGACTTGCCAAAACCAGAGATTTTACCAACACAGAGATTTAGTGGTAATTTCAAGGATATAAATAATAAAACAGCAATAAAGATAGAATAATAGGGTTTTGAGATATGCTATAGGAATTTTGTGGATTCATCTAATATCAGACATGCATTATTCAGCCCAGAGTAGCTGTGATGCTTCTACTGAGGTAAATGGGAGGTTGTCTATAGAGTAAGAAATAATAAGAACATAAAAACCCTCTATTTTGTTAACTATAGAAGACATTACCCCAGAAAGTTATACCACATAAATCCATATACCCTTTATTTGGTTAATATGATGGCTAATCATGGTTGTCAACTTGACACACCCAAAGGGAAACCACAATTGAGAAATTGCCTCCATCAGATTGGCCTGTGTTTAGTTCCTATTCTGTGGCTATGATGAAACACCATGACCAAGAAAACATATAGAGGGAAGCATTTAATTGGTAGCAGTTTCAGAGGGTTAGTCCATTATCATCACAGCTGGGAGCATGACTGCAAGCAGGCAGGCATGGTGCTAGAGCTGGAGATAAAGCTCACATCTGATCTGAAAGTTTACTGGAAGAGATAGAGCCTGGGCCTGGCATGAGCTTTTGAAACCTCAAAGTCCACCCAGTGACACATCTTCTCTTACAAGAACATACCTACTCAAACAAGACAATACCTTTGTCTTAGTCAGTGTTGACCATGGCTATTGTTGTAAAGGAAAGCATTTAATTGGTGCTGGCTTGCAATTCAGAGATTTATTCCATACATGGTGGGAAGCCTGGTGTCATGAGTCAGACATGATGCTGGAGAAGAAGTTGAGAATTCTACATCTGGCTGTGCAGGCAGCAGTAAGAGAGAGAGAGAGAGAGAGAGGGAGGGAGGGAGGGAGAGAGAGAGAGGGAGGGAGAGAGAGAGAGAGAGAGAGAGAGAGAGAGAGACTGAACCTGGTTTGAGCATTTAAAATCTCAAAATCCACCACACTCAATAACATACTTCCTCCAACAAGGCCACACTTACTCCAACAAGTCCACACCTCCAGATGATACTCTCTAAGCATTCAATATATGAGCCTACAGGGGCAATTCTTATTCAAACCACCAAATAGGAGAGTCCTTGGGGAAGTAGCCTGGGCTGCATTAGAAATGTAGCTTAGTATTCCATTGTGTAAATGTACCACAGAAGTTGATTAGATATCATTTCTTGTAATACTATTAACTATTAACCAAAATCTGAGTAATTAGAAATTTTATATTTTCCATCACTAAACAGAAAACTTCAAAAATAATTCTGTAAAATCTAGAAATCAGGAAGCATCAAATATTCAATAGTATACCTGCTAGAAATCATAAGAATTTTGCCTCAATACCTCATAAATGAAGGTTCTCATTCAAAAAAAAAAAAAGAAAAGAAAAAGAAATGTAGCTTAGCATGAGCCTAGAGCAAGCAAGATGTGTTCCCATGCTCTCTGCTTTAGTTTCTTCCTCTAGGTTTTTGCCTTGAATTACTCCTACCACTTCCCTCAATGATGAACTCTAATCTGTAAACCAAATTAGTCTCCTCTGCCCTCAAGTTGGTTGTATTCAGTGTTTTAGTAACAGCATCAAGAGATACAAACTAGGATGGTTACCATATGCAATCCCAAACCAGGAATATAAATAGGATTCTCATCCCATCAACCTTCATTCAGCCATCAGCATGTTTACAAGGTTAAACCAGATCATCTGTCTTGCTTCTTTCCCTGGAGCATACCCTAGTGATGGGAGGAAAAATGAGTCTGACCACATGCTTTAACTTATTCCCTAGGGGCACTGTGCAATGTAAGCTCACTCTTCCTTATTCCTACACTATCTTCAGTATATTTTCATGGCTCATTCATGTCAAAGGTAACAAATTGAATGGACTATTTGTGTTAGGACTTCTCGTTGCAAAGCAACATAATGATGTGTTAGGAGCATCTTCACAAAAAATGTTTCGTCATTTACATATCTTCACTCAACACTTTCCAGGTGCTTCCTAAGTGCTAAGTATGGTTAAAGTCTCAGGAAAAGAAAAATAAGCTAGACAGTCCTTGCCTGTGGGGCTCACAGCTAGCAGGGAAGGCAGATGTTGAACCTTAATGAGCTAAAACAAATAAGAAAGGAGAATACTGTACCCTGACCCAACAGACAGGTAGGTAGGATGTAGTAGGTAGTAGGTGGGAGTTGAAACCAGAGAGTGGAAATCAGAAAGACAATGCTATTTCCTGTGTGTAAGAATCTTCACTTCCTGTGTCTATATCAGAGGTTCTCAACATCCCTGATGCTGCAACCCTTTAATAAAGTTCTTCGTGTTGTAGTGGCCTCCAATCTTAAAATATTTTTATTGCTACTTCATAACTGTAATTTTCTACCCTTATTAATCATAATGTAAATATTAATATGAAGGATATCTGATATGCAACCCCTGTGAAAGAGTCATTCGAATCCCAAAGGGGTCACAATCCACAGGTTGAGAACCACTTATTTTGGTTCTGTAAGTGAGGGTGCACTGAAACCACCAAACTGTACCACTCTGTGGGTCGAAAGAAAAGTTTACTTAGGGAATCAAACTGCCAGGGTGCCTCTAAGATGAAGCACATGAATTTAGCAAGAAAACAATTGGATTTTTATATGACAATCAGCAGGGTGGGGATCTTTGAGCTGATACAAGCTATTAGGATTAATTGGGAACTAGTTGCCTTTCCCACAAGGGAAATGGTGGTTTCCTGGTAAACAGAAACCCAGCTTAGGAGATCCCTGAGGAGTGCTGTGTCTAGTTTTCTGTTTATACAATAATAGTTCCTTTCATTTACTCAATCAGAGTCCTGTTGTATTAGGCACAGGCCCTCATCTTGGGATACTGACATTTTTAGACCTCACATTGACTCTAACAGGTTTCTAATGCTTTATTTTACAATATAGATACAGCATGTGCATTTATTTTCAAGTCTCTTCCTGCCATATAGTTGTATGGATAGACAGGAAACAGGGAAGAAAATTTGGTGGAAAATGTACTTTCAAGAAAAATCTAGAACAGTCTGGGAAAATAGAGGACTAATTTTTATCATTTTGAAATTTTCATTTTAATTTGAGGAGTCTGTTATTAATGAAGAAAGCTGGATTTTTCAAATGTACGGGTAACCTAAGATCTCTAAACAGCCAGGCTGAGTTTGAGGTGACTGGACATGGTTTTCACTAAACTCTTTCCCTAACAAAGGTATTTTCTGTGGCACAAATGAAACCACCAGCCTGATACATTTTGTCAGAATATCTAAATCAATAAGCCATGATGACAGGGTATGAAAAGTTGGTGTGCTGGAGGGAGTGGACTTATTAATTAATTAATATGTAGCACACTGAGAAGAAATTTTAGGGGTTTTGATGACTGTCCAAAGACTGTTTGAGATGATGAATCAGAGGAGCATGTCAGAGATTTGTCACACAGCTGAAAGAAAGCTCTGTACCAAAGTGTTATTCTCTTCTCAGCAGGTTCGTTAGAAACATGCTTCTTGGGTTAAGTTCAAAGAGTCCTGTATGGGTCTGTGAGGTTGACACTTCTAGGGATGTGGTGCTTACTGTCAAAGAAAATAGCAAATATCAGCAGGCTCTCTGCATAAGCAGTGTGGCTGTAGTTCAGAATGATATAAATGGTGATTGTGAACCAAGAAGCTACCTGGAATTCCTGAATCCCCGGAATACACTGAGATGTAATAAAGCTGAAACAGAAAGATGTTGTCCCTGCCCTTGCTAGGAGTATAGTCTGCTGAGGACTAGGAAGTTCTGCTTGGTGTGAAAAGAAGGGGGACAAAGCTGGAGTTGTTACTGCATTTGAGTTTGAGGTGACTGCAGTCCTTCATTCCCAAGACTCTAGAGGTAGAGGTAAGTGGATCTGTATAAATTTGAAACCAGCCTGATCTACATAGTGAGTACCAGGACAGACAATGATACATAGTAAGACCCTGTCACATAAAAATAAGAGGATAAGGGACAAACAAAACTTAACAATGCAGCAATGTAGCTGTGGGGTTGCTAGCCAGAACTGTTTGAGGATTTTCTGAGAGAGTCAGCATCTAAGCCTGAGGGATGCACAGTTGAAAAAGGGAAAACAGGGCTTCCAGCTAAAGACAACAAGGACTCACCAAAATAAAACTAGGGTATTTTTTTGTTGAAAATTCCATACGTTTATATAATGATTGTAACCCATCCCACAGACCCCAGAACCCTTCTTCTTAAAAAGTCTCTTTCCTATTTCATGTCTGTTTCTCATGTGTGGCTTACTGAGTTTAGAGTTTCTTCTCCCAGCATGGGTGAGTAGTTGTTTACTGCATAATGCTCAACTTATCAGTGGCTGTGCCACTAAAGAAACTACCAATCATACCTCAGCAAGGGAGTCCTGGGCTTTCATTAGCCCCTCTCCCATTCATGGTGGAATGTTGGCAAGCCTCATCTTGTACAGGTCTTTTTTTTTTTTTTCTTTATTTTTTATTTCTTCAAGTTACATCTCAATCGCAGTCCCCTCCCTATTCCCCCCACCGGCCCCACCCTCCCACCATCAACCCCCCATCCACTTCCCTTTGTTTTGGGGTTTTTTTTAAGTTTAAGGTATATCTTATTTCCCCCTACAGTTTCCCCTTTCAGTCCAACAAATGGCTCTTTCTCTTATAACGATAAATACAATACAAAACAACAGAGGTAATAAGGCCACAGTTATGAGGGTTATATGGCTTAACGTAATTCCCAATGTCCAGTCCATATGTATTTGGCACCTGACTTTAACATTGTACTATCTAACCATCTCCATGAGTTTAAAGTTCTATATCTAACTCAACATTCATACTAATTTGCAACACAATTTTAAAAGCATCTTCTTAGGTCTACAACACCCTCTTGATTCCTAAACAACTCAAAATTTAACTATGAGACTCTAGCTGTCTGTTCTTCAACCACCTCAGAGACCTGAGAGGGATAAATATGTCTGACAGGTCTTATGAAGATGACCACAAATGCAATGACTTCCTGAGTGCAACAGTTATCACACCCAGAAGACACCTTTTTGCTATACACATCTACATCCTCTCTGCTTCCTGGGCCCTTTCTTCTCTCTCTTCAGTGGTGTTACACGATCCTTGGAGAGGGTGGTGCAGATCTTGGTTGATAAAAATAAAGGAGAACAAGACAACGTTAAACATGAATAAAATAAAATAGAAAAGAACAAAACAACACCTATAATCCCAGCACTAAGACAAGATAAAACCAAGGATCAGCCATGAGTTTGAGGCTAGCCTAAGCACCATATAAGTAGGTATTGTCTAAAAATAATAAACTAAACACTAAATGAAAGGGATAAATAGTGCATGTTCTCTCTCATATAGGACCAGTGGTTTTGTGTGTGTGTGGGTGTGGGTGTGTGTGTGTGTTAAACATAGAAAAAAACAGGAGAAGAGAAGAAGAGATCTTATGAGAGGAATTGGAGGAGAGGCGATGGGATACATGTGATGTGGAAGCAGAAATGGGCTATCAAGGTAGAGGAATGACAGTGAAGTAGCAAAAGAGAGGTAGCAGAGAAAAAGTAGGGAGAAAACAATTTTCCATATGAAAATGTTGTAATGAATCATATTATTTAGTATGCTAACTTTAAACATTATTTTTTTAAGACATAACAACATAAACCAATGAGGTCAATGAGAACTGAAAAAAGAAGAAACAAGAAAGTTGAGATTTGAGGAAGTGGTGTTACAAATGGAAACCAACTCAAGCACCAGAATGGACAGTGTAGCATTTCTACTTACCAGTGAACAGCACAGGGCTTCTGAATTCATACTCACACTACTGGAAGCAGGGACTTTTAAACATGGGCACTGATACTGTACAACAAGACTCAATGCGCTTCCCAAGTCTGCCAAACTTAGCATACTGTTCAGGACCTGTCCTGGAAAGATGCTGAAGGTTTTCTTCTGGAGGGGATAAAGCAGGTCCCTGTACTGAATGCTACAAGTGGAGCTCACAGGTTTTGCTGGAAGTCAAGAGCCTGGCTACTGAACACCTTGTATTCCTTTTCTGATGGACTTCAATAACTATAAGGATGAAATGGGCCTGCAACTCGGGGTTACTCAACAAGACAAGTTACAAGTTTACCACCCACTAAAGATGACCATCTTCTGTGTCTTCTCCAAGCACATAGACTTCAAATACAAGCTTCATGCCCACTCTGAAGTATCACTCATCTCAAAGTACTGGAGATTGTTAGAAACCATCTAAAAAGGAGGCATATATTTAATCAAAAGCAAAAATTAATTTTAAAAACTCAAGGTGGTGCTTGCTTGCCTTGAAGCATTGACTATCTAAATTCAATCCCTTGAAACCATTTTTTTCTCTTTTTAAAGGTCAGTTGCCATCACACACACTTGTCATCCTACCACTGAGGACCTGAAGACATGTAGATCCCTAAGACTTTCTGGCCAGTCAGCCTACTGGCTAAGTATTAGACTGGTAAGAGATTCTTATTCAAAAAACAATATGGATGACATCTGAGAAATGACAGTGGAGACTGTCCTCTGGTTTCTACCACATATCCTTGTCCTGGTTTGGTTGCTTTGGTTTGTTTGCTTCAATTTAATACATGCTAGAGATGTCTGGGAAGAAGAACCTCAAGTGAGAAAGTGCCTCCATCAGATTAGCTATAGGAAAGTCTGTGCTGCATTTTCTTGAATAATGGTTGGTGTGAATGGATCAATCCCAAAAAGGACTGTGCCACCACTGGACTGGTGGTGCTGCATTGTGTAAGAAGGCAAGCTGACTAACTCTGCCAAGACAGGGTAGACAAGTCCTTCATAATTCCTGCTTCACAATTAATGTCTGTCAGAAATACTGGGCCAAAAGCCTGAAGAGATGTTCCAATGTATTGAGAGAAATTGGGGACTGCCCAAACAGCCAGTTGTCTGTCATTTCTTAGTTTTGGAAGCTGTGGGGTCTGCAGTTCCTGTTTATTCAGATATATTTCCTCTTCTCAGGTCTCTGATGTGATTGAAGACTAGGTAGTTAGAGTCTCACAGTTCAATTTTAAGTTGTTTAGGAATTAAAAGGATGTTCTAGGTCTAAGAATATTTTTTATTTTGGTAATGGAAATTAGGATGGAAAATGAGTTAGGTATAGAACTTTAAACTCATTGAGATAGATAGATAATAGAATATTATCAGTTGCCAAATACGTATGGACTGAACATTGGGAATGTATGTTATACCTTATAATTTTCATAATTGTTGCCTAATTGTTCTTATTGTTTTGTATTGGATTTACTTTTATAAGAAAAAGAACCTTTTATTGGACTAAAGGGGGAGATGTTGGGAGGAAAAGATACACCTTAAATTTAAAAAAAAGAAGATAGAAGGAAAAGGGGGAAGAGAGTAGTAGAATGGGATTGAGAGGGGAGGAGGGAGGGGGCTGTGGTTAATATGTAACTTGAAGAAATAAATAAATATTGGGGTTATAAAAGAAGGCAGACTGAGCAAGCCTTGAGGAGCCAGTCAGTAAGCAGCACTTCTCCATGGCCTCTGTTTCAGTTCTTGCCTGCAGGTGCTCACCTTGAGTTTCTGTCCTGACTTCCCTCAGTGGTGAAGTGACCTAACAGTTGTAAGGTGAGAAGAACTCTTTTCTCCCAAAGGTGTTTTTCACCATGGTGTTTTACCACAGCAGCAGAAATCTTAACTAAGACATATATAATACATACATATGGAGGTGATAAAGCAAACCCATTTTGTCTCACCCTAGTTAGAATCAGCATGCAGAAAAGCTAAAGATGAACACCTTGGAATGCTGGTGATACACACATGTAGTCTCAGCACTCAGGAGGCAGAAGCAGGCAGATCTCCATGAGTACTAGGGCAGCTGTGTCTACATAACAAGTTCTAGACCAGCCAGGGATACAGAGCAAATTCTTGTCTCAAAACAGTAATAACAATAACAACAACCACTGCCTTGGGGGTCATTTTTGTACCCTACTCAAGCTCATGGCAACCACTGAATAACCTAACCTGCATATCTCAATCACGTATTCAATAGACATAGAGTGCATAGAGAGACTGTGGGAAAAGGGCAAGACTTCAGATGTTGACATGGCCTGCTCTGATTGTAGGACCTTACAGGTATGAGGAGACCTAAGAAGAGCCAGGCATTGACTAAATTGCCAAGCTACTGAAAATAATTTTCTTTCCCTGGTTTAAACCTCATTCCAGGATCAGGAAATCAAATAAACAAAATATTGTGCTTGTGTGACTGTAAAATGCATAGCTTTAATCAATTCTACGTTTTTAGTCATTAGGTAAAACTAAGTTATATAACTAGTGGGCACAAATTTGATGGGTACAAGTCATGAAGTTGTTTGTTTTCAAACTAATGTAATAAATACATAAATATCAAATGTTTGCTGTGTGAAGGACCTAATGGGGGTGGGGTGAAGCATCCCTGTTGTCTTTGGAATGCTCCACAGCCAGGCACTGTTTTCACTGAACTGTCAAAATCAATAGACCAATATTCTATGTTCTCTTTTTATATAACTGTTATGTGAGCTGAGGGAAAGAAATGAAAGGGAGTTTGAATAAAATCAAGAAAAGGAAAGTTAAATATCTTCACCCTCTAGGGTAGATAAATGTATAAAAACAAGGCACATCTGAAACCGAACTTTTAAATTATTATTTAATACTTATTTATTTATTACTAAATTCACTTATCACAAACACCAACAATTTCTTATCTATTAATCCTATAAATTCCTACAACCCCTTTAACCTATCCACTAAACCTATTGATAATCATAACAACCACTTTCATAACCTTTTAGAATGATACAGTCTCTGGGGCAGGTCCTCAGTCGTCAGGAACACAGTCTTTGTTGTAGATTCTTTAACGCACTTAGCAGTCCTTTTTCTGGATCTCTCAGATGCAGGTTCGTCAGGGTAAGTTGGTTATTGCAGTCTCACCTTAAATAAGGCTTCATGCTTTCTTCTCTGTGGGAGACTCCAGCCGTCTGCAGGCCAACTTACTTCTTTTGAATCAGGAACTCAGATGCTCTGCCTCAGTCCTTAAAGCCAGGCACCGTTTCCTTTAGGTCACTGTTTGGACAGATCAAACCCCTCTAGGCAAAAGCTGAGCCACAGCGTCCAGTCCTTGGCCTTTTGGTGTCTTGCTCAGGCTTTCTTTGCTCACCGGCTTCTTTCTGCTTCAGGGAGAGAGCTGGCCATCAATGGCCAGCCCTTTTTTCAGCAGGACTCTTGGAGGTCTCTAGCATCAGGGGCCTCTTCCCTTTCTGGGCTCCACGCACTATCCTCAAATAGGAGGAACTGTGTTTCAGCTTAATTTAGGCTCTGCCCACTTAGCAGCTGAAAACAATGTCAGGCCAGATACTTTGTTTCAAGTCTATTGAGTCTTTCCTGTTTTTCCTGACTTCAACCTTGTTTTTCAGTCTATTGAGTCTTTCCTGTTTTTCCTGACTTCAACCTTGTTTTTCAGTCTACCAAGTCTTTCCTGTTTTTCCTGACTTCATGCTGATAATGCTCTTCAGGCCCCGAATCAAGAGACAGCATCAGAAACTCCTATATATTTCCTAAATCTAATTTATCTAACTCCTACACACATCCAATACTTAAATATTTTTAATGGCACAGAAAAAAATCCTCAACTGGAATATAATGAAGACTTTAGAAAGTGGGATTTTGAAAGAAGTCCTTACAAAATTTAAGATGAAATAAGTGAATATAGACAGATAGGCGGATAGATGAATAGGCCCAAAGTGTTCAGAAAGCTTTGTGCCTTCAGTAAACAGTTTGCAATGTTCTTAAAATACTGACAATTTAGCCGGGCGTGGTGGCGCACGCCTTTAATCACAGCACTCGAGAAGCAGAGACAGGTGGATCTTTGCGAGTTCAAGGCCAGCCTGGTCTACAAAGTGAGTCCAGGACAGCCAGGGCTACACAAAGAAACCCTGTCTCAAAAAAACAAAAAAAAATACTGACAATTGGGAAAAGACCACTAAGTCTTTGAAAAATGCCAAGACATTTTTTGTAAGCCACAGTTTTTAGTGTACTCAGATTTGTTCTACCACTAACAACTACTGGGATAATAAGGGAGGAATTCTAGAAATATCTAGAATCCAGTGGTATTGTGAATAACACACCTATGCCTGTGGTGAAGAAAAAACATCATATTGGACAAACATCAGGGGTACAAATCCCAAGCTGAAGGATTAACTAATGGGGGACAGTAGCTATAATTGTGTGTCATTGCATCTTAAGCTTGCAGTTTTACAGTAAGGGAATCAAAAATAATTATCAAAATGTCCTGACTTACACTTTGATTTAATGGGCTTATCTCTAGAGTCACCAGTGGAAAAAACAGCTCAAACATTTGCCTAGAAAAATTATTCTTTGTTATAGTTTGTCCATTTTCCCTTCTCCACAAGGAATGCAGCAACCTAACAACACTTAATTAAGTTTACATTTTATAGAAAAAAAACACATCCATTGCCTTACAAGAGCAAACCTGTGAAATACAAAAGGGGAGGGTGAAGACTGGGTCTCAGATGACAGCCCAGAATGGTTGGGAATTCTCAGTTCTGAGCACCAAAGCAGCAGACAATGCTTTTCATGCTGTTTACAAAAAGGACATTTCACCCTCAGCCAGTACAGTGGAAATAACTTACACCCATGTGGACAAAGGACCTAGGTAATCCTCCTTTTACATTTTATTTAGTATCTGGGTGTGTAGGGGTGTGTGTGTGTGTGTGTGTGTGTGTGTGTGTGTGTGTGTGTGCAGAAAGAGAGAAAGATTTAGGAACATACACATGTGGTGGTCAGAGAATAACTTTGTGGAGTTGGTTCTCTCCATCCACCTTTACAAGGGCTCCAGGGACCAACACAGAATTGCTATCCTTGGAATTCCCTTGTACTCTAAGAACATTCTTTTCTCATGGATGTCTAGAACTTCTTACTTCCTTCTTAGCATGGAAGAAGAGTGTCTACTGGATTATCCCTGCTCACTTTGACTGTGCTGAAGGCACTATGATTCACAAACCAGCTTTTTCTACTTCTCACAAAACTGAGTGAGGTCTGGATGGGAGATATGCAGAGCAGCTGCAGATGCTTCCCAGTGACATCAGAGGTGCAGGTTTGTCTCTGCTCAACAAGGTCAGTCAACTGTCAACTTTCACAATAACCTTGTAGTCTAATGCCTGGCTATTACAAACAGATTCCACACCGCAGGAAAACAAATAAGAGAAAAAGGGGAAAAGGCCCATTACATAGTTATGTCAGCCTCCTTTGAGAATCTTTCCAAAAAAATTCATACAACACTTCTCCTTGCCAGCAAGCAGAGAAGAGGAAAGGATGACGTAGCTAATTGCTAGGAACTTAGGGAAGTCCTTCAGAGATTTTGTGTTCAAGTATAAATCAGGGTTCACATAAAAGGAAAAGGACACTGTCTTTGTCCATCTGGCCTGCAAACCTTCAACTGGGTGGCTTATAAGCAAACATTATTTTTCACACTCTGGAGGCTTGTAAGTTCAAGAACAAGACAGTGGGAGCCTGGGACTGGGAAGGCCAGCTTCCTGATCATAGTCAGTATCCTTGCATTTGTTACGGGAAAGTGTCTCTCAAGAACTATTTCTACCCATAAGATCTAAGCCCCCATCACTCCAGTGCCTCATAAATGCACACCTCTAAATACTACCACCTTAGGAGTTAGTTTCAACATACAAATTCTGATGGGATGTGTTTTGTCTCCACAAGTATATGGATAAAAGTGTGTCTCTGGTGAGGATGGATATACAGGTTGGCAGCTAGTTTTCTCTGAGTCCATTACTATGTGACTCTATAGTGACAGAAAACAGATTGACAGTTGCCTAAAATGTAGCTACAGAAAGAAAGTTGTCAGTGGACTATCAGGAACAATGGCTATGCCCATATCTTGGTCATGGAATGGTTTCACAGTTGTACATGTGTGTAAAACTGTGTACATAAATGTACTATGCAGGAAATGTACTGTCAATCAAGCCTCTTTAAATCTGTTAAAAATGTAAAGTAAGAATATAAAAGTAGAAACAATTAGGAGTGCTTGTACTCTAAGGAAACTGTCTAGTTTCTCAGAAAAGAACAGCTATACCTCTTACTTTCCAGAACTACTTCTTAAGACACCTTTTACAAACTATTAAAAGACTCTCTAAATAAAACAAGTGAACAGAGAATGAAAAATTGGAGGTGATCTCCCAAAACTTATTCCTAAGAAGTCTGCCAAGAGTATACAGGCAGCAGATAACTGAAGATCCCTTTCATTTACAGATGTTTAAAAATCCAAATTTATACACGGGGACTTGTTGCACACACCTGTAATCCCAACAGAAGATAGGAGAGGAATATCAGTTCATGGTCATTGTTGGTACATGGCAGTTGAGATCCTATCTCAAACAATCTAACAAACTCCTCAGTTCAAACAGGAGTTTGTTAAATACACTGTCTTGAATCCTGCATTTTGGTAGTTGAGGAGGCTAAGAAGAGAACAACTACAAGCAAGGAGCATTGATGAGACAAGAGTTCAAGGCCTCCAGTCCCTCCCATAGACGGATGGCTTAGGCAGATACATTTCCTGTGCTCACCCAGCCTCTCACCCCTCTCTGCTTGATCATGATGAGACTGGGACACTGCAAGCAGATTCCAGGTTATGGCTGAATTCTGCACAAACAGGAAATTGGGGATCTGGGAAGAAGAAATGCATGTTTTCTGCAATTCTTTAATGAGTTTCCTTTATCAACAGTGAACAGCCACCAGTTCCTTCCAGGACTCAGTATTGGCCATTGGACTAAGCCACATTCCTAAACAAGCCAAGCCATGTTCATTCTGGGTTAGGTCCTTCCTCAACACTTAAATGCCTCCAGGAAGCACCATGGAGATTTGAGCACCAGCTACACTGCATAAATCTTAAGCATCCGTGAGGCCTCAGAAACACAACTGAGTTTGTTTTACTTAACTATCCTAGACC
>CAJQZJ010033081.1:3369683-3385323 GCA_907164525.1 Lophiomys imhausi | reverse complement strand
AGACAGCTAGAGTCTCATAGTTAAATTTTGAGTTGTTTAGGAATCAAGAGGGTGTTATAGATCTAAGAAGATACTCTTAAAAGTGTGTTGCAAGTTAGTATGAATGTTGAGTCAGATATAGACCTTTAAACTCATGGAGATGGTTAGATAGTAGAATGTTAAAGTCAGGGGCCAAATGTGTATAAACTGGACATTGGGAAGGTATACTGGGCCATTTAACTCTCACAAATGTGGCATATTTATATCTGTTGTTTTGTATAATACTTATTGCTATAAGAGATGGAACCATATGTTGGACTGAAAGGGGAAACTTCTGGGGGGAAGAGGGTGGAAGGGCGGGATAGGAAGGGGGAATAGGGAGGGGTTTGTGACTGAGATGTAACTTGAAGAAAAAAAAATAAAGTATTAAAAAAAAAAAAAGAAAGAAACACAACTGAGTTCTCTCTGCCATGCTCTTATTCTAAGGATACCACTAAGTGTCCTTGGTTCTAGTCTCAGAGACAATGACTTCCTCTAAAGTTCTCATTGTGAGATAATACAATATATTTTGTTCCCTCAAACCTTCAATGCATTTGTGGCCACTCCTGCATTTAACCCCCTGTGTTTGAAATACTTAATATGGTTCTCTCTCTCTCTCTCTCTCTCTCTCTCTCTCTCTTTCTCTCTCTCTCTCTCTCTCTGACCATCTTGACAGAGATAAGGGACTTATTCCCAAGAAATTATAGCTTCTCTCTATACTAATAAGCAATGTACTGAAGGGCCTTCTTCAGACTAGCATTTAGCAACATTGACTATGTGTCCTCCTGGAAGAAAAGGGACTTTTCTAGGAGTAATTCCAGCATACTGATTGGCCAAAACTTATCTAAATGACACAGTTTTGAACCAGAGTTTGGGGGCTACCCTATAGCTAAGTCTCTAGCTCCTGAAGATTGGGAAAAGGATGGCCAACCTCTTTGAACTTGAGCTTAGTCATTTGCAAAGTGACAGGACTCAAATAAATGTCCTCTGTTTCCCTGTAGTTTCTATTGCATGTGAGTTATATGCAATGGTTTGCTGGATACAAAATTAATTCAAAAAATCAGAAGCCCTTCTTTATACAAAAAAAAAAATGGGCTGAGAAAGAAATTAGAGAAACAACACCCTTTACAATAACCACAAACAATATAAAATACCTGGAGGTAACTCTAACCAAGCAAGTGAAGGACCTGTATGACAAGAACTTCAAGTCTTTGAAGAAAGAAATTGAAAAGGATATCAGAAGATGGAAATATCCTCCCATGTTCATGGATAGGTAAGATCAACATTTAAAAATGGCCATTCTGCCAAAAGCAATATACATATTCAATGCAATTCCTATCAAAATAACACCACAATTCTTTATAGACCTGGAAAAAAACAATTCTGAACCTCAGATGGAATAACAAACAAATCCAAATAGCTAAATC
Source organism: Lophiomys imhausi (assembly GCA_907164525.1). Taxonomy (NCBI): domain Eukaryota; kingdom Metazoa; phylum Chordata; class Mammalia; order Rodentia; family Muridae; genus Lophiomys; species Lophiomys imhausi. The sequence goes on along the minus strand of CAJQZJ010033081.1, from coordinate 3,383,878 downwards.
AATCCTGTACAATTAAAAAAAAAAAAATCTGGTGGTATCACCATCCCAGATTTCAAGCTGTACTACAGAACAATAGTAATAAAACCAGCGTGGTACTCGTGTAGAAACAGACCAGTGGATCAATGGAATTGAATTTAAGTCCAAGAAATAAACCCACACACCTATGGTCACTTAATTTTTGACAAAGAAGCCAAAACCGTACAATGGAAAAATGACAGCATCTTCAACAAATGGTACTGGTCTCACTGAATGTTGACTTGTAAAAGAATGAAATTAGACCCATACTTATCACTTTGCATAAAACTTAAGACCAAGTGGATCAAAGACCTGACACACTAAATCTAATAAAAGAGAAAGTGGGGGAAAGCCTCAAACTCATTGGCACAGGAGACAACTTCATGAACAGAATACCAATAGCTCTGGCTCTAAGACCAACAATCAATAAGTGGGACATCATGAAACTGACAAGCTTTTGTAAAGCAAAGGACACCATCATTTGAACAAAACAGCAATGTACAGATTGAGAAAAGATCCTTACCAACCCCGTATTCAACACAAGGCTAATATCCATAATTTATAAAGACATCAATAAATTAAACACCAAGATACCAAATACTCCAATAAAAAAGTGGGAAACAGAGCCATACCAAGAATTCACAAAGGAGGAATCTCTAGTGGCAGTAAGACATTTGAAGAAATGCTCAACATCCTTAATCATCAAAGAAATGCAATTCAAGACCACTCTGAGATTCCATCTCACACCTGTCAGAAAGGCTAAGATCAAAAACTCAAATGACAGCATATGCTGGAAAGGTTGTGAAGAAAGGGGAACACTCTTCCATTGCTGGTGGGAGTGCAAACTTGTACAACAGCTATGGAAATCAGTCTGGTGGTATCTCAGAAAACTTGGAATAGCCCTACTGCAAGACCCAGCCATACCATTTCTGGGTATCCACCCAAACGATTCCTCACCAAATCACAAAGAAGTTTACTCATCTATGTTCATAGCAGCCTTATTTGTAATAGCTAGAATCTGGAAACAACCCAGATGTCCCTCAACTGACAAATGGATTTAAAAAAATGTGGTACATTTACACAATGGAATACTACTCAGCTATCAGAAACAAGAAAATCATGCAATTCATAGCCAAATGGATGGAACAAGAAAAGCTCATCCTGAGTGAGCTAACCCAGACTCAGAAAGATGTGCATGACATCTACTCACTTATTATTGGATTTTAGCCATGTAGTATAGAATAACTATCCTATACACCAAAAAGATCAGGAACATAGACTTTGTTACCTATCAATGGGACAATTTTCCCTAGGGGTGCTACCATGTAGGCCCCCAGTGCAAGAGGAAGCTCTTAGCTCTCATATGACTGTTGAACTGAGAGGGGGTGATTTGTAGGGACACTCCACATCAGAAGAGTGAGATTGGTGGGAGGAGAGGGTGGGGGGTGGAACCCGGGACGGGTGGAAAGAGAGCACTGTGATGGAGAGGTAACTTGATGTAATAAATAAACATTATAATAAAAAAATATTTTTCTCCCTATTTCCTCATCTTAAAAATCATACAAATAAATGGTAACTCTATACTTTAAGATTATATAAAAGATACCATTTACACTAGGGATCAAAGAACAATAGAATACAGAAGAGAGGGTGGAAGGAATATAAGATATGGAGGAAAATGGTGGAGTACCATAGAATGTTGCACAAGACCTATTCAAGATTGATTCCTTCAACATTATGCCATCATTGATGAGGGAGGAACTCATAAGGACTCATTCTTCATTAAAGAACTATAAGTAGTTCATGGTTCCTGAAAAAGGAGAGAATTTCTTCAGTTCTCCATGTTGCTGTAAATAACCTTCTGCCCATGTTCCTGTGAACAACCCTAATCAAACTCATTGGGTCACCAAAAAAAGAAAAGTCATCAAAGTTAAAAAAGGACTAGTCAGGAAAAGGAAAGGGAAATTACATTTTTATTATTTTGTTTTATTTTATATGGTTCTGGTTTTTTGTTTTGATTTTGTTTGTTGGTTGGTTGGTTGATTGGCTGGTTTTTGTTGCTGCTGTTGTTGTTGTTTGTTCATTTGCTTGTTTGTTTGTTTTGTGGTTGTTGTTTGACCCAGTAGACTTGGCTGATCAGAAGCTCAACATGAAGACAAGGCTAGCCTCAAATTCATGACACTCCTCTTAGCTTGTTGTACCTCATCTAAGCATGAAACTTATTATTTTTCTTTAAAGAAAATGGAAACTTAACAATCCATAATGCAATTTGAAATAGGCAACCAGAAAGAGCTCTCAAGAGAGGAGAGGACAGTATAAGGGTGAGATACAGTTTTTTCAAAGAAGGTGTTGCTGACTTGGGCTTTGCAAAGGGAAGAGGAGTTTGCAAGGTAGATAAAGAAGGAAGAATGTCCCTGGCAGACAGCTCTGTGAGGAATCAGAGCTCAAGATGTTTTAGTGAAGTCACAGCTGCAGACTGAGTGTCAGAGTCAGGACAAGATAGCTGGATAAGGGTGAGATGCCATGCTGCCCTAGAAGACAGGGCTTTACCTGGACCATCTGGGAAATGCAAATATTCCTTAAAAGGATAAATATGATCCAGGAAGCTGTTTTTTTTTTTTTTTTTTTGGAGAGGTGGCTTTTGAATGGTGATGACTATAGGAAGGTATATTTCCACAGCAACATAGAGAATATACATGAAGCTGGCAGCCCAATTTAGAGGCTATGGCAGAAATAATGACAGCAGAAACTGAGACACACTTTCAATCTTTATTCTTTGACCCAGTGGACACCATTGTCTTTCATATACATGCCCTCTCTACAGCATCTAACACTGCTGGACATACCCATCATTCCTAATATTCCTTTTTGGATGTCACTAACATAATTCATTACAGAATTCTCTCTTTTCCTCTCTCTCTCTCTCTCCCTTTTTCCTTCTCCCTCTCTCATCTCCCTCTCCTTCTCCCATCTGTGGTCCCCATGTCACCCTTCCTCTCCCCCCACTTCTTTTTAGTACTGTCTTTTCTCACCCTGTGTTGGGAATTTCTGCTGTTAAGGTTTTGAAGTCTGGTATTACTGGAAAGCCCCTGAGCTCAGTGCTCAATGACAGACTCCTTTTTTTTTTTTTTTTTTTTTCATCAGAGTCCCCTCCTCTGCCTGATCTGTGGAAATTCCAGATCCTTTAAGGAGTGTCATATAGCCCTCAGAGAAATTACAGACTCAGCCCTCTCCTGATAAGAAACCTGCCCAGTGAACTCCTGGGGATTTCTGGAAGTACTTCCCCATGCTAATGACATCCCTTGTTGCTTTGGCTTTCAGTTAATGACATTTGTCTATACATCTAACTATACTTTGTTTAGTATATATACATGGCCCAGCCCCCACTGTCCATGGGATAATTAGGTACTAGGTTCCCTATCTTCTGATAGGACCACGCTACCACATGCTAATGAAGTACTTGTTGTATTCTTAGTCCCAGCAAATCACACCCATTTATACCTTAAACCCCTCCCTATGCACAAAGATATATAATGTCCCTGATTCAGGCAATAAACTGTCTCTCTCTCTCATTCGCTCCACCATGACCTCATGAGACTCAGCTGTTTATTTTGGGCTTGGGAAAGAAGTGCTCCTCCTTCCACGAAGAATTTCTCACAGTCACCTGCCTAGTCAAACTTGCATGGAATGTAGGCTCACATCTTGATCACTGCCACCCACCCCCTCTCCTACACCAGCCACTGCAGTACATCTGTGATGACTGGTTGGTGGCTGTTCACAAAATAGCCACAAGATTTTCCCATCTGTCTGGCCTATTCAAGGAGCTTCAGGCTCCTTGAAGCTGCCCAGCCCAGCACTGGTAGTTCACCTAAAAGAGCAGTAAACCTTTTACTGCATGCATGAGAGAGTTAGGGCTACCCTAACTCTCCTACTTGCTTAGGAAAGATAGCTGTAGCACTTGGCAGTGTAAACTTTTTTCCTGCCTCTCAGCCCTAACTGAATATCTTTAGGGTACGGATCTCCTGGTCCGTGCTCCACCCTCTTCTGCCTGTACTGACCTAGCCTGGACCACCCATAGGAGGAGCACATTTTCCTGGCCTGATACTGGACAAAGCCAGAATTCCTGCTGGATGCAGAGCAGCAACCCCGACCTACATATTTCTCATTCCATCTTTGGTCCTCTGCTGGTTCCAAACTGAATTCCCCTTTATCACATTTCACTGTGTACTTTAAACACAGTTGACTCACAATCCCTTACTTTTACTCCCACTGTCCTTATCTTCACATTCATACCCCCTTGCATATCTTATTTTCTCCTTCAAGAATCTTTCCCATTTCCCTTCCCAGGATACCTCCATCCATCTTAATGATATTCCCCTGATTCCCTCAATACATTGGGTATAACACCATTTCAGAATCTAAACAATGAACATTAATGCATCCTTATTCATATCTTTATGAGATTATGAAGTACATAGAAAACTAATTTGACCTCAGCTTGTACTTGTCTCTCAAACCCCCCAACACGTCACTTTCTATGTAGTCCATTAATCACTTATTAAAGTGAGTATAAAGTACTTTGGAGATTTGTCACAAAAAAATTGTTTGAGTTTCCTTTTACCTATTCTCTCTAAACCCCTATACCCTATTTCCAGATATCTCCTCTGCAAACTATTCCACCATAACTGACAACAATTTTCCCCTAGATTCTGTGAAAGGAGGTATTGTCTATGCCCACTTACACCTTTGCTGAAACTTTAGAGGAGCTCTTTAAACAATGAGCCACTTCTATAGCCTGAAAATGGCTTAGTAAATAAAATTCTTTTTTTATATGAGAGACAGACAGAAACAAAGAGGTAAATGTACAGCAATATTCAAGATCTACGTTGTTCTGAGAATTGAGTAAAGTAGGGAAATTGTAGGAACTTGATTCCCTACAACAAACTCAACAAATATCCTATTGTGCTTCATTCTTCTCAGTATATGCTTTTAAATAGGAATTCTAGAACCCTAATGTGATATTTTGAAGGACAAATGCCTCCCATGGACCAATTTCCTTGACCCCTTGATCCCCAGTTGGTGATGCTGTTTGGGGAGGTTGTGGAACCTTTGTGAGGTGGAACCTTACTGGAGGAAGGAGGTTTTGCCCCACCTTCTGTTTCTCTCTCTCTCTCTCTCTCTCTCTCTCTCTCTCTCTCTCTCTCTCTCTGTCTGTCTGTCTTTCTCTCTCTCACTCTCCCTCTCTCTTTCCTGTATTTCCTGTATGATTGCCATACCTTCTTTACCATGGTGGACTGTACCTTGTCAGGAAATGTAAGCCAAAATAAATCATTTCTTCTGTCAGGGTATTTTAAAACAACAACATAAAATAAAATGATGCCCCCAGAAACATTAACATTTTTCAAATCATATTTGTCAAGGCAATGATAGAATGAAGAAGTGCAAAAGCTTTGGAGTAAGCTTCTGCTCTAAGCATCACAATGCCACATGGCCAGCTACCTACTGTGCCTCCTGAGACAGCTACTCTCTGTTGGTCACTATTGCTGCATTTCCTATATATCAGCTCTCCTCCACCTATAATGTTCTTTCCACCTACCATCCCTGCCTAGCTCAATTTCATTCACTTTTGGTGGTGAGGGGCTAGACCCATCTTTTCTAGAAATCTTGCAATGATGCATGGAAGAGAAACTGGGCCACTTCCTCCAGAGTTTCCACAGCACTCCATGTCTTCATCTCCTTTCATCTACATCCTGTCTTTTTCTGGGTTCCCTATCCAATGCTGCCATCATACAACAGCAGAGAGCTCTCTTGTCATGGAAAAAGACCTCCATTTCCCATGATGCCCAAGAGATTCTGCTCAGAAGACAGCCCCCCACTCAAATCCAAAGACAAAAAGTAAGAATGCATTAGTTGTGACTAATACAGAACAGAGTCTAGAAGTCCTAAGTTGAGCTTGAACGGCAAAGATTTTGTTAAAACCTTTCCAGGCACTGGGTTGCCAAAATACTGTTATTACTGGGTAATGTGGAGGGGGTTCCTGGCCCTTCTCCCTACATTGGAATTTAATTCTCTCTTTAATAAATCTCACCCTCAATGGGGGTTTGGCAATGTAGGAGCCATTAATGAGGAAGCAAACCCCAGAAACCTAATTATCATCTCAGAAGCCATCCACAGATAGCCATATGAGGGTAAAGTGTGAAATCTGACCAGTGGATCTTCAGAGCTTGCTGTGTCCAGGTGTTTTTAACTAGTGTAATTATTTTTCTCTAGAAGGCATTTCAAAGAATAGAATTTAAAGTGACCAGAGAATAGATCAAAGGAAACAAAAGTAGCAAGTTTTATACAGGCATCATCAAAAAGTGAATAGAGTGTGCTGACCTAGGGGATCACTAGTTCCCACCATGTTGATGCCCATTTTCCAAAAAACACCATTGAACCTGAAAATACAGAGGACCTCTTTTCAGAAGAAACAGTGGAAGGTTGCAATAAAAATGTCTCATCGGTTCCATTGCACTTTATTTGTCATTCAAAATAAAAACTTTAGCAGGCAAAGCTGAACCTTTTTGTAATATTTATCTTCTTTTTAATGTGTGTTTGTGTGGGGTGGGGAGAGGGAGAAGGAACATAAGTGGATGTCAGCTCACTTGGAAATGGAGTTACAGGAAGCTATGAGTCACCCAATCTAGGTGCTGGGAACAGAACTTGAATCCTCTGCAAGAGCAGGACACACTCTTAACTGTTGAGCCATCTCTCCAGCTCCTAGCAGCATATAATTTTTAACACATATTAATAACAAATTTAACCTAGATTTGGAGCCTTTCCCAGGGAGCTCATTGATAATGATGTGTTTAATAAGACTAACTAATTCTAGTAGCTATCCTTTTATAAGATCAAGGAATAAATTCTTTGTGATTTTTTTCCAGAAAACATGTACATCTAAGAAACAGTTCTGTATGCAAAGATATTTAGTATTCAATTGGAAAATATTGGAATCTGGCTATCTTTTCAATTGCAATCCAGGAATGAGTACATGGGGTCCTGGAGATCCCATTACCTGAGTGAAGCAGAAAAGTTTCCTAGGGTTGGGGAAATGACATAGCATGTATAAGAATATATTATACAAGCATGCAGACATGGATCCCGATTCCCATATCCCATGTAAAAACACAGACATGGCCATGCATCCTATAACCCCAGCCTCTGGGGGGCTAGAAATAGGAAGATTAATGCTCTTACTGACCAACCCACCTAATCAAAAATGGCAAATTCTAGGTTCAGTAGGAGACACTGCCTCAACATAATAAGGCAGAGAATAATACACAACACTCAACACTCTCTTCTGGCTTCTGCATGTTTGTGCACATGCATTCACACACACACACAGGTAAACACAAATGCATGTACTAAATAAAAAAGAAATAATTAATTAATTAATCATAAATTTGAAAAAGAAAAAGTGGTTCCAAAGGCAGATATTCTACTGCTCTTCAAGCACAGATCTAATGTTATGAAGGATAGATTGCACTGTACAACTGAGAGGATGGCTTTAACTCATGCTCTTGCAATAAGGAGACCGCTCCAGTGGCACAATCAGTTAGGACACAGAACTTATATGGCAATAAGAAGACCACTTATTAACCAAGAATGTCTGAGAGATAATGGAAGGGACAAGTGTGATACTGGAGGCCAATGAACAAGAACATCATCACCTATGGGAGTCACCAGGATGGGTGGCAAAGGTTTTCTCTCATAGATAAGGCTACCTTCCCCAACCAAGTAGTTGGAATCCTTTGTCAACTAGGACTCCTGATTCCCGGACCTTGCTCAGTTCAGCAAGAACTCTCCCATCCTTGTTATCAATGGATACCAGTTTTCTTGAAAGCAAGGAACTGAATAGAAACAGAAGCAGATATGGTTTGATAAATGATAGAATACTTTCAAAGATGTGGGAAACAAGAAAAAAGCAGACATGGAAATAAGAAACTCAATGACCACACTCCAAAGGAGCTTTTATGCCAGGTAGTGTGGAAGTTAAGAGTCAGTTCCATAGTGAGGCTTTTTCTTCTCTCTGTTATATATATATTTACTACAATTGTATGCATCACATTATCATCTTAAATCTCTTCCCCGGGGATGTGCATCTTGTAACTGCAATGAGACACCATGGGGCACACTTTGGACCTACCTGTGCTGGTGACTCAAGCCAGTTCTCATAGGCCTGGAAGATGGGGGATGGTACTGTTTGCAGCCTTTCTCTTTACCAACAGGTTGTTGTCCTCCTATGCTAGACTTCCAGGTTTTGTGTAAGGCCTTCTGGGCTTCACACTCTACTCATTGCCCTGCTTCATTCTGAAACCAAACAAACTCCTCTTGGAAGTTTGAATCTGTTAGATCATGCCCTGCCCCTTTAAGATGCTGCTCATTATAATCAACCAGATCCCGAGGCCCAGGAAATCAAGAGATCAGGCCATGTCCACAGGAGCACCTCTCTCTCTCTCTCTCTCTCTCTCTCTCTCTCTCTCTCTCTCTCTCTCTCCATTAGGATAGCCAGACTATACCATAGCTTCAAACACCCTACTTTATGGTTCTGCCCAATATCTAGTTCTTCCATGTTCTTTGTCACATAAATTATTCCACTCTAAATTACATAGTGTAGGACTTCCCATCCCACTCCACTGAAAGGGCATAAAAGTCGGGGATCTTTTCAACACCAGTGTTTTCAAACTTCTACCATGGATGTTCTCTCCTGCTGTGACTTGTGTGTTCCAAGATACACACTCTTATATTCAGAGTTGCTTCATTCTTTCTCCTCTATTGCAAGAGTCTACTTCTGTAAAGACTTCCTTGCCTGTTTAATTATGTCTTATACAGCTTTTCTTTTACAGTGGTTAGCCATTTCTAGCACATGAATATGGGACAGGATTATTCAACTGTCAGTAGCTTCTGTAAACAAAGTCTCGGTAAAGTTCAACACTGTCAGAGAACACAACAAAAATGGTTTCCCGTGGTGGGCTGCATCAAGTAATTTACTGCCTTCAAATCAAACTTCTTTCTGCCAGAAAGCAAAATGTTACTCAGTATGTTTTGCACATAGCTATTCTGGGTGAGACTACATGGAGGGGAATATAAGTCATTAACAGGGCAAGAAAAACTACATAATAGGGGACACCAGGCTGATTAAGATAGAGCAAGAGAGAGTTAGCCCCATTCAATTGAAAGAACTTACCTTATCAGAAAAGAGTCAATTACCCAAAATATTTTTAAGATTTTACTTTCATGGAAATCATGCCTCTTTCATGGAATTTCAATGTCATAATTCCCTCTGTTCTTCAGAACAAACACTGTACTTTCCTTTTGTTTTCAACTTTATATTTGACATCCTTTCAAGTGTATATTATCCTTTCCCCTTTAAAATGCATATCACTTAAAGATAGATTTTTTTCTAAGAATGATAACTCATTATAGATTTACCTTTTCTTCTACTTTATGTGTCCCTTATCTTCTCTCTCTTACCTGTGTGTTGAGAGTTCCCTTATCCCCATCTGACCACAGGGAAAGCTTGAAACACTGAGTCTAAGAGAAAGCCTGAGGAGAGGCAATTCCCAACCTCTGGCAGGAGCAATGCCTTCCTTTCTGCTGAGTTTTTACAAGCAAACCTATCTTACTTTAAAATTCTGAGTTTGAATCTAACAAAAACCCCAAAACCAGGCATGAAAAGCCCCCTTGTACATTGTTGATGATGGAGTTCAAGAGACTCCCACAATATTGCAGGTTATTTTTGTTGCCCTCAACTGCCTCTGAGAAGATAAATCCTGATTATTAAAAACACCATGTATTTTGGATACAGGACACCAAGGACCCAAGCTGAATCTGACTTGAAAGCCTCACCCTGACAATTAGCTTTCATGGCACCAAAAGGTGCCATGCAAGCTTCTAAGAGAGGGAAGCAACCCATAGTCTTACCCAGATATACCTATGAACAAATAAAGACTGACAAAAGTGGTGCAGTAATCCTAAAGGTACAATGGTGGCACTCTTATCTCTGTGGTAACCAATAGCTCTTTAACTTAAACCTGACTCAACAAGAAGAAAATCATGCTTGGTACTGGAAAATTAGACAATTACTGAGGGCTAGTGAGGTTATGGATTTTGGAGAACTACTTTACTAAACCAATGTAATTCTTAACCACATTCTAAATATTTGTTCTTATACACATAGATAAGTGTAACTCTCTTCCCTCAACAACAACAAAAAAAATTCTTATCAATAAAAAGGGACCATTACAGGAAAATGCAACCAATCAAAATTAAAAGAATAAGTAATTCTGCAGTGCTCAGCTGCAAGTGACCCACCTACAGCCCAACTCCTGCACCCAGGGCTCAGAGAACACCATGAAATAGGGAACGAAAAGACTGTGGGGGCCAGAGAAATGGGAAGTTTGCTGTAAGACTGCATTTCCTAGAAATGACAGAGAAGCAACACCTATGACTTCTCAAAAACATGGCTACCTAACAAGAATTGAAGAATGACCCCCATAAGTATACAAACATAGAAGGGGAAATCACATGGCTCCAAACCTAGACCAAGAAAAGCATGCAGCTAAAGAGTGCTGAGAGCAGGAAATAGTCTTCCCCATGGAATGGGTACCCACTTGTTTATCTTATACCAAATGGTCAGCCCTGAAATCACATACAACTAGCATTATACAAACTGAGGATGTTGTAACTATCTATATATTTAGGAGTGTGTGTGTGTGTGTGTGTGTGTGTGTAACAACAATTAAAGAAAAACAGGCCAGAAGCCATGAATTTAAAAAAAAAAAAGAGCAAGAATAGAAGTTCATTGAAGGTGCTGGAGGGAGGAAGTAGAAAGAAGAAAATTATGTAATTGTATTTTAAATTCAAAAACATCACTACACTACTATCAAAGTGCAAGAACCAACTGGACCCAGCCTCAACTAATAGTCTCCTCACCCCCTTACCTTCTTTCTCTTTTATTCTCTCCCATTCCTTTTTTTCCATCATGCTATATTTGTCAGTCCACCACATATTAGACTAGCCCTCTTGACTGATGGGCAGAGCTGTCCATTCCCACAGAACTGTGCCTGTCTTCCTACAGAAGAAAACATAAACAGCATGGAGAAGCTTGGATAGTTAGTTGCAAAAGAAAACTTCTATTCTCTCACGTGTACATTTTTATGCATCCTCCATGAACTAACTCCTAAGATGTCTAGAAAACCACAGGCCAGCACTTTCCCCTTGGTGTAAATTTGGCATTCTGCCAGCCTGTCTTTCAGCAACTCAGCAGCAGCAATACATGTCATTACCTGCCACTGCCACAGTGGCCAAGTGCTGCATATTTCCACTGTCAAGTTACTAGTTTCACATTCCCACTATGCAACACATGCACCCTTTAAAAGTCTGGCCACCCCAGATCTCTCTGTGTCTTGTTCATTCTCTCTCTCACTCTCTCTGTCCCACAGTCTTTTTGCCTGACTGTCTCTATCCCTCTCTCATGTCCCCACTCAGAGACATCCTTTCTCTCCTCCCTACCCAAATAAACCTCTTGCACTAGATCTTTTGCATGGTGTGATCTCTTAGCAGCACACATTGGCCCCAACCTGCAAGGGTACCTTTGTCGCTTTATCCTAACACCCCTCAGCAAGTCTGTTCAAAACACAGGGTCAAGGGGTAGTGATTAAATACTTATCCATGAGAAAACTTTCCCTTGTGAGGACCAGATAATAGCTCTGCCTATTAAATGACACTCCCTCTCTGAAAGTTTTATTCTGCCTATAGATCACATTTTTAGATGAAAGTTTGGCTATTGAAGTAGCTGCCAGGATATTATGGTCCAGAGTGATTGCAGTTTACAGTATTTCATAAATCACTACAAGATTAAAAATGCTTGTGACAGATGAGGTTTTAAATTGACATCCTGATTCTATGGACATTACAAAAGATGTTCTCATGGCACACAAACTCTACAGATGCATCTTCTTTTTCCAGTCAAAAAGTTTCCATTTTGTACAATATTGGAAAAAGACAGACAATAGCTCCCCCCTCTGCTTTGTAAGACGGGAAAATTCAAATAGCAGGTATGTAGTCTTTGGCATTTATCAGTGGTTTACAGGCTAGATACTACTGGACACTGCCCATTACTGGTCATAAACACAGTCTGTGAATCTCCTAACCCCCACTGAAACCCCAAACACCACAAATTTCAAAGAAGAGAAAATAAGTCTATCCTGTTTGGTTAATTTGTTTTGTTTGGTTTGATTTGCTTTGTTTTGTTTTGAGACAGGATCTCACTGTGGAGATTTGGTTGGCCTGGAACTCACTATGCAGACCAGGCTGGGAAGAAATTATAAGAAGGGGAGCAACAACTCATGTGGGAACTGAGTTAAAAAAAAAAAGTGATCAGTCACTTCCGAACCACAACAATGACCGGTATGTCACAATAATCTTGAGGTTTCAGTAATGACACCAATATCATGGCAGTAACCATCAGCTCTCTAACTGGACTTAAGACCCACTCAACAAGAGGAAAACCGTGCCTTTTACTGGAAACGTAGACAACTACCCAAGGCTAGTGAAGTCATGGATCTTGGAGGAGAACCTACAATCACCACCTTACTAAACAAGCATAGCCATTTTAACTAAGTCCTCATACATTCACATATGTGTAGTCCTCACCCCAAAAATGGAAATTTCTCTTTGCAACAGATGGAGACTATTACAGAAACCACAACAAATAAAAATGCAAAGTTGTAGATACCAGTCCCAACTGATACATCTACTTACAACTTTTATACATAAAGCTCAGGGATCATTGCAGAAATGGGACAGAAAAGTTGTAAGAGACAGAAAGATAGGGAGTTTGTTATGAGATTGTGTTTCCTAGAAATGTCGGAAGCTGCACCCACGAAGTCTTACCATAATGGCTGCCTAAACATGACCAAAATAAGGACAATACCAGTAGACACGCTAATGTGGAATGTGAAAAACGCAGGAGTCTTTGCCCCACAAAGAAAAATAGGCAACTAAATCATGCTGATATTGTGAGAAATAGTCTTTCCCAGGGAAGAACACAGTAATTGTTCGGTACTGATTATCCAATGCCAAATACTTAGCCCTGATAATGCACATACAATAACATTATACAGACTAAATTGTTTACACTTATGTTTTTAGGAGTGTGTGTGTGTGTGTATCCCTAATATATACATATGTATGTTTATATATCATACATATATATGTGTAAAAACAATGAAAAAGGGTTATGAATTTGAAAAAGAGAAAGGGGGTATATGGGAGGGTTTGGAGGAAGGAAAGGGAAGGAGAAATGATGTAATTATATTATAATCCCAAAAAATATAATAATTATTAGAAAGAAAGAAAATAAATAAGTGCTGCCATCTAGTCACCCTGGACAGAATTGCTCAGTTTTGGTCCCATGCTTTAAAAAAATCATCTGAGATTCTTCTAAGACTACTCAACTCTGAAAGTTAGACATTGTGATGAAAGTTTTAAGGCTATCACCAGGGAAGTAAAAACAGGTAGACACTGGGGCTCACTGACTAGCCAGTCTAGCCTACTCAGTGACTTCCTATGAGATATCCTCTCTCAAAAACAAGAAAGTAGATGACACTTGATATTGTCTTCTGGCCTATGCAACACACACACACACACACACACACACACACACACACACACACACTACTCCACTCTAGGCAAATGAATGTGGTTAGTTGTGGCTGAGGTCTGCAGAATCTCCAGTGTTCCAATACATTCCCATTTTTCAACTCACTTATCCAAAAAGATGCAGGTAAGTGACAGAAATTAAGGCAGCAGGAAGATGTCAGTACAAGAGTGCATGAGGATTTGTGAGTATGGGTTTGGTGAGGACTTTTGCCACAGGGTGTTGGGAGGACAGAGTAGTCTCAGGTGCAGGACTCAAGGGGTATTTCTGCTCAGCTCCAGCCAGTTGTCAGAAAAATCTGAGGCCCATTGACAGATTCCCTGATTGTTAGGAAAATTCAGGAAACTTTAACAATCTCAATGTGAGATTTTCTGATTTTTAAGGGTTGAAGAATAACTCAGAATGCAAATGTCTAATATAAGAAAAATATATCATGGAACTGTGAGTTTGCAACCTCTGTCCTATATACACTGACTCA
>CAJQZJ010033081.1:3303920-3369283 GCA_907164525.1 Lophiomys imhausi | reverse complement strand
AATAAAACTGCCTTCATTGAAGATAATATAGCCACATCACAAAATATAAACTTCTTCTCTCTAAGAGAAGACAGCACCTGTGGGCCATTTGGGTGTGGTAATTAGCTGAAAGCTGCTTCAGGGGATTAATAAAAAACAAAAGGAATATAAATATGTTAATGTTTGGTCATAAAGCTAGGATAATATAATAGAGTATATTTTTTAAAAAAATTAACTTGCTTGCTTATAATATACTAGTAATGTTTGTGTCATATAGAAGTACAATGTTTGTTCAACATTTTCTATTTAAATTTCTTTCATCCTATTTTTCATGTGAATTATATCACCTAAATTTACCATATTTTATTTATTCCTTTATGAGGCTGTGATAGTTGATTTCTTTTGAAATTTTAGTGAAATGTTTACTAAAAATAGACAATTAAAAATAAAACTACACAACTTACATACATCTTGTTTCATACACAATTATAAATATATTTTCAAGGCAATTCTAAATGCCCAATTTGTACAAAATGTCCCATTATCTTGTGTAGCATGAATTCTAAGAAAATTTTTTCAAGAAACTCTTTGTACAACTCTAGTCACTGAAGCCTGAAGGTCTACCCAGCCAGAGTACAAAGGACTGCCTTTATTCTGATGAATTAGAAGTAATTTGATTCAGAATGCAAGGAGTTTTCCCATAGAAAATGGAATTGGTGAGGGATGCTGAGAGAAAGCAGTTTGGAAAAGGCAGCAAGAACCAGGAGACAGGAATTGTGGTCTGGGGATTGCAGCTCTTATGATTATAATCTTTCAGGATTTTGGTCATAGAAATTTGAATCTTTCTAGATTTCAGAGTTCAGGGCCATGACATTTGGGATTGAGTCTTTCAGAATAATGACTGACATTGGGAAATTCAAGAGCCAGATGACATTCTTCAAACCAAGAGAGAAGGGGAGGGGGGGATGATAAGAACTCTTGAGACAAAGTTCTCATAGTCCAGGCCAGCCTAAAAATTGCTGTAATGATAAAGGTGTCCTATCTCCACCTCCTCAGCACTGAAATAGTATGCACATATCACAGGCCTGATCTATGAGGGTCAACCCCAGGGTTTTATTCGTGCTAGGAAAGCAGTCTATCAAGCAGTTCTTATTGGATCTATGTCTCCAAGAAGAACTCTTTTTTAAAGGAGCTAGGTGTCCTGGTACCTACCCTAATCCCTACACTTGTAAGATGGAGGCAGAAGGGTCAGGAGCTAATCTTAGCTACATAGTGAGGTCAAGGCCACCTTGATTAATAATGAGATACCATCCCAAAAAAAATTAGGAGGAGGAGGTGTCTAGGAATGTTGTTCAGTTGGTAGAGTATTTGCTTAGCATATACAACACTGCATAAGCAGACTGAATGTTCATAACTCCAGCACTTAGGTGATAGAAGCAAGAAGA
This sequence comes from Lophiomys imhausi, assembly GCA_907164525.1. Lineage (NCBI taxonomy): Eukaryota > Metazoa > Chordata > Mammalia > Rodentia > Muridae > Lophiomys > Lophiomys imhausi. The sequence goes on along the minus strand of CAJQZJ010033081.1, from coordinate 3,367,859 downwards.
TCAGGAGTTCAGTGTCATCCTTGTCAATGTAGCAAGGTTGAGGCCAGTCTCAGCTACATGAAACCATGTCTCAAAAACAAAAAACATGATAAAGACCAGAGTATTTATATGTAATATTGACTGACATTAAAATTGTACACATCTGGAAAAACAAAGATCTCTTTATTATACACATTGTCCCTCACCAGATTAAGCATCCTAGAGACAGGAACTACACCTAGAAAATGGCTCTGACTTTCTTCTACCTCACTTAAGTCATTTTCTGTTGTTTTCTCTGCTTACTGACCTGTAACTCCTTTGAAACAAGTCATCTCCACAACTAGGACAAAAAGCCAGGAGAGGACTGTCAAGAGCATAACCTGTCATTCATTCTCCTTACCATTCCCTGAGCAATTAGGGAATGTAATTACAAACGTCAAAAAAAAAAATCCTGGGGATCCAAGATGGCGGCGGCCCTTGGGGACTCATTTTGAACTTGGGGAAAAGAGCCATAAAAGCACAGAGTTGTAGGACACTGTGCAAAAATCTGAGTGACTAGACCAGCTGGGGTCTCACCCAGCTCCCAAGGGACTATTAAAAGTTCCTGGGCAAGACTTTCCCCCCAACTCTTTCAGATATGGAAACTGCTGAATCCGGGAATCAGGAACTCCCATCAGGAGAGACGCCTGGTAAGATCGACTCTAATACCCAGCGGGCAGATTCAGACCCCACACAGGATCACTCACCAGCCTACTGGGCACCTCACACCACACACAGACCTTACAGCTATTTAGAAAAGGTTGCGGACCCGTGGGAGTCCTAGCAGTGCGCTGCAGCGGCACCGCGGGCAGCAGGGTGGAAGCAGGTGCAGTGAAGCAGCAGGGGAGGGGGTGGTGATGGTGCGTGCAGAGACGAGGCAGTGGAGGCACACCCGGCATGGTGGCAACTCACTGCGGAGGCACGCAGAGGCTAAGGGTTCCAAAACGTGGAGGCCAGAAGCCAGGGGGCCCACAGCTGTATTCTGGAAAGCCCAGACATATCAGGCATGGAGTCGGGCCTTCTCAGACTCCTTGGGGACCTCGAGAGTCCACAGAATCTGTACCTGGGCACACAGGACCATACCACCAGAGCCACTGCAGGCTGAAAAGTCAGTGTGAAACATAGAGAGGTCTGACTTGGGAGCAGTGAAACAATACCGGGCCACTCCTCATTACCAAGGAATAGGCTACACCAGCTCACAGTGCTTCAGGCTTTTAGAAGCACAGTGACACTGAGATCCCCCTGTAAGCAGTGACAGATCACCAAGCAATTCGACTGCTACACCAAAGCACCCCCTGTGGATCCAAGCCCAGAAGACAATGGGAGCAGACAGCTAAACACATCCATATGGCCAAAGGTCCAAGAAAAAAACAGAAATCAAGGAAATATGACTCCAACAACGCAAAACTACCCTAGTTCATCCAATTCTGATGACCTCACCACAGCAGAAACACATGAAAACGATGGCAATTCTACATTATGGAAAGTGATAGAGTCCCTTCAAGAAGAACTTAAATCTATGAAGGAATTCAAAGAAGCCACAATTTCACAAGCGAAAACAATGGATAATACCATTAGAGAGCTCCAAGCCAAGGTGGCTCAACTTGAACAGGAAAGGGACAGGGCAATGAAAGATTTCCAGGCAAAGACAAACAAATTGGAGCAGGAAATGTACAAAACAAATAAAATCACCCAACACATGAAAATGGAAATGGAAACAATAAAGAAAACACAGTCAGAGTTAAAAATGGAAATGGAGAATCAAGAGAAGAGAACAGAAACTATGGATATGAGTATCAAAAATAGGATGCAAGAGATGGAAGACAGGCTCGATGGAAGAAATCACTACAACATCCAAAGAAAATGAGGAAGCTAAAAAATCTCTCACCCACAATATCCAAGAAATCAAGGACTCAACGAAAGGACGGAACCTAAGAATTATAGGCATAGAGGAAAGAGGAGACTCCATACTCCAAGGTCCAGGAAATATCTTCAACAAAATCATAGAAGAAAACTCCCCAAACCTGAAGAAAGAGGTGCCAATAAAAATCCAAAAGGCTTACAGAACACCAGATTAGATCAGAAAAGAAACTCCTCTGGCCACATAATAATTGAAACTCCAAACATACAGAACAAAGAAAGAATATTAAAAGCTGTAAGAGAAAAAGGTCAAGTCACATACAATGGTAGACCCATTAGAATTACACCTGACTTCTCCTCTAAAAGCTAGAAGGGCCTGGACAGATGTCCTACAAGCCCTGAGAGAACACAGGTGCCCAGCCACACTACTATACCCAGCAAAACTCTATCAACATAGACGGAGAAAACAAGATATTCCATGACAAAATCAAATTTAAACAATATCTACCCAAAAACACAGCCCTACAGAAGATCCTAGAAGGAAAATTCCAACCCAGAGAAGACAACTACACCCAAAAAAACAGAGGAAATAGAAAATTCCACAGGAACTAAACCAAAAGAGGCACAGGACAGTCACCTATACCAAACTAATGGGAAATAACAACCCCAGGTCACTAATATCCATCAACATCAATGGACTCACCTCCCCAATAAAAAGACACAGGCTTACAGATTGGATCCGTAAATAAGACCCGTCTTTTTGCTGCATACAAGAAACACATTTCACTATCAAAGATAGGCACTATCTCAGAGTAAAGGGCTGGGAAAAGGTTTTCCAAGCAAATGGTCCCAGGAAGCAAGCTGGAGTAGCCAACTTAATATCAAACAAAATAGACTTCCAACTGAAGTTAATAAAAAAAGACAGAGAAGGGCATTACATACTCATTAAAGGGAATATTCATCAAGAGAACATCTCAGTATTGAACATCTATGCCCCTAATACAAAGGCACCTACATTTGTAAAAGAAATGCTTCTAAAACTTAAATCGCACATTGATCCCAACACATTAGTAGTGGGAGACTTCAACACCCCACTCATAACAATGGACAGATCATCAAGACGGAAGCCAAACAGAGAAATAATGAGTCCAACAGAGATCATGAAACAAATGGACTGAACAGATATCTACAGAACGTTTCACCCAAACACAAAGGAATACACTTTCTTCTCAGCATCCCACAGAACCTTCTCCAAAATCGACCATATAGTTGGACACAAAGATAGTCTCAACAGATACAAGAAAATTGAAATAACCCCTTGTATCTTATCAGACCACCATGGAATAAAGCTGGACTTCAACAGCAAAAGAATCAACAGAAAGCCTACACACACATGGAAATTGAACAACTCTTTACTGGATGACTACTGGGTCAGGGAAGAAATAAAGAAGGAAATCAAAGACTTCATAAAATCCAATGACAATGAAGGCACAACATACCCAAACCTATGGGACACAATGAAAGCTGTGCTACGAGGAAAGTTCACAGCACTAAGTGCCTTCAAAAGGAAAAATGTGACAGCTCATATTAGCGAATTAACAGCTAAACTGGGTGAATTGGGAAAAAAAAGAAGCTAACACTCCCAAGAGGAGCAGAAGGCAGGAAATCATCAAACTTAGGGCTGAAATCAACAACTTAGAAACAAAAAGAACTGTCAAAGAATCAATGAACCCAAGAGTTGGTTCTTCGAGAAAATCAACAAAATAGACAGACCCTTAGCCAAATTAACTAAAAGTCAGAGGGAAAAAAACCCAAATCAACAAAATCAGAAATGAAAAGGGAGAAATAAAAACAGACATTGAGGAAATCCAGAGAATATTTGGGTCCTGCTTTAAAAATCTATATTCCACCAAATTTGAAAACCTAAGTGAAATGGACAATTTTCTTGATAGAGTCCACCTACCAAAACTAAATCAAGATCAGATTAACAGATTAAACAGATCAATAACCCCTAAGGAAATAGATACAGTCATTAAAAATCTCCCAACCAAAAAAAGCCCAGGGCCAGAAGGCTTTAGCACAGAATTCTACTGGACCTTCAAAGAGGAGCTAACACCAATACTCTTCAAACTCATCCATCAAATAGAATCAGAAAGAACACTGCCAAACTCATTCTATGAGGCCACAGTCACCCTGATTCCTAAACCACACAAAGACCCAACAAAGAAAGAGAACTTCAGTCCAATCTCCCTCATGAACATAGAATGCAAAAATACTTAATAAAATACTAGCAAACCAAATTCAAGAACATATCAAAAGTATCATACATCATGATCCAGTAGGCTTCATCCGACGAATGCAGGGATGGTTCAACATATGAAAATTTATCAACATAATTCACCATATAAACAAGATGAAAAAAAAAAAACACATGATAATCTCGCTAGATGCAGAAAAAGCATTTGACAAAATCCAACACCCCTTCATGCTAAAAGTTCTGGAAAGAACGGGCATACAAGGACCGTACTTAGAAATAATGAAGGCAGTATACAGCAAGCCAGTGGCCAACATCAAATTAAATGGAGAGAAACTTGAATAATTTCCTCTAAACTCAGTGACAAGACAAGGATGCCCACTTTCACCATATCTCTTCAACAGAGTATTGAAGTTCTTGCTAGAGCAATGAGACAATTAAAAGAGATCAAAGGGATACAACTTGGAAAAGAAGAAGTCGAATTATCCTTATTTGCAGATGATATGATAGTATATATAAGCGACCCCAAAAATTCCACCAGAGAACTCTTACAGCTGATAAACACCTTCAGCAAAGTGGCTGGATACAAAATTAACTCAAAAAAATCAGAAGCTCTTCTATATAAAACAAACAAATGGGCTGAGAAAGAAATAAGGGAAACAACCCCCTTCACAATAGCCACAAACAATATAAAATACCTGGGGGTAACTCTAACCAAGCAAGTAAAGGACCTGTACAAAAAGAACTTCAAGCCCTTGAAGAAAGAAATGGAAGAGGCCTTTAGAAGATGGAAAGATCTCCCATGCTCATGGATAGGTAGGATCAACATGATAAAAATGGCCATCCTACCAAAAGCTATATATAGTTTCAATGCAATTCCTATCAAAATACCAACATAATTCTTTATAGACCTGGAAAGAGCAATTCTCAATTTCATATGGAACAACAAAAAACCCAGAATAGCTAAATCAATCCTGTACAATAAAAAAACATCTGGAGGTATCACCATCACAGATTTCAAGCTGTACTACAGAGCAATAATAGTAAAAACAGCATGGTATTGTTATAGAAACAGACCAGTAGATCAATGGAATCGAATTGAAGACCCAGAAATGGACCCACACACACCTATGGCCACCTAATTTTTGACAAAAGAAGCCAAAACCACACAATGGAAGAAGGACAGTGTCTTCAACAAATGGTGCTTGTCCAACTGGATGTCCACTTGCAAAACAGGTTTGGGGAGTTTTCTTCTATGATTTTGTTGAAGATATTTCCTGGACCTTGGAGTATGGAGTCTCCTCTTTCCTCTATGCCTATAATTCTTAGGTTCCGTCCTTTCATTGAGTCCTTGATTTCTTGGATATTGTGGGTGAGAGATTTTTTAGCTTCCTCATTTTCTTTGGATGTTGTAGTGATTTCTTCCATCGAATCTTCCATGCCTGAGAGCCTGTCTTCCATCTCTTGCATCTCTCCTCACTTGGTTGAACTTCCCCTTACAGTCCACAGCTACCCAAAGGTAACACATCAGTCTACTCAAGATACCTAACTGCAGAGACTACAGAATTTTTAGACAAGAAATGCAATTTAACATGTGCTTAAAACCTAAAACTGTAATGGCAGCAGATATCAAATATGAAAGAGTTGGAAGCTGATGAATATTATGGGAGTATGTAATTCATTGCTTTCACCATATACTTGAAGTAACCTAAAAGACAGGGGGACTAGAGAGATGGCTCAGCAATTAAAAATATATACTACTCTTTAGAAGATCAGAATTTCATGCCAAGCACCCACACCAGGCAGCTCAAAACTACCTGTAGAGCCAGGCGATCTATATGCCCTCTTCTGGCCACCTCAAATGCATATACTACCAAACAGATACATACACTTACACAAAATTTAAAATTAAATAAATATTTAAAAGAAAGAGATTTGTTTTGACTCGTGTTTTCAAATATTCTGTTCTAATTGCTTGATTTGGTTGCTTGAGTCCTGTGATGGATTGGATGGAAGCTCTTGTACAGAGGAAACTTGCTGGCCTCATGGAAGCTAGTAAACAAAGATAGAAAGGAAGAGCCAGAGATCCAATCTCCATCAAGTTCACAGCCTCAGTGACCTAACTTTTTCATGCCAATTCTTTCCTGCCTCTTAAAAGCTGTGCACTTGAACAACTGCCAGTAGTTCAGCCCGGTGGAGAAACACTCTGCAACACACAACCACTCCAAAATCTCACAGCTTCCCCATAGGACTCTCAGATGAGCCTACCACCTGCATACCAGCACCTGCACACAAGCATCTGCCCCAGAGATGAAATCACTAGTCCTGCTGTCTGTATGCTCCCCTCTCCCTCTGATGTTACCTCAGGGTTGAGGTGTGGGGAGATGAGGGGTGAGAGCTGGAGCTCTAATGAGAGGTTGGTCAAAGGAAGAAACCAGAAGGAATAGACCACTTCAGGAGACAGAGGCTTCTATATTAAAACAAAGCATAGATCACTAACACAAAGATTTACAATTCAAAACACCTTAAGCACATATCTTCGTTGGGTTACTACTGCTGTGATGAAACACCATGATCAAAGCTACTTGGGGAAGAAAGGGCTTATTTATCTTGTATGTCCACATCACTGTTCAATACTGAAGGAAGTCAGGACAGGAACTCAAGTAGCCAGGGGACCTGGAGACAGGAGCTGGGGCAAGGCCATGGGGCCTATGCTGCTTACTGGCTTGCTCCTTATGCCTCCTTCAACCTGCTTTCTTATAGAACCCAGGACCACCAGCCCAGAAATGCCACTACTCACAATGGCCTGGGCCCTCCCCCATAAGTCACAAATTAAGAAAAAAAATGCCTTACAGGCTTGCCTATAGCCCAATTTTATGGATATTTTGTTTTTATCAAGTTGACATAAAACTATCCAACATAACACAGAAAAATTGTAGAATAGTTTTTAATTCCTTTGAACCCATTCTTTGAAGTCTCAAAGCTTCAGAAACATGCTATGTTTATATGAATGAAAAATTTCCCCATACACTCACATAATTAAATATTTGGTCCCCAGTTGGTGGCCCTTCTTGGGGAGGCACAGCCTTGTTAGAGGAAGTATATCACTGGGCGGCAGGCTTTGAGGGTTTATAACTTCACCCTATTTCCTACTTTCTGCTTCCAGTGTACAGGTGACCATGTGATCAACCATCCCCTGATCCTGACCTCATGCCATGTATTTCCCATCATGATGTAGTCTATGCCAGAACTGTAAGCCAACATAAACTATTTCTTCCTTAAGTTGCTTTTAGTTATGGTATTTAATCACAATGACAGAAAAGTAACTAATAGAGGGCCCCAGTTTAGTCAGCTATATAAGAGGCACAGCAAACATGCTGAGCCTTATGACCATTGGATAAAACACATGCACAGTAACTAAACCACAGCCTAGAAGATGTACAAAACTGCTTTCTTCTATTAAAATTTAAGCTAGTCAACTCTCCCACATCCATAAAACTTAGAATTCTTTCTTGGAGGAGTGGACAGTGTTCTCAAAAATACTTTTCTTTTAATTTTTTGTATGTATGGAAATGTGTACATGTATGTGTGGAACTTAAACCTGAATGTGCAACTGTGGAGGTTGAAGGTCAATATTAGGAGTCTTCTTCTATTGGTTTCCATGGGGGTTTTGGGGGGGTGAGGGTTTTATTGTGTTGTTTTGTTTTGCTTTGCTTTGTATGGTTTTGTTTTGTAAGACAGGATCTCTAAAGATGCTGGAGTTCACTAATTGTCTGGACTAGCTAGTCATTGGATACTCCTGTCTCTGCCTCCAAGTGCTGGGATTATGGGTACACACCCCCACACTCTGTTTTTTTATATGAGGGTCAGGGATCTGAACTTAGGTCTCCACACCTACAGGGTGAATACTTTACCCAACGAGCTATCTCCTCTGTTGTTTGGAATTATAACCCTTTCTCAGCCACCTGCCATTCTGACACCTTCACTAATATTTACTGTTTGAACGTAGATGTGATTCTTGAGTAGAATCTGTTTTAATGAGAACTCCCCATAACCTAGAATAACTCTGTTTACTGCACTACAGATAAGTCAGGCTGTAAATGGGGGTGGAGAATAGACAGGGCTGGAAGAAACACTTCAATAATGATGTTTGTTTTGAAATGGTATCATTGAATGGACAGTTGATATTCCAGTTTCCTTTTTAGACATGATCATTCTAGAACATGCTCTTGGTGACATCCACTGTCCCAAATGAGAAATTTTTAAGCACCCATTTCTAAAGCAGACAGTATCTGAAAACAGCTGAACCCACTGGTTCACGGTTCTGTGAACAACCTGATAGCTTCTACGGGCAGCTCTAGATCTTCCAGAAAGTTTGCTTTATTAAGCACAAGCTTAAGTAATTTAAGAAAACTATAATTGTTTATCCCATACCTCTTTCTTCTTGTTAATAAAGAGCTTCAACAAGAAAAGTCTCTACCCCACGATGCTTCAGATGAAATACATTTACAAAATTAACTTGAAAAAAATTGGAGTTGATTAGTTCCATTAGCTATTCTGTCAACAAATGCAACTCATCTAATCAGTCATAATTAACGCTGATGTTTGATGAGAGGCTCACACAAGGGAAGCTGGTCGACATGCTGAACTGGCTCTCCAGGGATCTGCGTGAGATTGCTCTTCAGCTTCAAGTTGGAAAAGGAAAGTGTGTTTGCTTTGGCCAAGTTGGCAAAAGAGATGTATGCCCGGACACTCCTGGGTACGGGGTTGTTTTGTGCATATTTAGCAAACTTGGCAGTCAGACTTTAGTTTTCGCCAGGAATATGGTCTAAATCAAGAATCCTGGCTCTTCAGTGAAGTCAAACTCCCATCTAACCTGTGCTTCTGATTTGGCCTCTTCAGTCCAAAAGGAGAGAATCATTCATCAAGGGCAGCAATAATTAAATTACTGTGCTTATGTGGCTTAATACAATCTGCTAAATAATAGAAGAGTGGCCAAGCTGGTCATTGGGTCATGGCAGACATCACCCAGACTGACAAAGAAGAAGCTTCTGGAATAGCTGGCTGTTCAAAGGCATGTCTTATCAGCACTGAAGCTGCCTGGTTCCCCATAACTAAAACGCTGCCTTTTACTTTCCTCAGATTTGCTATTTTAAAAAACAGAGGGTAGTTGGGTTTTTGTTGTCATTTGTTTGTTCCTGGGTTTGGGCTTTTTTTTTTTTTTTTTTTGCTTTTTTGTTTTTGTTTGTTTGTTTTCTTTACTTGAGTATGTGGTGTATGTGGGGTGGGGGGGCATTTCATGGATATGAGAGCACATATGCCTGCACACATCATGCATATGGATGTCAGAGGTTGACATTATGTCTTCCTTAATAGCTCTGCACATTATATATTGATTCAGATTCTCTCACTTGAGCTCCACACTCACCAGTTCAACTAGTACAGAAAGCACCCCAATGTCTTGGGGATCCTTCACTTTCCCTTCTCTGTTCTCAGATTACAGGCACCACTAGCCCAGCCCAGCTTTCATATGGGAACTGGCAAAGCAAACTTGTACAGCAAGCTCTTTTACCCACTGAACCATCTCCCTGGCCCCTGTTTGTTTTTTTAACCACTGAAATTGTCTTTAGCTCTCCTAAAACAAAGATGGAAAATGGAGCTGGTGTTATAATTAGCTCTGAGGATCCCCAGATCCTGTTCCCCACATGTAGGTTCCCTCTTATGCTCTGAGGACCCCCCAGATCCTGTTCCCCAAATATAGGTTCCTTCTTACACTTTGATTTTTTTTCTATATTTTCTTTTCAGCTACATAGTTCATATCAGACTGCAAAAAAAAAAATGCAGATCTCTACTCCAAATCTTCTTCCTCTGTTTCCTCCCTCCATTTCCTTCCTTTCCTTCCTTATGTCTCATCCCCACTCTGTCTCTTCCCATTTTGTAAGATCAGGTATGCTGCTCAGGCTGGTCTTGAGTTCCTGGGCAAAATGATCTTCCCCCTTCACCCTGATGAGTAGCTGTATTTACAAGGGTACACCATCATGCCTGACTTCCAGTGAGTTCTAATCAGTGATGATTTAATGTGCTGTTTTTCAAACAAAGTCACAACACCTTTTTACAATCACTTGTGTTGGGATTTTGGGCTGTCTGTCCTGCTTCTGTTCTCTCATTTCACTGAAACAAACACTGCATTTCATCTAGACCTTGTACCAGTTTCAACTAAAGAAAAGTTTATCTGGACTCCTGCCTCACCTTCCCAAGCAGCAAGCCTGTAGGTTTTTTGTCATCTGGCTATTAGCATATTTCTTAGTCCTTAGGCTTTGATTTCTACCCTCTTTTCTCTGCTGAAATTTAACTTCCCATGCCCTCTCTTCCCTAAGCCAAACATCCTTCACTCAACAACTAGAACATTTGGCTAGGCTGACAAACTATGATTCATACACTTTCTCCCCTGAGAACTCATAATATACCATTTCTCTGGATGTTTTCAACAGACTCCTAGGTTTCCTCTTCTCTGCCTCCTAAATATGAATCTGTCCCTTGCCTATCTCTGTGTTCCTTCAACCCCTTCCTCAGTCTCCCTTTGGATAACCATTCTACTTCTAAATGAACTGCTGAAACTCAGCACATGGTTCAGTGTGGACAGTTACATACAGGTGATCACTGAAACAAAGGCTGACCTGTATGTAGGCTGTTCCATCAGGCAAATCCAGGCAACAATATTCAAAAGTGTTGATGCTATTTAACTAATTTTAATAACTTCTTTTAAATGATATCCTTGCATTAAACCAAGTGGAACACTCCTCCATTGCTGGTGGGAGTGCAAACTTGAACAACCACTATGGAAATCAGTCTGGAAATATCTTAGAAAACTTGGATAGGCCCTACCTTAAGACTCAGCCATACCACTTCTGGGTATATATCCAAATGATTTTTCACCAAACCGCAAGGACATCTCCTCATGTATGTTCATAGTGCCTTATTTGTAATAGCTAGAAACTGAAAACAACCCAGATGTCCCTCAACCAATCAATGGATTAAAAAAAACTGTTTTACATTTACACAATGGAATACTATTCAGTTATCAGAAACAAGGAAATCATGCAATTTGCAGCTAAATGAATGGAATCAGAAAAGCTCATCCTGAGTGAACTAACAACCCAGAATCAGAAAGATGCACATGACATCTATTCACTTATAATTGGATGTTAGCCATGTAGTACAGGATAACTATCCTACAACCAACACACCTAAAGGAACAGTAACATAGACTTTGTTACCTGTTAGTGGGACACTTTGCCCTAGTGGTGCTACCATGTAGAACCCTGGTGCATGAGGAAGATCCTAGCCCTCATATGACTGCTGAACTGGGGGTGGGGACAGATATATAAGGATACCCCACTCTGGAGGAAGATAGGAAGGAGAAGGAGAAGAGGGTGGGAGGGTGGAAACAAGAGGGGTAGAAAGAGGGCACTGTGATGGATATGTAACTTGAAGTAATAAATAAACATAGAAAAAATAGAACAAAAAAACAAATAAACATATCAAGTTGCATGCTAAAGATTTTTTCACCTGCCCCCAGAGGCATTGTAGATGTGGCTGCTGTGTCACATGTGCATCAGTAGGTAGCAGAGAGGAGAGAGGCTATATCTACATTCAGTGTTCTGACCTATGAACATCTGAATGAATAGTAGTCTAACATTCCTGGGGAAAAAAAGCAAGCTGGATACCGACACAATGTTGGCACCATGGGGTAGCCTGTGATGACTACGAGACCAGTAACAGGTAAGCACCAGATGGGCTCCCAGGACAAGAAATAAGCCAAAAACTAGAAGAATTCTGCCTGGCCCTGGATGTGAAGGTTGTGGAGACCCAGCCCTGGGGTGAGATCTGGCCCAGATGGGGTCACAAGAGCAGGAGAGCTGTTCCTGCCCCTCACATGCTGCAGCACTGAGGAGAGCAAGCCCTGCACCCTTCCATAATAGAACTTATCATGCAAGTGGGGGGTTGCAGGTCCAGAACCAGAGCTTTAAGTTGGCCCACCCCAACATGTACCCCATGGATTAACTGCTGGAGTGCAAGAAGAGGTCAGTTCCACAACCCAGGTCTGCAGGATCTCCATGACACAGGACAGTTATGGCATATCTGAGAGGAGTTCCAGTGAGGTTCCAGTATTGACAAAGTAGCAGAAACCAGAGGCCTTGTACCAGACCAAGGAGTCATTATAATGAACATTTACAAGCATAATGTGTGAACAAAGGGGAATATTGTGGGACATACTGAGATACACTGCAGCTTCCAAAATGAGCTGTTATTTTTTTTTTATGCTGGAACAGATTGCAATTGTGGAAGGGAGGTAGGAGATGAGAGGGATCAGGGTGTATGATGTAAAATTCACAAAATAAAATTGTTTTCAATTAACAAAAGATAAATGAAAAAAAGGAAAAACAGACTTTTTATTTAACTAAATATAAAGCTCAGTTGTAAAATGAAAAAATGAAGAAACAAACATATGTGCATTGAAGAATAAATTACAAAACTAAAATGAATGCTTACAAGAAGAATAAATTTTCCAAGGAAAATGGCCCTATCTGCTCCACCTCTCCCCTCTCCAAACAATAGCTTCAGGTTTTTGTAACTTCATGATTTTCCACAGGATACTTAGAATCTATGTTGAAAACTGGGTTCAAATCTCCTCCCAAACCTGTTTCATTCCTAGGGATACCATCTCTGTGACTAGTTCCATGCATATAATAGTAAGTCTATCATAAAATGTTATATTACTGTGATTCCTCTCTCCCTTGATTGATGTGTTCAAGCAGTTGCTGGGCAACCTCATATTTACCCTTTCATCCATTTTCTTGTATCCTTCTTACCTTGATTGCCCTTTATCTAGTTCCTACTTCATTATTTTTAAATTTTCCTTATTGTATTTATTTGTTTTGGAGGAAGCTCACATGCCATGGTATTTATATGGAGGCCAGAGGAAAATGTGTAGGACTCAGTTTTCTTATACTATGTGAGTCGCAGGTATTGAATGAAGCCAGAAAATGTGTTTGGTAGCAAGTTCATATACTCACCAAGACATCTCCCAGGCTCAAGCTGTTACCTACTTTTGCTTAATGTATTCTAATTATATCTGAAAGGGTTATTCTTGTCAATTTAGTTGAATTCAGAATCACTTAAGAACTTAGTAAAACACCTGACAAATGGAGAACACCTCTCCTAACATGATAGATATGAGGACTCTGTTATGATCAATGCATAGTATGATGACATTATCAAGAAATGGCAAAAAGAAGGAAGTGGGGTTATAATTAGAGGGAGTAGGTCACTGAGAGCATTTCCTTCTTGTTTGCTCTTGCCTTAGACTATTATCCTTTTCTCAGCTCCAAATCTAGCATGGAGACGAGCCTCTGCCACACGGTCCCACCATGAGGTTCTTCCTTACCACAGACCCAGAAGAACAGAGTCGAGTAACCATGAACTAATTTGCCCTTCAGTTGATTCTGCCACGCATTTGTCACAACAACAAAAAATTATCTAAAACAACCATATTGGGTATTTTTCTTCTTGCCATGCTAAAGATCTGACAGAAGCAATGTAAGGAAGGAAAGGTTTATTTTGGTTCATAGTTTGAGGGTGCAACCACCATGTGGGAAAAGAATGCCAGTAGGAGTATAAGGTACCTGGTGACATTGTGTCTGCAATCAGAAAACAGACAGACCAGGGCTCTTTCTAATTATGAACTTTGTATGGTTGTGATAGAATGCTCTGACCAAAAGCACCATGGGGAGGGTTTATCTGGCTTACATGTTCCAAGCAGAGTCTATCACTGACTAAAGCCAAGGTAGGAACTCGAACAGAGACAACAAATGAATGTTGCTTACTGGCTTGCTTTCTGATATAACCCAGGACCACCTGTCCGGGGTTTACATTGTCCATAGTGGGCTAAGCCCTCCCACATCAATCACTAATCAAGCAAGCACACATGAAATGTTCCATAGACATGCCTACAAGCCAATCTGATGGAGGCGTTTTTTCCTCTTGAGGTTCCCTCTTTCCCAGTGACCTGAGCTTTTGTTGAGTTGACATAAACTAACCAGAAAGGTGATGTTTCCCAGTAGTTCCCTCTTTCCCCCCTTTTAATTCAATCTCAGACTTCAACCTGCGATAAGGCAGTGTCCATGATCAAGATGCCCAGTCAAACCTCAGAAACATTCTCCAGACATACATAGATGTGTCTCCAAGTTAATACCAAATCCAGCCAGGTTGACAACAATGATTAATCATCACAATATCCCACCCTTTTGCCTACACATAAATTATACAGACTTTGTCATCTCTACCATTTCATGAATTTCCTGACTCCCAACATCTACTGCAATGGGACAGAATTCTCCAGCCTGGCAAATAAAATCTTACTGCTCTCTGACTCTAACCTGAAAAGTTATTTAGATGCTCACAAAAAAAAAAAATATTCTTATTCGAGTCTTGTGTTAAATTTTTCCTGTGTGTGAGGGGGAAAGTGAAGATCCAAGCCATTAGCCACATGAACACCTCTGTGAGTAAAATTTGCTTCAGAATTGACCTGGCTTTTCTCTCTGAGAGAAGATCCTTCCTCCCAGGACTGGCACATGTTAAGTGGGATCTATCTTCTGCTGCAGAAGTAAGAAGACTTAACTTTCCACCAGGGCCCTCTCTTCCTGTGCTCCCCTGCTGCCAGCTCTCTTGGGTTCTATGGACTTCCATGTTTTTGCCTCTGTTTAATCTCAGCAGGAACCAATGAACCTAAGATATTAAAATGTAATTTTCTCAAATCTTTGCCTTCAGGATGAGCCCTAAGATGTTGCTCTCAGCTAGAAAATCAGTGATCTAATTTAGAAGCAGTGGGCCATGCTGTCATTCCTCAGATGCTTTACTGAGGACTCCCACTCTTCTGCGATTTCTTTGCTTCTCTAAACAGTGGGGGGAGGGGTATTTTGTTTTGTTTTTCTTCCACTTTACCATTGCAAGAAAGTTTCACTTAGCGAAGGCAGGGAATGTGAACTCTACTCTTCAGCTGTCACTCTGTTGAAATGCCACAGTGCACAGTGACTTAGCTTTAATCTCTCTGATTCTACTCTAGCAAACCCTCTCTGACTTTTTCTCTCTAGACTTTGAAAGGAGCTCTCTGTCCTGGCACTTTGCAGACAAGTGTCATGTGCTATGCTGAATTAGCTTAAACAAAAATCTCTACATTGACAGTGGTCATGTTCTGAAAGATTTCTTACTCTGCTATTCTTACATTAAAATCCTCAGTGCTGCCATTAAGGCAAAACCAAAGATTGATTTTTCATTTTTCTCTAGATAGTTTTAACCATTTTGGTCCTATTTCATGTCAGCTACAGAGAGATGCTATTGCTAGTTCATTGGGTTTTTTGTTTGTTTGGTTGGTTGGTTGGTTTGGTTTTGGTTTTGGTTTCTGGTTTTTGTTTGATTGATTGCTTTTGTTCTTGTTTTTGTTTTATTTTGTTTTTCATTTTCTCCTCCATTCTCATAGAAAAAGAAAAACAAGTTCTGGGCTATAAAAGGCATAGCAGGTGAACTTGAAGCATAGTTATATTAGACGTGAAAGCTTTTAGACATAATTCTGTATAACCAGCAATTGGAGCTTTAAACTGAACCTGGAACTGCAGATGATGAATTCTGGACATTCTAGTTGGGATCTGAGAGACTGCAAATACTATGGGAGTTTGAAAGTTTCCTAATACTCTCCTGTCAGCCTCCAAGAAAATGCCAATGGCTTTTAATTTCAGAAATAAAATTTCACTGAATACAAGACCCATTTTATTCCTAGGCTAACACACCAGACACATGCCTACAAATAACAAAGTGACGAAGAAATGTATCCAACAAACACTACAGAACTGTAATAGAACAGTGCTGGGCTGGCAGCTGAAAACGAACAGACTTGTCATGTTCTTCACTTCTGTTATGGTTTGAATAGGAAATGATTCCCACAGGCTCATGTGTTTGAACACCTGGCCCCCAGTGGGTGGTGCTGTTTGGAAGGTTGTGGAATCTTTAGAAAGTGGAGCCTTGTTGAAGGGAGTATGTTGGGGGTCAGTCTTTGAAATTTTATGGCCTCACTTCCTATTCTCTCTCTGACCCCTGACTGTCAGTGCAATGGAGACTCACAATCCTCCTGTCCCACTTTCCCTGTCATGATGGCCCTGACGGAACTGTATCCCTCTGGAATTGTGAACAGCAATAACCCCTTCTTCCCATAAGAAGCTGCTTATGTCAGAGTGTCCTATTATAGCAACAAAAAATGAAGCTAATACAACTTCTCTCCAGCAACTTCTTAAGGTAACAACTTCCAAATTTGACATAGGAAAAAAAAAGCATAGAATGCTCAAGCCTTCAGTAGTTCTTGAAAACACCTACAGGCTGTCTTCCAATTACTAACTGGAAGATTCTAAGTGATGCAAGCAAAATGATTTAAGACTCTTAAAATAAGATAGTTGTTGCTGTGGAATTTAAGAGACAGCCCAGACAGAAAGCAAATAACAGTCTCAGCCAACGCGGCAAGGTAAAGGACTAGCAGACCAGGAAGAAGTGTTGGAGGCCCGTGGCCTCAAACAACTCAGTCTCAATAGCAAAAGCTAAATAAACCTTCAAATTCTGTTTACACCTAGGTTTCATCCAACCACAGCCTCAGTTACTTGCTTCACATAACCAATATGGGGGTCTGAGGAGATAGCTCATGAGTCAAGGGTTTTCCTTGAAGTATACAAGGACCTACATTCAATACCCAGAAGCCAGATGAGTTAGTCAGGATTGTCTAGCAAAACAGAAAAGAACTGAGAGGTGAGAGAGAGAAAAAGAGAGAGAGAGAGAATTAAAAGGAGATTGATTAGAATATAGGCTGTGTGGTCTGTAGTCCAAGAACCTAGTAGTGGTTCAGTCCACAGGGCTGGATGCCTTAGCTGGTCTTTGGGCTGTATTAGAGTTTTGAAGAAGTAGGATCTAATTCCAGGGAAGGAAGGCCTCAGTAGCAGGATAAATGGCACTGCCAAAAAGAGTGAGGACAAGTAGGCAAAAAAAAAACAAAAAACACGCACCTATAACCCAGGCACATGGGAGGCTGAAGTTCTTCATCAACTGTATCTTGAAGGCTAGCCTATGCTACACAGTGAGAATCAAACTGCTAGAATTGGCTTGTAAATGCATGCTATAAGCCAATCAATCTGGACTGGGAAAAAAAAAAACAATGAGGAGTATATTGTTAGGAATTTTACTAAAAGTCTTTAATCAGAACTCAAAATACACTACTCTTTTTCTAAGCCCAGAACACTGGTCTCATCCCTCTAAAATAGCAAAGATTCCCTGCAGATCATCAAAATAACTTTTCAAGCCTGATTAAAAGGCATATCAGTTTCTAGAAATGGAGTTTATTTTTCAAGCTCAATTCTGTGTCTGACTATATAATTGAACAGAACACTCTGCTTCCGTAAGACTGTTTCCATCAGAGAGTAGATTGTTCATCATGAATATAAGTATAATCCATAGGCTTCAACAAGATTTTGGTACACTTTGGAGACTATCGTACAATGAAGTATATAAATTGTCACTGAAAATTACACTACCACATTACCTGTATTTCATATTGTACTGAGTAAGTCTTTCATGTATTCAACCCATTTGACAGAGATAATTAGATGGCACAGGAAACGCTAGCATTATAAAATCAAAGAATTTAGGACTCATTGTGAGTTGTAACTGCCAATCAGGTTCAGGTAACAGTGATGCACGACTGCCACCTACTGGCAAGAGTTAAAATTGCATGGTCTCGCCAACTTCATCACTGCATTCTGGCTAAAGCCTTTTCCCCTTACAGCCTGGTGGGTGCACCACCTAATGACAGGTGAGCAGCTTGTGAATATTTTTGTAAAGAAACCACACAAGAATGGCTTTCCTTAGTCATGATGTTTAACCTTGTATGTACATTAAATACAAGGGGCAGTTTGTAGGTTTGTAGGGCAGCAACTTCCCTTTATTCTCTAATGAATTCGTTCCACTGCCCCTTGAACAACTCTTGAATATTCATGTTAAATAAAGAAATGAGTAAAGTGATAACATAGTTTTAAGACAGTGTAATGTGTTGGCTGATAACCTACATTTTAAGCATGAAGAGACATGAGCTAAAACTGACTCCTTTTTCACGTTTTTTTTTTTTTTTTTCCTTTCTGAGACAGAATCTTGTGTATCCCCGGCTAGCCTTGAACTCACTGTGTAACCAAGGATGACCTTGAACACTTGATCCTCCTGTCTCCATCTCCTGAGGGCTGGAATTACCACACCTGGCTTTATTTAGAAAGTTCTTTAGCCTTGACTTATTTATATACAAAATGGGATAGCCCCACTGTGATTAGAAGAATTAAACAGGAAAATGTTTGTAAAGTATTTGGCACAGAATACGTATAAGGTAACACTGCTATGGTCTTAATGCCACTGAGGAGACTGTTGGGAACTTAATAAAGACATTAGGAATGTTTAGTGTGCATGCCAAGTGTTCTTCACTCTATTTTCCATGTCCTCAATTCCCAGTATACATCTTACTACAAAATCCTACAACTCCACTGAGTGCAAACTCCATGTAGGTATGTGCTGAGCGTGAGTGTTCACACAACCATAGATCCTTGGGGCTTTTAGGAGCTAGACTGTAATACTCAAATCACTATTTTAAAAATCTCTAACAGAACTTGGAATTGCTTGATTAGTTCTAAACACGCCCTGGAGGGGTCTGGAGAAGTGTTAATTTATATTGCAGCTGATATTACATTCTTTTGCCTGCCAAGGACCCATCTTGTATGCTCAAGGAACTATCTGCCCGTGTGCCTCTGCTAGAATGTCAGTCGGACAACGGGACTACAGGCAGCATGATCTCTGCCTGCTTATGGAACAAAGGAATATATTGCAGAGGAAGAACTGGTATTGACCCAACAGTGTGGTAAGCTGGTACAGAGCACATGTTCTCTCCTCCACTTGCTCTGCGTATCTACATTCTATGCTGCTGCCTAACTGGGTCCCAGTGGTATTCTCATTTACACTGATTGGAGAGAGAATTCCATGACTGTAGGAGAGGATGGGACAAAGGAAAAAGCATGTGCAAGTGTGTGCATGTGAAGACCAGAGGAGGACCTTGGGTCCTGTGTTTTGAGACAGGGCTTCTCACTGCCCTAGAACTTGCCAAGTAGGTTAGTTTGGCTGGTCATGAGTCCCCATCAATCCTCCTGCCTCTGCTGACCCTGCACTGGAGTTCCAAGCCTGCTGCCACACACAGCTTTTTATATGGTTCTGGGTCCTCAGAGTTACAAGTCACTTGATTAAACCATCCTCTCAGTCCCTCTAGGACTTTAGAAGAGGGAAAAGGACCATTCCTACAAAGCTCTAAGAGGCAATTTCTCTTGACTCTTTGATCTAAATGCTGAAACATGAATTATCATTCAGCTGCCAGGCTCCTAAGATTAATCTCTTATCTTAGTGCCTAAAATCAATTAGGATCAATCCCTAAGACAAATGGGATTGCCTTTGTTTGAATGTCGTGCACTGCATTGAGGGGAGGAGACTGCTTCTTCTTTGAACATGAATACTGCCCCCCCCAAAAAAAATCCCTTGGAAAAGGCTTGGTAGCTGGTGGTAATGGAAAGTGCTGGGCACCTTTAGGATTGGACCTGGGGGAGTCCAGTAGGAAGTCCTTAGGTCACTGGGGACAGAGCCTTCAAAAGAATTGAAAATTGTGTCTTCTTCAGCTTCTAGCTCAGGATGTTATGATTCACTCTGACACAATCTCCACCATGAAGAACCTCCACTCCTAGAAGGCTAAAACCTGGGACCAAGTCATCTTGGACTTGAACCTTCATAATCTTAAGTCAAAGTAAACCTGGCTTTAAAGTAACTTGGGTTGGGTATGTTCCCCTAGAGATAGAAAGCTGACTAATAAATAAACACAATAGTTTCACTTAAGAGGACAAGCAACTGAAAGCAAGGCAAGCAGCTAAAATTCCCCACACCCAGCATACATGGATGTTACCTTCGGTTTTGGAAAAACAATGTCACATATTGGACTGTTTGGGGGAGTTTTTTAATCCTGGAAAGCCAGGCATGGTGGCATATTAGTAACAGTAGATTCCAAAGTGGGAGGATTATCTGATCCAGGAGCTTGAGACCACTCTGGCAACATAAAAAAAAGTGTGTGAAGAAAATAATATGCCAAAACTTGTGTGTGTGTGTGTGTGTGTGTGTGTGTGTGTGTGTGTGTGTGAAGGTGTGAGTATGTGCAGAATTTGTGTGTACATGTGGAAGACAGAGGTAAACCTCCAGTGTTTTTCCTCAGGAGCTATGCATCTTGATTTTTTTTTTAATATTTTTTTTTCTTCAAGTTACATCTCAGTAACAAACCCCTCCCTATTCCCCCTTCCTATCCCGCCCTTCCACCCTCTTCCCCCCAGAAGTTTCCCCTTTCAGTCCAACAGATGGTTCCTTCTCTTATAACAGTAAGTATTATACAAAACAATAGATATAAATATGCCACATTTATGATGGCTCAGAGGCTAAGAACATGTACTTCCCCTCCAGAGGACCCAAGTTCAAATCCCAGCACCCATGTCAGGTGGCTCACAATTGCACCTGCATTCCTGTGTACACACAGACCTACACATAATTAAAAATAATAAAAGATAAATATTTGGGCTGGAGAGATGGCTCAGCGGTTAAGAGCATCTTGATTTTTGAAACAGGATTTCTTCATGTCCTTGAGCTCATAAGTTCAGCTACGAAGGACAGTGATCCCCAGTAATCCTCCTGTCCCTGCTTCCTAAATACAAGCATGTGCTACCACACCTGGCTTTTTACTAGGCTACTCTTGTTTATGTGTTGAGCAGTTTACTAACTAATCCATATCCCTAGCCCAATGAAACACATTTTTAAAAGAATACTTTCTGACAGTCTGCATGTGAAGAATCAATATGTACTGATCAAAACATCACATGTTTAGGTCTATATTAACACAAATCCCTCCCTGTGAGTGTCCAATAAACACTCCACAGATCTGAACCACGGAGCATATACAAGGTAAAGCTCTGAGTGGGTGTCTGTTGTATCTGAGTCTCAATTTCCCCATCTGTGAACTATAAGATGGAACAGAAAACTATATATCCTTTCATAGGATTTACACTCTGGTCTGTGGATCCATAATCTTCTACATTATTGTAACTGTAGTCCCAGTGAAGCTGCCACCACTGCAGCTGAAATCAAAGCGGCAATTAAAATGGTCCAACACCTCCCCTTCCCCAAGTGTCAGTAAAGTCCCTGAGCAGCATGCCACAAAAGCTTATTGGTGGGCTGCTGACAAGGGAGCTGTCCTGCCTCAGCAGTTGTCTTGCTTCAGTTTGTTGCTGACTAGGGGAACGGTCCACCAAGACATCTTTCCTGCCTCAGCTTATGCTGGGAGCCAAGGCCCATGGAAAATTATTAACCTTCCCTACTTACATTAGGGCCTAAGATATAGGCCTACAGAAAGTTATTAACTTCCCCCTGCTAAGCTCCCACCACAGGAGTTAGGTTCCGGTTTCCTGATTACCAGAACAATTCTCAAAAGTCACCTGATTAGGCTGTTGCTGGTCAGCTATAACTACGAAATATCCCAGACTTTTAGTATCCTAGCAACCCCCTGACATATCTGCCTTCCACTTCCCTACCCCCTACCAAACCTATAGCCAACCCTGTTTACAATAAACATTTGAGAGCTTGATCACTGGATTTGCTCTTCATCTCCATGTCTTTTGTCCCTTCTCTCATTCAGGTCCTTGGTGCTTCTCTCAAGTGCCCTGAACCCCGCTTGTCAGGGCAAATGGCACCCAAATGTGGGAATTGATGGAACGGAGCAACACTGCCTGAACGATGCATTCCCCTCCTGGCCAACACCCTTGGACCACTGCCCCTTGGCGAGTGAAGGTTCGTCTTGATTGCCATGGCTCAGTCAGATTGTCCTGGATTGCCATGGAGTACCCGCCTGTGAGACACATCAGGTAAGTTTTATGTGTCGCAATCATGGGACAAACACTCTCAAAACATGACCTTTCCCTTCAAGGAATCAAAAAGTCACTCAAGACACAGGGAACTAGGGTTAAGAAAAAAGGTCTGATAATTTTTTTTTCATTTTGTCGCTGATCTCTGTCCCTGGTTCCCTCAAGAGGGCACCATTAATGAAAAAAGATGGAAAAAAGTAGGTGGTTGTATGAAAGATTTTTATGAGTCCATGGGGCCTGAAAGGGTCCCTGTAACAGCCTTCTCATATTGGAATCTCATCAATGAAATAATTTCTTCCCATCAATATAATCCTAAGGTTTCTAAACTTCTTTTAGACTCTGAGGCCTTTTTAAAGAGTCGACATCCATCACCTGCGCCTTCGCAGGCCCCCTCCAGATGCCCCTCTGTTTCCATCCCCATGCCTCAGGAAGTCCTCACATCATCTGAACTAAAAGAAAAGCCCTCCAAACAAAAAGAACCTCCCTGTCCTTGAGACAGTCAGTCCAAAATCTATTTATCCTGTCCTCCCTTCACTTAAGCCTTCCCCTGACACAGATCCCCTCTCCCCAGAAGAAGAGGCTTCCCTTGAGAAAGAGGCTGTCAGATATCACAACCCCAATTGGCCACCCTTAATACAGGATGGCCTCACGGTGCCTTTGATTAATCCACCCTCTTATAACATCCTCCCGCCTTTCTGTGCACCAGCTTTGATCTTCCTTTGGAAGATCTTGTGTGTCAGGCTACCTTCAGCCTGACCAAAGAAACCTAAACTCTTAGAAATTTACTAGATCTCAAAAAGGAACATAACCAACTCCTTGATGAACTAGATAAACTTATAATCAGTCTTGCTAACACCCCACCCCCTCATATAAATCCCAAAAAAAGAGTCAAAAGACCCACCCTCCAGGCTTGCTGTCAGGATACGAGGTCACTCAAGGACCCTGCTGTTTCCTCTGTGGCAGAGAGCTCTTCCCACCCCTCTGAGAGAGATCCTAAAACAGAGAGTGAGGAGGATTTGGGAATGAGGTTAATGAAGGAGATAGCGAGGAGGATTCTGATCATGCCACAGCCCACCAACGCTACAAGCATTTAAAATTTAGACACATAAAAGAACTTAAAGGGGCTATCACCGCTTATGGCCCGACTGCTTGTTTCACACTTTTGCTTTTAGAATCACTAAGCAATAAATGGCTTACTCTCAATGATTGGCAATTAATTACTAAAGCCACAGTTTCTAGGGGTGATTTTTTTCCTCTTTATTTTTTATTTCTTCAAGTTACATCTCAATCACAATCCCCTCCCTATGCCCCCTCCAGTCCCATCCTCCCACCCTCTTCCACCTCAACCCACCCATCCCCTTCCTTTTTTTTTTAAGTTTAAGGTATATCTTTTTCCCTCCAAAAGCTCCCCCTTTCAGTCCAACAAATGGCTCTTTCTCTTATAATAATAAATACAATACAAAGCAACAGAAATAATTAGGCCACAATTATGAGAGTTATATGGCTTAGCGTACATTCCCAATGTCCAGTCCATATGTATTTGGCATCTGACTTTAATGTTCTACTATCTAACCATCTCCATGAGTTTAAAGTTCTATATTTAACTCAGTTTTCATACTAACTTGCATCACAATTTTAAAAACATCTTCTTAGATCCAGAACAACCTCTTGATTCCTAAACAACTCAAAATTTAATTATGAGACTCTAGCTATCTATTCTTCAACCACCTCAGAGACCTGAGAGGAATAAATATATCTGATTATATAGGAAGTGCAGGGCCTACAGCTTCCAAAACTAAGAAATGACATACCAGTGGCTGCCTGGACAGTTCCCATTTTCTCTCCATACATTACAGCATCGATCTTCAGCCGTTTGGACCTGTTTCTCTGACAGACATTGATTGTAGAGCAGGGATTATGAAGGACTTACCTACCCTGTCTTGGCAGAGCTAGGCTGTCGACTTACCTGCTTCCAAGTTTTGTCCTTTTTGGACAGCATTCTGTCTACAGTTGGAGCAAGAGGTTTTTCCTGCCAAGAGATAGGCTTTCCACTAATTCAATCATCTCCCACTGGAGATTCTTTGATGCTCATCTTCTACTTGGAGTAGAATAGGGGGTGCTGTCAGGAGTTGACATGTCTCGAAATCAAAAAAATCTAAAGTTAAGAAAACATCTTTGAATGCCATATTCTGCAGATCTCTTGAAGTTTTTGAAGTGGTCCTATCTATCTCTTATATTAGGATAAGCAAATGTTGCTTGTCTCTTAGCAACTTGATTTCTGATTAGCTTTGAAAATAACTATAGTAGACTGTAATAGTACCTAACACAATGACCGGCTTGCGTGACTATTAGTTTTCATTTCTTAATTATCCTAAACAGTTTGTGACAATTAGTAGCAAAATGCCAAAACTTCACATTTCATTTTTTTTCTTTACCCCCTGATCTTTCCATCCCACTTCTCTGGAGTGGAATGTCCCTATATAACAGTCCCTCATCCCAGTTCAGAGGTCATATGAAGGCCAAGAGCCTCCTCATACAATGGGGGTCTACGAGTCAGTACCACTAGTGAAGAGTGTCTCATTGCTAGGGAGAGAGAACTAAAAAACAAACAAACAAATAAGCAGACAAACAGATAAAAAAGAATAAAAAATAAAAAAAGTCTATGTCCATGTTCCCTTTGGTGTGTTGGTTGTAGTATCGATATCCTCTACTATATAGCTAAAATCCTACTATAAGTGAATAGATGCCATATGCATCCTTCTGAGTCTGGGTTAGCTCACTCAGGATGAGCTGTTCTAGTTCCATCCATTTGTCTGCAAATTGCATAATTTCATTGTTCCTGATAGCTGAATAATATTCCATTGTGTAGATGTACCACAGTTTTTTAACCCATTCTTCGGTTGAGGGATATCTGGGTTGTTTCCAGTTTCTAGTTATTACAAATAAGGCTGCTATGAACATAGATGAGGAAACTCATACCCAGAAATGGTATGGATGGGTCCTGAGGCAAAGTTATTCCAAGTTTTCTAAGATATCGCCATACTGACCTCCATAGTGGTTGCACAAGTCTGCACTCCAACCGGCAATGGAGTAGGGTTCCCCAAGGGTGATTATTTATTATGGAAAGCTGATTATCATGATAGATGCCAAGAATTCGCTCAGCACAATGCCACTGCTAAAGATAGTTCAAAAACTTGGACTGATAAAAAACTTTTAGGATTGGCTCCCTTTGATTCTAATGAGCAACAAGCCAAATATCCCCCTGGGTTACTAACTCAAATACAAGCCTCCACTCGGGCGTGGCAGACCGTTCCCTCCAAGGGATCAGCTTTTACCTCATTGTCCAAGATTAGACAGGGTTCCCAAGAAGCTTACAATGTATTCGTTGGTTGACTCCTAGAAGCTTCAGAATGACTTTTGGGCAAGATGGAGCTTGAAAATGATTTTATAAAACAACTAGCCTTTGAAAATGCTAACACTGCTTGCTAGGCTGTCATATGCCCCCATCATCAGGGAAAAACTGTTTCTGACTTTATTAGGATTTGCAATGACGTGGACCCTATGTCCTGTAACATTGGCTTGGCCATTAGGGCGGCACTTTATAACTTGGGCCCGACCCCTTCACAATCTAAGGTCTGCTTTAATTGTAAACAACTTGGACACTTCTCTAGATATTGTCCAAACCCTCCAGCAGAAATACTGCCCCCTACTACCCCTTGCCCCATATGTAAGAGAGGAAAACACTGGGCTACAGAATGCAGGTCCAAAACAGACTCCCAGGGTCAGCTTTTACCTCCCAAAAATAATCAAGGAAACTCCCTTCAGGGGCCATCCCAAGGCCCCAAACAACCAACCAAGACAAACCTTGGGACAGTTCTGTTTGTCCCTCAATCCCACCATTCCCTTCACCACCCTAGCCAGTATCCATTCCCTCCTCAAATCAGCCCATCTCCTGGCTCCTCTGCCCCTCTCTTCCAGTGAAGGACTGCACCTCAGTCCCTCCGCAAATATAATACTAACTCCAGAAATGGGCATCATACCTCTGCCAACTGGAGTCACAGGTAATCTTCCACCAGACATGTTTGGACTCATTATAGGTAGAGCATCCAGTACCCTCCAGGGATTGATTGTTCCCTGGGGTTATAGATAATGATTATGTGGGGGAAATCAAGCTCATGGTTTCTGCCATGCAAGGTCCCCTCACATTACTCCCTGATAATAGAATAGCCCAACTTATCCTCCTTCCACGATATTATGCCACCCCATGTCACATATCCCCCAGTACCTCCGATACTCTGGGGTCTTCTGATATTTACTGGGCACAGGCTATAACCACTGAACATCCTATGTTAACTCTCCGATTAGATGGCAGGACATTCAGAGGAATCCTTGATACAGGAGCTGATGCTACTATCATTGCCCAGAAAAACCGGCCTTTCTCTTGGCCAGTGACACCTATATTCACTCAACTTAAAGGCATTGGGCAATCAATGGCCTCACCCACAAGAAAAATTGGCTGCAGCCACCCAGCTGGTGCAGGAGCAACTCCAAACTGGTTGCTTAGAGCCCACTACTTCCCCTTGGAACACACCAATTTTTGTGATTAAAAAAAAAAAGGTTAGGAAAATGGCGACCTCTTCAGGACCTCAGAGAGGTCAATAAAGTCATGGTTCCCATGGGAGCTCTTCAACCTGGACTCCCTTCACCTGTTGCCATTCCACATAGTTATTTTAAGATCTTTATTGACCTTAAAGATTGGTTTTTTTACCATCCCATTACACCCAGATGACCGACAATATTTTGTTTTTAGTCTCCCTGTCATTAATTTTAAAGGCCTCATACAAAGATATTAGTGGAAGGTTTTACCACAAGATATGAACAATAGTCCCACACCTTGCTAGAAATGTGTTGCCCAAGCCATTGATCCTTTTAGGGTTTTTTGGCCTACTACTTATATCATACATTATATGGATGATATATTACTTGCGAGACCTCAACCAGATTTGTTACTACAACATTCAGAAGCCTTAATTCAAACATTGATAAAGTATGGGCTCCAAATTGCCCCTGAAAAGGTCTAGTTACCTTTTTCTGGGGTTTGAGATGCTCCATCATAAAGTACTTTCTCAAAAAATTCAATTAAGAACTGATCAGCTCTCTACATGATTTTCAAATGTTTCTAGGAAATATCAATTGGCTACAACCCTATCTTAAATTAACCATGGAATAATTAAAACCCCTCTTTGATATACTTAAGGGTGACACTGACCCATCCTCTCCCAGGACTTTAATGGTCCCTGCACAAGAAGCCTTTCAAAAGGTTGAATTGGCCATTCAAAATCAACAAATAACCTATGTTTCTCCCGATGAACCCCTCATTTATATAATTTGTCCTACCTCCATGGTACCCACTGGAGTCTTTTGGCAAAGTAGGGGCCCTCTCTTTTGGGTTCACTTGCCCACTTCACCCACGCATATTCTTGTTCCTTATCCATCCCTAGTAGCCCAATTAATCTGTGAGGGATGAGAACAAGAGCACAGATTCTTTGGCAAGGATCCAGATAAACTCATCTTGCCTTTCTCCTCCACACAAATTCAATGGCTTATACAGAACAACAATGATTGTGCCATCTCCTGTATGTCCTATCAGGGCATTATAAATAATCATTACCCAGCAGACCAATTCATTCAATTCTTAAAGACACAGCCTCTCATTTTCCCTCATATAACCTCCTCTAAGCCCCTCCCTTCAGCCGCTTTGGTTTTTACCGACGGGTTATCCAATGGACAAGTGGCTTACACTATTAATGGTCAAACTTCTTCCTTGACCTCCCCCTATCAGTCTGCTCAGTTTGTGGAATTGTTTGCTGTACTACAAGTTTTTCAAAAATTACGTAATCTTCCATTTAACCTGTATATAAATAGTGCCTATGTTGCTTATTCCTTATCCTTACTAGAAACAGTTCCAGCCATCAAACCAGGTACAGGTGCTTATCCTCTTTTGTACAAATTCAACAAAAACTTTGTCAGCATACCGCCACCTTTTTTATAGGACACATTCATGCCTCCTCAGTACTGCCAGGCCCTTTGTCTCAAGGAAATGATATTACTGATAGGGCCACTCATTTGGCTTTCCTGGTCACCCAAGAACCTCTGGCTCAGGCAAAACAGGCCCATACCCTTCACCATCTCAACTCTCACACCTTACACCTCCTCTTCAAACTTACTAGAGAACAGGCTAGACAAATTGTAAAACAATGCAAGAATTGTGTCACTTCCCTCCCTATCCCACACCTTACAGTCAATCCTAGAGGTCTTATTCCAAATGAAATATGGCAAATGAATGTTACACATCATTCAGAGTTTGGCAACCTTAAATATATTCATGTCACTGTTGATACTTTTAGTGGTTTTATCTTTGCAAGCCTCCACAGTGGTGAAGCCTCAAAAAACGGTATAGCCCATGACCTCACTTGTCTTGTCATGGGCAAGCCTAAAATAATTAAGACAGATAATGGTGTAGGATATACTGGAAAAGGCTTCCAACAATATTGTCATCAACTTAACATTAAACATGTCATTGGCATTCCTTACAATCTCCAAGGACAAGGGATCATGGAACAAGCCAACCAGATACTCAAAAATACCTTTTATAAATTAAAAGGAGGAGACCTATACCCTACAAAAGGCTCCCCTAGGAAACTGCTTAATCATGAACTCTTTATCCTCAACTTCCTTCAACTCGATGTCCATGAAAAGTCTGCAGCAGACAGACTCTGGCATCTGGAGACAAATCCAGGTTACGCCTCTGTTATGTGACGAGACCTCCTCACCAACCAATGGCAAGGCCCAGACCCCGTACTTATTTGTGGCCGCGGGTCCACTTGCATTTACAACTCCAAAGAAGGAGCAGCCAGATGGCTACCAGAGAGGCTGGTGAAACAAATAAATACGCCCTCCTCTAAAAAGATGGACTCATCCAAAGACAGTCCCTATGCTCCTGAGATCCAGGGTGTGAGTTCCCCTGAGAATTCTTTTCTTTTGTTCTCTTTCAGATCATGGTTCCTTTATGATGGATGTTGCTCTAGATTATGACCCTTCCCTTCCACCTGAAAACAACATTTGGAGCACTTGAGCTCTTTAATCCCCAAGCATTCCAGAAAGAATTAGAAAAGGTATATGGCAAACCTTGCAATTGTAGGGCAGGGTATCTCTTAAGTATCTCAGGCAGGGTCTTACAACAGGTTCACTGTGGTGGTTATACTGATTATCAGGTTGTCCAATTGTACTAGTCAGCAACTGGTCTAAAATGGTATTGTGTTAAAAAACCCAAACTCATTCCCATGCCAAGGATGGGTGCCCAGACCCTGCCCATGTACTTCCTTTCAAGCAGCCGTGCATAGTTCCTGCTACAGCAGTGTACAACAATGCACTGGAAAAGATAATATGACCTACTTTTCTGCCATCCTGAACAGATATTCGGTGGGAACATTTGAAAGGGACTGGTCTACTATACCACAGAGCTCAGGTAACTATAAACTGGCTCAGGCACCTTGTCATGGCATTGTAGGACAACCAATATGCTGGAATAAATCCCCTCCGATACATATGATGGATGGCGGTAGACCCCCAAGATCAGATCTGACAATTGAAAGTTCAACAATGTATTGAGGAACTTAAGGAAAGAGAGTTTCCCTCTCTTAATTATCATCCCTTAACTCTCTCTCCCTAATAACAGAAGAGATATGTCCATAGACCCCCAAACCTTGGATATTTTATCCACCACCCAACTCTTCCCTAGCACAGGATTGCTGGCTCTGCTTTAGAGAGGGTCAGCTTACCAGCTGACTACTGCCACCCATAGTCCCTCCAACAGAGGCTGTGTGTTAACACCCCCCATTGCATACACAGTCCCTCTTTCACCAAAATGTTACCTATTTCTATAAGCCCTTTAAAAATGATAGTTCTGATCTACAGGTGGGAAATGCTCTATTTGCCTCATGTCAAACAATAGTTAACATTTCAACAGCCCTTTATCCTGATAATGATACAGGTTTCCTCTGTGGAAATCATGAGGCTTATACCTTTCTGCCTGACAGCTGGACTGGAACATGCATCCAGGCATCTCTCCTTCCAGATATAAACATAATTCCTGGCAATAAGCCTGTGCCGGTTCCTAGTTTTGACCTGATAGCTGGCAGACACAAGCGAGCCGTTCAGCTCATCCCTCTTTTAGTGGGACTAGGACTGTCTGCATCCCTGGCTACAGGAACAGCAGGATTAGGAGCCTCTTTTCACAAATATCATAAGCTGTCGCAACAGCTTATTAATAATGTTCAGGTTTTGTCCAGTACCATACAGGATATCCAGGAACAGCTGGACTCCCTAGCAGAAGTGGTACTACAAAACAGAAGAGGGCTAGATTTATTGACGGCAAAGAAGGGAGGCATCTGTTTGGCTTTACAGGAGCAATGCTGTTTCTATGCCAACAAATCGGGAATAGTCAAAAATAAGATAAAGAAGCTACAAGAGGACCTGGAAAGGCGATGGTGAGAGTTGGCTGAATCCCTTTTCTAGAATGGATTAAATGGATTCCTTCCCTATCTCCTTCCCTTGTTTGGCCCCTTTCTTGGCTTACTAATAATTCTCTCTCTTGGATCTTTTCTTTTTAACAGACTTAATGGCTTTCATTAAGTGACAGATTGACTCTCTAGCATCCCAACCTATACAAGTTCATTATCATAGATTGGATATGGCTGACAGAGGCTTAGGTGACTCCTATGAGGACCTTCCCTGAGTCACCCCTTAAGGCTCCTTCTTCTACAATATGCATTTCCATCAGCATAAAGTTCCCAATTATGCCTGTCTCTTATGACATGGGCACCTGCAAGGGGTGTAGGACTAAGTACCAAAGGGGTAAGACCCAATTGTCCACTTCTGAATCCTCCGAGAAACAAACGTGATTGCATAGAAGTTTATGTCTAAAGTCTCTAGCCGCGAGCCTGCTGGGATGCCCTCAGGCTGTGGCAGGGACACCCTCTTCTCCACAAAAAGATATCTGTTTCAGAGCCACAAGGCGCTTCTTGGAGGATTAGGTCACTCTTTCCCCTCTCTGGTTAATGCCCACCTCCTTTAGGAGGAAAAATTGGATTGAACTGATAACATTCAAGCCTCTTAAAATTATATAAACAGGGAGGAGATGCTGGAATCCAAGGCCCATGGAAAATTACTAACCTTCCCTATTTACATTAGGGCCTGAGATACAGGCCTACAGAAAGTTATTAACTTCCCCCTGCTAAGCTCCCGCCACAGGTTCTAGGTTCTGGTTTCCTGATTACCAGAACATTCTCAGAAGTCACCTGATTAGCCTGTGGCTGGTCAGCTATAACCACAAAATATCCCAGACCGTTAGTCTTCTAGCAACCTGCTGACATCCCTGCCTTCCACTTGCCTACCCCCTACTGAACCTATAACTGACCTTGTTTTCTTTTTTTTTTATTTTAAATACTTTATTTTTTTCTTCAAGTTACATCTCAGTCACAAACCCTTCCCTATTCCCCCTTCCTATCCCACCCTTCCACCCTCTTCCCCCAAGAAGTTTCCCCTTTCAGTCCAACAGATGGTTCCTTCTCTTATAACAGTAAATACTATACAAAACAACAGATATAAATATGCCACATTTATGAGAGTTAAATGGCCCAGTATACCTTCCCAATGTCCAGTTTATACATATTTGGCCCCTGACTTTAACATTCTACTATCTAACCATCTCCATGAGTTTAAAGGTCTATATCTGACTCAATATTCATACTAACTTACAACACACTTTTAAGAGTATCTTCTTAGACCTATAACACCCTCTTGATTCCTAAACAACTCAAAATTTAACTATGAGACTCTAGCTGTTCATTCTTCAACCACCTCAGAGACCTGAGAGGGATAAATATATCTGCTTATATAGGAAGTGCAGGGTCTGCAGCTTCCAAAACTAAGAAATGACATACCAGTGACTGCCTGGACAGTTCCCATTTTCTCTCCATACACTCCTGCATCAGTCTTCAGCCTTTGGGTCCTGTTTCTCTGACAGACATTTGTTGTAGAGCAGGGATTATGAAGGACTTACCTACCCTGTCTTGGCAGAGCTAGGCTGTCGACTTCCATTTGAGAGCTTGATCACTGGACTTGCTCTTTGTCTCCATGTCTTTTTTCCCTT
This sequence comes from Lophiomys imhausi, assembly GCA_907164525.1. Classification (NCBI taxonomy): domain Eukaryota; kingdom Metazoa; phylum Chordata; class Mammalia; order Rodentia; family Muridae; genus Lophiomys; species Lophiomys imhausi. Next base: position 3,335,443 of record CAJQZJ010033081.1, on the reverse strand, counting down.
CTCTCATTCAGGTCCTTAGTGCTTCTCTTGAGTCCCCAGAATCCCGCTGGTTGGGGCAAGCTTACAGTCATCAAGGGAGCTGCCCACAGGGACAGCACCTCCTCTCCAGTCTCCATCAGCCATTCATGCTGCAGGTAAAGGCTTTCCTGCCACAGACTTTGTTAACTTTGTATACATTTAAAGGAAATGTCTAGGTCTCCTCCAGCCCCACAACTACCCTAGGTAGTACAATTACACCTTGGGACTCCAAGGGGCTGAGGAAAACACTGAGAACCTGGAAACAACAATACAGGAGTCTTCAGTTAGGGCCTCAGCTGACAAAGAGGCCTGTGCTCTGTGGCCATCTTTTTGGCAACAATGTGTATAAAGTAACCATACTCCAGAAGAAGCAGAGAGTTTTAACTAGGACTAGGAATCTTACCCTTTTGTATTAATTCACAGTTTAGTTAAGGGAAGTAAGTTTGTGTTAATGTGATAGGTTTAAGATAATAGGCCCTAACCCCCCACACCTGTATGAATAGCAGTTTCAGCCTCTAATAGTCTCCAGCTCCTCAACTGGCACCCCTCCCAGATTTATGATAATTTTAGGTGAATAAAACCCCACCAATCCCTTAGCTCCTCCAAGCTCAGGACTTGAAGGCCCACCATCCCTGCCCTAGACAGCCATGCCCCCCCCCCATCCTATATAAGGCCTAGATTCCTCCATTTCTTGCTGGTCTCTCCCAGGAACAGAAGGCAGTCACACCCTGGATTTGTTCCCCACCCTCCAATAAAATCTCTTTTATGAGATTTGCTACTTGCTGAGACTCCATCATTCGTCTTGGGGAAGAAGCAAGAAGCCAAGAAGCAAAGAAGCAGAGGAGATACTGGCTAGTGATCAGCTCAGGCTCTTCAGTTCAGCTGAAGGTGAGGCAACTCCTTCCTGTGAGCTGCAACATCTCTGTTGAGGAAGCCTCCTTTCAGAGCTGCGTGGTTTCTGAGCTCCCGAGACTCAGGATACCCTTCTACTGGGACATTGTCCCACCTAAAAGAGCTGTGTGTTCCCTGGGCTCTAGAATCCCAGGACACCTTCCTCAGAGCTGTAACACTTTCACTGGGGATACCCTTCCCCGTCAGAGCTGTGTAGTTCATGAGCTCTCAAATCTCAGGATACCTTCTCATCGCCCCTGCAGGCCAAAGTGCTAACATTTCATGGCATGCTGCTCAGGGACTTTATTGACACTTGGGGAAGGGGAGGGGGTGGACCATTTTGATGAATTGCTGCCACAGCCGCTTTGATTTCAGCTGCAGTGGTGGCAGCCACACTGGGACTACAGTAATAGTGTTAGTTTTTTGTCTACTTGACATAAGCCAGAGCCATCTAGGAAGAAGGAACCACAATTGAGAAAATGCTTCTGTAAGACTGTAAAAATTAATGACTACATGGCCTTCTCCTCTGTGGTGAGAGACCCTGACCTCACTCCTTATGGAAACCTTCCACAGAACTCAGTCCTTGAAAATATCAAAGCTTGCATAGCTGGCGGGTTTGTTCAGACTCCCCTCTGGTTCCCTCCTCTACACTCACCACTTGAGTCACCACCTAACTTAACATACTCTTTGTTCCTTTATCACCACCTGTGGCTGTTGCCTGGCGGGCTAAAAAAAAAAGCTACTCCTTGGTGCTCCCACCTTTTTGTAGCCGCTTGTGTATTTAAAAGGCCCGAGAGCCATTTTTCAGGGTTCATTCCTCTACGGGGGAGTCGAACCCTGGCGCGTCAGCATAAATAAACCTCTTGTCTATTACAGCGAATCAGGGCATTGGTGGTCTCTGGGCATCAGGATTTGGGGAGCTCCCTCACGGGTTCAACACTTCCATCACATAGACTGTAGGCAAGTCTGTAAGACATTTTGTTAATGATTGATGTGGGAGGGCTGGGGACAGTTCCACCCCTGGGCAGGTATTCCTGGATCATATAAGAAAGCAGGCTGAGCAAGCCATGAGAAGCAAGTCAGTAAGCTGTGTTCATCCATCACTCTGCTGTAGTTCCCACTCAAGTTCCTGTCTTGAGTTCCTGCCCTGACTTCCCTTCATAATGGACTGTAATATAGAAGTACAAACCAAATAAACCCTTCTTGTCACAGTGTTTATAAGCAAACGGAAACAGTCATCCATGGCAGCATTGGCCTCCTATGTTCTGAACTACTATAACAAGTGACAAAACACACACAGGTGAAACAGCTTCCTGACCTCCAGAGTTTTGACTGGAAAGACAAGGCAGAGAAGAAAAAGTGAGAAAATAGGCCAGCACATGGTTGCTAAGCAACCATGGAATGGAACAAAGGAGGAGGAATCTGGGGAGAGATCGTTGGTTGGTAAGGCTGAAGGTCAGCTTCGAACTATGTGTAGAAGAATAGGTGTGGTTTAAAAGATAGATCAAAATGAGGAAGAAGGAATTAATATCTATTGTGGCTCAGGACTTGACACAATATGCTTGCAAAACTAAGCAAATAAAAGGGATAGTGTTGGGTGGACATTGAGAATAATAGTTTTATGTATAAGAATTTGTGAGAGGTCAGTACATGTGTGTGTGTGTGTGTGTGTGTGTGTCTGTGTCTGTGTGTGTGTGTGTGTGTGTGTGTGTGTGTGTCTGTGTGTGTGTGCAGAAATCATAGGAGAAGCAGTGATATTATTTCTCAGATACTTTGTTGTTTTCTGGGAGTGGTTGTTTTGTTTTGTTTTTTGAGACAGAATATGACTTGACCTGAAGCCCAAATCAGGACCAAGAAACAAAAGCACACCAATCCTTAAGCTTGTCATGGAAGCCTACCAATACTAACCAGAAAAATCCACCAATCCCTGAGCTTACTCAACCTCAGGAATTGAAATCCTAACAATCCTCACCCGGGAAAGCACCCCACCCCCAAGAAATGCTACATAAACTCTGCTTTCTGCTCAGTTCTCTGCTGCTTCTCACACGAGCAGAGAGAGCCATCGTCCTGGGTTTTTCCCCTCCCAATAAATCTCTTGTGTGAAGTTTGTTGTGCAGTGTGACCTTTTGGCATTCCTTGGCCGCCAACTGCCTCTAGAGCACTTTTCTCTGGAGCAGAGCCTTTGCTGGGGGAAAATCTTCCCCTGCAGGAGCAGAGCTGTAACACTATTGTTGGAGGAACCATCCTCTACCTGAGAAATGATACATTTACATTGGTGAAACTTTCCCCTGCAGAAGCCAGAACAAAGCTGTAACACTTCTGTATGGGAAGCTTTTCCCTTCAGAGTTGCAACAATTACAGAGTCTCTCAAACACCTGTAACTAACTATGTAGGCTAGGCTAGCTGGCCAGTGAGCCTACTGATCCTGCTGTCTCCGTTTCTGGCCCTACTACTGGGATTACAAGGGTGTGCCACCAATGTGGTCTTCACACTTGTGGGGCAAGCACCTTACTATGTGTACCAACTGCCTGTACATAAAGACCATGTTTGATGGTGTGATGGCTGCAAGTTCCTGTGGCCCATCCACCTGTAGGACTGTGATTACAATATCTCATATAATCATCACAGTAATGCTAGAAAGAGAGAGGTGCCAACACTGGTGGCCCACATCTTACCCTCAGGTTACATTGCATTCACTATCTGAAAAGGAAGTGATCTCTCTGATTAGAGTCTTCTCCTGCAGCTTCTAAGACCACAGCACCTTTGTCACAGCTCTCTGCTTCTTAGAAGAGACATTCCTCCACATATCCCCAGAGACCAGTCTCAAAAAACAAAGTTATTTATAACAAAGCTGCATCTTCAGAACAAATGGAAATGGCTCTCTGCTTCCATTAATCAGCCTTTCCTCAATTAGAGAGTGATGTATGGCCTTACAACTTAGATTATCTACTTATTAAATAGAATCATCGCAGGAAAATGTTGGTGTTTCTTATCAGCACTGGTGTTGAAAGGTGGGCATATGAGAGAAAGAATGCAGAGGTAGTTTTTCACCTTCTATCTTGAATTAGATCAAAGGGCTCTGTTGGAAAGTGATATAACCCCTAGGTTTACTTGCATTTGATTTCACTGAAGAGGAGAGAGAGAAAGGGACAGTGGGGAGAGAGAAAGGGAGGAAAAGGGAGAGAGGGAGCAAGAGAGAGAGAGAAAACATGACAAAACATTGACAAGGTAAAGTTAGGCCAGTTGGGAGGTAGATATGCTTTGGCTAACTTCCCACCCTAGTCTGATATACATATGGACCTCCATCACTTATAAGCCAGAATTTCCTGATAGCTGGTCTAGCCAGTATCTACCTGGAACTCTTCTGATAGCTTTTGGGTTCAAGCATGCATTCCTCAGTGGCACAGAAACGTGAAGCACACAAACACACACACTACCCTAGTTCCTCAGCGAAGCTCACTTAGAAGCATAACTGCTGTCACTCATCACTAATTGTTGAACACTCCCCAGGAAGCCACAGGCCAGGACTGCTGAACTTCGCCAGCCACCATTTCCTCCCCTAAAATTGTAAAAAACGCCTTTTGATCCGTGACCTGCATTTAGAAGCTGACATCTGGTGGCTAGGGTGGTAATTAGACATCATTTAAAAGTTATTTCTGCCTTGTTAACTGTGTGGCTCTGTGATCAAATTAAGGGATAATTTAGAGGAACTCAGGCATATTGATTGTATAATCCATAATGTATATAATTAATAACTATCCTAAAAGCATGATGTGAGAGATGGTAAGGATTCACAATAGACAAAAGTCAGGGCCTGGATGCTACTTTTCCCTTGGTGTTTTTTGTTCACAACACATAAGAAGGAAAGGTTTCAGATTCCCTGGCAGGACTTGGCAACGCTGTTACATACTTAAGACCCAAAAAGGATAGACAGGTGTCAAGTGATATCTTAGTTTCTTTTCTTGCCTCTGTGACAAAACACACTGGCAAAAGCAATTTAAGGAAGAAAGAGTTTATTCTGGCTCACAGTTGAAGGTGAAATCCATCATCAGGGTGTGAGGGTCAAGGCAGCAGGATCGTGAAACAGCGGGTCTTAATCCACAGTCAGGAAACAGAGAGCAAAGAACACTTGCTTGTTAGTGTTCAATTCACTTTCTCCATCTTACGTGTCCCAGGAGCTCCTGCTCAGGGAATGACCTTGCCCACAATTAAGACAGGTCTTCCCATATCAATCAATGTCCATAATCAAGAAAATCCCCCATAGGCATGTGCAGAGACCCATCTCCCTGGTGATTTTGGATTCTATCAAAAGTGACAAGACCAATAATCACAAGTGGGAAAATTCTTTCTCTCCATGCCTGAGGTGTCATCTTTTTTTGTATGGCTCTGTATGGGACCCTAAGCTGCTGGCTTCTTACTGGTAGCGTCACCCACCAATTTTGAATTACAGAAGGGGCTTGTCCGAGCCCTGAGGGTACAAAGTGATCTACTTCACAATGTGCTGGTGCAAATACTGAGGCTGTTTATACTCATTCCTCAAAGATAACAACATATTATATTGTGATAATAAATGACACCTTATATACCCCTTGAATCTTATCCTGCTACTTAAAGCCATGCCAGGTCCCCCAATGTAGAGAGCTGCGATGTGCCTCGCCCTAAAGATGGCGCCGGTCTCCGCCTTCCACCAGCCCAACGGTGAGCGCTCTCGATGATAATAAGTTCATATTTGGCAAAGACCACTGATCTGGCTTGCTTCCGCATACGTGGGCCTCTAAGATAGCACTACGTGGCTTTACTTGATTGACTGTTCATTTAGTATTTAGCCTGTGGGTTGGGTCTGCCCGGGCATTCGGAATTCAGAAGACTGTTTTCAAGGGACCTGAATAAACTGCTGGAGAAGAGCTTTTGTGAGTTGCGTCATCCTTGCTGGTCGAGGGGGACGCGACAAGTGGTGGCCCGTATGGGGACCCAGAAAAGACTCAGAACTCCTGCAGTCAGGGGCGGCGTGCTGGTAAGTTCCTGGGATAAATCAGGACAATAAAGTTTCACGGAGATAGCGAACACAAAGTAAAGATTCGCGGATAATAGCGAACATACGGTAAAGATTCGCAGAGATAGCGAACGAAAGGTAAAGTTTCACGGGGAAGCAGCGAACCGAAAGTAAATTTTTAAACATGGGATTGTCTGAGTCACACCCAATTTTTCTGGCTCTTCAGGAGCTACTTTTAGCTAGGAATTTGAAGATTAAGAAGTCTACCCTAGAAAGATTTTTGAATGAATGTGATTCCGTGGCTCCGTGGTTTGCGGTGTCCGGGAATCTTACGGTATCCTGCTGGGACAAATTAGGCAGGGACTTGGATTTTGCTTGGGAGCAAGGGACTCTGAAGCATGGAGTAAGACCGATTTGGAAAATGGTGAGGAGTTGTTTAGAAGATCAGAGATGTTGTAATGCAATCAAAGAGGGAGAATCAGCCTTGGAACTGCTGCAAGGGGAAAGATCTGAGCAGGTAGACAGTGAAAAGGAAAGTAACAAAGGCGAAAGATTTGAGCAGGCAGACAGTGAAAAGGGAGGCAAAAAGAAAGTTCCTCTCTATCCCGATCTTAGAGATTTTAGAGATTTTAGAGATTTTGAGGACTTAGAGAGCACGGATTCTGAAGGAGAGCTACACGCTCTAATAGAACAGTTGGAGAGGACTGTTATTAGAAAAAAGGAAAAGAAAAAGGTAAAAGAAAAGGACACGTCGGTGGCAGTCAGTGTGGGTGGAGCCGTTGCTATATAGCGCCTGACACGTCGGCAGCAGTTGGTGTGGGTGGAGCTGCTGCTATAGCGCCTTCAGCCACTCTGGCAGCGGCTGGTGTAAATAAAGCTGTTGCCATGGCGCCTTCAACTCCTCCTCCATATCCAGAAGCCACTCAGATAGATCAGCCTGTTCAGTCCCTGAAAGTAGGGAGATCTTTCTGCCTGGGGATGTGGACACAAGTAAGAACAGAATAGAACATTATCCCACTGCACTTGCTGCTTTAGCCTTGAATGGTATCCAACAATGTTTGCAGTCTTTTGGAGTTGCTCCTGCCAGTATAATAGTGCCTTATTCCAGTTATCAAATTAAGATTTTGTGTGGCACTGTAGATGACTGGGCAATATTGCAATGTAGCTTTGAAGGAGTGATTAATAACCATTATCCTAAACATCCATTGCTATCATTTTTTAAGGAGCACCCAGTGATATTCCCTAAGGTTACTTCAGCAGTACCACTTCAAGGGTCACCAAATGTGTGTACTGACGGCTCAAAGACAGGCTGTGGAGCCTATTTGATAGAAAGACAAGAGCCCGTGTTATGTCAATTTCAACCGGGCTCCCCCCAAATAGTAGAGTTGAAAATAGTAATTGAGGTGTTTAAAAGATGTCAATTTGCATTCAATTTGATTTCAGATTCAGTCTATGTGGTCAACGCAGTGAAAATATTAGAATTAGCAGGTCCTATTAAGAATAGTAGTACTGTATGTGCCTTATTACAAGAATTACAAGTTTTAATCTGGCAGAGAAAAAGGTGTTTTTATATTCAACATATCAGAGCACATACAGGATTACCTGGACCATTAAGTGAGGGTAATGATAAAGTTGATCAATGGACCAGGATGGAATGCATTTTTTGGAGCTCATTCCTGGACCAAGCCAGACAGTTTCACCAATTATTTCATGTAAATGCAAAAACTCTACAGCAGAAATTCCATTTGTCTAGAGCAGATGCTAGACAAGTAGTTTTGGACTGTCCTCAGTGTGTGATTCATCATCATCCTCCCAGTGTGGGAGTGAACCCTAGAGGGTTGATGCCACTTAAAATCTGGCAAATGGACGTTACCCACATTTCAGAATTTGGAACCTTAAAATATATTCATGTATCTGTGGATACCTGCTCAGGTATCATACATGCTACACCTATGAGTGGAGAAAAGGCTCGCAATGTCATAGGACATTGCTTAGAAGCCTGGGCTGCATGGGGAAAACCACAGCAGCTGAAAACGGACAATGGACCAGCCTATACGGCACAGTCCTTTGTCTCTTTCTGTAATCAGATGGAGGTATAGCTTAATCATGGATTACCATACAATCCTCAAGGACAAGGAATTGTGGAGCGTGCTCATCGCACCTTGAAAGAATGCTTACAAAAACAAAAAGGGGGAATAGGCCAAGGCCGTACCCCCAAGGAGAGAATATCTTTAGCCTTATTTACTTTAAACTTTTTCAATTTGGATGCTCAAGGCCGCTCAGCAGCGAACAGACATCAGTATTCCCATGGTTCACCTAAAAGCATGGTGAAGTGGAAGGACATTCTGACAGGCTCTTGGCGGGGGCCTGACCCTGTGCTAACATGGGTGAGAGGGTCTGTTTGTGTTTTTCCTCAGGATCAACAAGATCCAGTGTGGGTGCCTGAACGCCTTGTGAGGAAGATTTGTCATGAAGACCTTCCTAAGGATCCTGGTGTTAGTAGCAGTGAGTATGTCAGGAATGACCGAGCCGAGATGGGGGATCCTGTCGATATTCCCAAAGCCGATGCCGGTCAGACATGATGCAACTGTGTTTCCACGCTTATTTAGCAGTAATAGAAGCCTAGGCTTAACCTACCTTCCCTTTGATGATCAGAAAAGCCCTATAGAGGGTAATAGAAATGTCAGCTTGAAGGGTAGTTTGTGCTTTTTAATGAGCTTCAATAGGTCAGATGATACAAAATGCATTAAATTGTCTCAGCAGTCAGCAGATTTTTTACCACAACTGAGGTTTGGGGGTAGGAGTGGTGGTTTGTTTTCAGGCAACGGTTCTCGTCTTAAAGGATGGTGGCCCACACGAGTCTCTGACTGGGACCCCCCCAGACAGCCACGCTGGGCACCTTTTTGTAGAGGATCCACAGGAGAGGAAGGACCTTTTCCCTGGACTGGATGTCAGGAGCGCAGAGCAGTTTGGGTTCAACAAGATTATTTTTCCTTTAGCCCCATGATTAGTAATATAGTGAATAAGTCTTGTACAGGAATGCTTGATATATCTACTAGGGATCCTCAGCAGACTGCCACCAATCCTTTTGATTTGTGGCTTTTGTGTGGAGTAAATGGAAGTTGCATGGACTTGGGACCTGTCATTATGCTTGGGGGAGGAATTTATCAAAGAGGTAATTTTTCCCTAGGGTCTGCTACCAGATTGGATTTCTCTAGCGGTAGTGGCTCTGGTACTTGGAATTCTTTGTTTCATTCTTACTGCAACAAGAACTTTTCAGCTTCACCAGTATGTCTCTGGCCTCCTTTTCTGTGGATTGTAAGTAATGGGAGTGCATCCTTGGGTGAAGAAAAGTTAGTATGCACTCCGGGCACATGTTTTTATGCCCTATGCTGGAATGCCACAGCCTTTCCTGTGGCTGTGGTGACTAGAATGCCTCGATATGTACCAGTTCCTGTAGAGGCCCCTAATACCATGATGCTATTCAGGTTTAAAAGAGATTTTGGCATCACTGCAGCTATTGTTACTGTTATCACTGTTGCTGCTGTGGGAGCTACTGCCTCAGCTATTGCCTTGTCTAGTTCTATACAGACTACCAATGCCCTGAATAACATCTCAGCCACTGTGGCACAGGCATTGGATACTCAGACCTCTATGAATTCTCATCTCAAATGAGGTCTTATGATAGTTAATCAATGCATAGATTTAATACAAGAACAGATTGATTCTCTTTGGCAACTAGCACAATTGGGGTGTGAGTGGAAAATGCAAGGTTTGTGTGTTACTTCCGTGCAGTATCAAAATTTTACAAAGGCTGCTAATTTGTCTAGACAATTGTCAAAGTTCCTCTTACAGGATTGGTCGGCTGAGTTTGAAAATTTGATGAGAGAGCTGAGAGCGACAATTGTCCACATCAACTCCACTCGGGTGGATTTGAGCCTGGCTACTAGTTTGACTTCCTGGATACAGACGGCTATGGATCATCTTAAAGAGTGGGCGGGCGTAGGCTCTTTGGCGATACTAATGATACTAGCCTCTCTGGTTTGCCTATGGTGCATCTACAAAATGAGAGCCACACAAAAGCGTAATGCAGCCATGATTATACAAGCCCTTGTCACCACTGAGGCGGGCCAGTCCCCTCAGGCATGGCTCGCTGCTGTGAAGTAAATCTTCACTAAGCATAGTCCCTGCCCACTGAGGTGTTCGTTCCACAGATATTAGGGTCTGGCAAGTCAATGACGGAGTTGACGGGTAAGTCTCGGCCACCTAAGACAGGGCAGTCCCGATTGGGGAGGCTGACCCAGAGACGGGTAAGAGTTTGAGCACCACCCTCCTACAGGCTCAGGCCCACCGTGAGATCCCCAGATAGAGGGATTACGAAGCCTTTCCAGGGACTTCTACCAACTTTAGAAAAAATAAAAAAAGGGCGAACTGTAGAGAGCTGCGATGTGCCGCGCCCTAAAGATGGCGCCGGTCTCCGCCTTCCACCAGCCCGACGGTGAGCGCTCTCGATGATAATAAGTTCATATTTGGCAAAGACCGCTGATCTGGCTTGCTTCCGCATACGTGGGCCTCTAAGATAGCACTACGTGGCTTTACTTGATTGTTCATTTAGTATTTAGCCTATGGGTTGGGTCTGCCCAGGCATTCGGAATTCAGAAGACTGTTTTCAAGGGACCTGAATAAACTGCTGGAGAAGAGCTTTTGTGAGTTGCGTCATCCTTGCTGGTCGAGGGGGACGCGACACCCCAAGATATGTGTGCCTACAAACTCCAACATGATTTATTATTAACTAGGATTGCTGCCCCAAATTCCTTTCTATTCTCCTTCCCTGTCACTAGGCTAGACCTTCCTTGAGACAAAGGCACCTCTTATACCTGTACTTCAAACATGTATAAGGTTCTTATTCCAGGGTATCTGTGTGGTAAATTAGAATTTTCAGAGAACCTAATAATACCAGGACAGAAGGATCTCTATTAAGTGAAGTGAATGAAGCAGAGTTCATCAACAAGGAAAAGTGTTGAGTCAGAGAAGAGGGTTCTTGCCCATCTGTATACTCGAGGAAGTGTAGCCTAGAGGGGACTGGCATAGCTACCTGGGCCCCTGCACTACTTACTGTCCTTTCCTACACCTACTAGCCCATTGTGTGCTAGGACAGCAACATTGTAATATCAGCTTGCACCTTATACTTGCTGATCTCAGCACTCTGCTGTGACCTCAGTCTGCTTTTTAAGATTTGTTTGTGTTGTGTTGTGTATCACCTGTGTGAGTATATATCCATATGTATATGTGGATATACATAGGTACATATGGATGTATATGCCTCTTTGAACACTCTCAGAGACCAAAAGTGGATGTTTGATGAGCTCTCTGACTCTCTGCCTGTTCCTTTGAGACAAAGTCTCTCCCTTGTTCTAGAGCTGGTGTTTTCTCAGCTATACTGAAAGCCAGCAAACACCAAAGATCTTCCAGTCTCTCTCCACTTGGAAGCGAATGTAACAGGCATCTGGGGAGCATGCCCCATGTTTTCTGAGTACAGGGATCCAAACTTCAATCTGTGTGCTTAAACAGCAACTGCACTTAAGATTGTTTTTACTTTTATTTTTTAGACATGATAAAATTATTCAACCCTCACTGGACTTCAATTCAATGTGTCAAAAAGGCTGGCCTCAAACTCAGAGATCCTCCTGCTTCTGCCTCCTTAATGCTAAGATTACAGTCATACATCACCATGCTCAGATCAGTAAGTATTCTTAACTGGTAGGCCAACTTTCCAGGCCCTTAATAAGTGTTTTTAATATACTTTTTTATATATTTATTAATTAAAATAACTCAACATGTGGTTATAACCTCAATATATGAAAGGTAGAACCAGGAGATGAACCAGTTCAAGACTTTGTTGACTCCATAGGAAGTTTGAGATAGTCTGGACTACTAGAGATTCTGCCTCAAGCATACATATTCCAAAAGCCTTCCAGTGATGTAAGAACCATCTCCAAGAATAGGTAAGGGCCTGAAGATGGATAGGCTCAGTGTTGTACCCCAAATTCCACAGGTAGGAAACAGTGGTATGTCTGTCAGGCCTGTGTGACTGCCCAGGCATGAGCTCTGAGCTTCTCTGAAGCATCCACTTTGTTGTGCATCCCAAGAATCTCTTTTCTTTAAAAAAAAAAAAAAGTAACTTCACTTTTGAAGTAAATCATGCAATTTGCAGCCAAATGGATGGAACTAGAAAAGCTCATCCTGTGTAAGCTAACCCAGACTCAGAAAGATACACATGGCATCTACTTATTTATAATTGGAATTCAGCCATGTAGTACAGAATACCTATCCTACAATCAACACACCAAAAGGAACAGGAACATAGACCTTGTTACCTGTTAGTGGGACACTTTGCCCCAATGGAGTTGTCATGTAGGTGCCCAGTGCAAGAGGAAGCTCTAGGCTTCATATGACTAATGAACTGAGGTGGGGCTAATATGTAGGGGCAACCCACTCCAGAAGAGTAGGATAGGTGGGAGAAGGGGGAAAGGGTGGAGGGTGGGACCAGGAGGGGCGGAGAGAGGGGACTATGATGGAGATGTAACTTGAGTAAACATTTATAAAAGTTTTGAAGTATAATGGGAGAAGGAATAGAGATAGCTAGCATTCAACTTTAAACGACTTCCTAGGCAATGTTCTATTTTAACACAGCCTCTCATGTTAATCAACTCGGGCTACCATAAAATCTACTATAGACTAGGTCATTATATATTAGAAACAACTTTTCTCACAAATCTAGAAGCATCAGTACAATAGCAAAGTTGGTGGCTTCTGGGGCCTCCTTAAGTTGAATATAGACATTATGATTAAGAGTTTTCGTTTCTTAAAAAACCCAGTTATGTTTTGAGAATGTTTTTGTTTTCATCCCAGGTGTGGGGCTGCTTCCATTTGTCCACAGTTGTAAACTATAATTGTCTCATGCACTAGTATGGACATGGCTTAACCAACTGCAGAAAGTTTTATTTTGAGAACTCTGGAGAGGGATAAATTCCAGAGTCCTGAGGAAGCTCTGAAGAAGGAATAAGTTGCTGCACTCCCTGCTGGTACGCCCCCCGTGCTGCTGCGGGTTCATCCTGCTGCTTTGCTGGTATTCTGTGTTTGTTTTTGCTGTTTTACTAGACTATTGGATATCCTGATGCGTGAGATTATTATTGCCCCTAAAAGAACCCATCAGCCCAAAGTCATCAGGAAGTAGCTCAAAAAGACTTATGTCCTTTTCCCTCTAACCTTCTTTCTCTCCCACCTAGTGTTAGGGGGTTGGAAAGAATATGGGTTGGAAAGAAGGTAGAGGATTAAGTAAAATATTATAGTATAATAAAACAAAAATAAAGTGTCACTCACAACAAACCATCTTTTCCATGTAGCTTCATGTAGTCTTTTTTTCCCTTGAGTTTCTGTATCCTGATCTCATTTTTCATACTTTTCCTGGATTTGGGACCACTGAAATGACTTAATCTTAATTGCCTTTTTTAATACCTCTAAACACAGTTACTAAAGTCAAGAATTTATCCTTTGGATGGAAGGTGGGAGGAAGATTCAACCCAGCATCTAGTATACTCTCTCTACACACATATGCTCACTTTTATCTCTAAACTTTGACCAAAACCTCCTAGGTACTATGTTCAATAAGAGAACAGTGTTGGAAAATTAAAGACAAAGTCATCTTCCATATATGGGGCTAGTAGACGGAATGAAGGCTGTGAGTGATAAAGGTCTCAATGGATGAAGAGCTGAGTTTGATTCCCAGAATCCACACTGAAAAGCAAGGCGTTGTGGCAGCTGCTTGCAATCTCAGCCCTGGGGAGACAGAGACTGGTAAAAGCCTGATGCACACTGGCAAGTCTAGCCAAATTGTTCAGCTCCAAGTTCAATGAAAGACCCTGTCTCAAAAACACAAGGTAGAGAAAAACTGAAGAAGACCTCTGGCCTATACAGATGTGTATACAAACATTCATCCACACACATGAACACATACACACAGACATACTTACACACATACATAATACACACACATACCATGTAAAGTGCTTGTCATGACAGCACAAACACCAACTTGATTCTCAAAATCTACGTATTTAAAAAAAAAATGGGGGATCCAAGATGGTGCCATCCATACAGCATGGTATCTGAGTAATAGGTGAATGAGATTAGTCACTATGGTGTGAACGTGAGGCCCCACAGCCAACTGTGAAACACAGACAGTGTTTAACTTTCCTCAGCAAACACTGAGACTGGTCACCACTTGAAACAGTGCGCACAGGCCCCATAAACACCATCCTAAGATCAGCTAACTCTGTCACCTATCTGGAGAGGAGTGCTGGCCAGAGTGGATCTATTCCAGAGCTCCAGACATAGATCAGCAGTCCTGCCGGTCTCCTTTGATCTAGCCTCCACATGAGACCACAAGGGCAAAGGTAAGTAAGATTTTCTTTTGGGAGTTCCCAACATGGTGGCACAGTGTGCACTTTAGCTGAGTGGGAGAGACCAAACCCAGCCACAAAAAAGCAATCAGGAGCCAATGACAGTGTGGGTCACTGTCAAACAACATTTGGGGTGGGTCACTCAGTCAAGCACCTGAGCTTTTGAGGCAGTCACCAACAGGCACTCAGATGCTGCTACCCATCTTGGGTGGAGCTCCCTGCCTGTATGGTCAGCCTAGCTGCTGAACCAGATTCAGTGAGGGAGAAAACAGTTCCAAGTGGCACACAAGTCCAACCTCTGGTCCTCAGCTTGACCTGCCTTCCTGAGAAGACCCACCAGTTCACAGGTCCTCAGAGGATAGCTCCCTCCCCACTCCAATCCCCTGAATATAGGTTCCATTGGGTAACAAACAGTTGAGGAGAGCAATAGTCACTCTCCAAGAACCAGTCTATTACAGGAACCTACCCATCATCAGGAGGTGGACACCAGACTCTCAGGATCACTCAGCACCTAGAAGAGGGGGTTTTCCTGAGCACCAAGGCCAACCAGAATCAGAAACAACCAGACAATACCAGGGTAAACCAGATGACTAAAGGCCAACAAAAGAACATGATCCAAAAAAAAAAAAAAAAAACCCGAATCAATATGATGTCTCCATAACCTAGCTATAGTGCTACAGAAAACCCTGGAAATCCTAACACAACGGAAACAAAGGAAAATGACCTTAATCCTACACTTATATTAATAATAGAAAGTTTAAGAGAGGGAAACAAATACCTCAGAGAGCAACTACAAAATACTGCAAAAGAGGTGATGGAAATGAATAAAGCTCTTAAAGGAATGGAAGATCTGAAAAGGGAAGTGGAAGCAATAAAGAAAGCACAAGCTTAGATATCTATGGAACTGGGAAACCCTAGGAAATGAAAAGGAACTACAGACACAAGCATCACCAATAAAATACAAGAGATAGGAGAAAGAATCTCAGGCACAGAGGATAAAACTGAACAGATTCATACATCTGTCAAAGAAAATGTAAAATCCAAAAAAGTCCTGATGCAAAACCTTAAGGAAATCAAGGACACTATGAAAAGATGAAATCTCAGAATACTAGGAATAGAAAAAAAAGAGAAGAATCCCAACTCTGAGGACCAGAAAATATCTTCAACAAAATCATAAAAGAGAATTTCCCAAACCTAAAGAAAGAGATGTCTATAACTGTACAAGAAGCCTACAGAACTCCAAATAGATTAGACCAGAAAAGAAAACCCCACATAATAATCAAAACACTAAATGTACAGAACAATGAAAGAATATTAAAAGCTGCTAGGGAAAAGGCTCAAGTAACATATAATGGCAAACATATTAGAATCATACCTGACTTTTCATCAGAGACGCTAAAAGCCAGAAGGGCCTGGACAGACATCTTGCAGACCCTAAAAAACCACAGATGCCAGGCCAGACTACTATTTCCAGCAAAAATTGTCCATCAACATAGATGAAGAAAAAAAGACATTCCTTGACAAAACTAAATTCAAACAATATCTATGCACAAATCCAGCTCTACAGAAGATGTTAGAAGGAACTCCAATCCAAAGAGGTTAACTACACAAAATAAAACACAGGAAGCAAATAACCCAACGACATCAAAACCAAAAGAGGAGAAGCACTCACACACTACTTCCACCAACAACAAGATGGCAGGAAGTAACTAACACTGGTCATTAATATTTCTCAACATCAATGGACTCAATTCCCCTATAAAAAACACAGGCTAGAAAAATGGGTGCAAAAATAGAATCCCTCATTCTGTTGTTTACAACAAACACACCTCAGCAAAAATGATAGGCATTATCTCAAAGTAAAGGATTGGAAAAAGGTATACAAAGTAAATGGGCCCAAGGAGCAAGCTGGAATAGTCATTCTAGTATCCAATAAATTAGGCTTTCAACCAACATTAATCAAAAGATGTGGGGAAAAGCACTTCATACTCATCAAAGGAACAATCCACCAAGATGACATCTCAATACTGAACACTTTGCCCCAAATGTAAGGGCATCCACATTTGTTAAAGAAACACTACTAAAGTTCAAATCCCACATCGAATTCCACACATTAATAGTGGGAGACTTCAACACACCACTCTCACCACTGGACAGATCCAGTGCAAAAAAAAAAAAACAGAGAAATAATGAACCTGACAGATATCATGAATCAAATGGACCTAACTGATATCTATAGAAAATTTCACCCCAAAACAAAAGAATATACTTTCTTCTTAGCACCTCATGGAACCGTCTCCAAAATTGCCCATATAGTTGGTCACAAAACAAAGACTTAACAGATACAGGAAAATTGTAATTACCCCTTGTAATTTATCAGACCATCCTGGAATAAAGCTAAACTTCAATAATAACAAAAACAATAGGAAACCTGCAAACACATGGAAACTGAATAATTTTCTACTCAATGACCTCTGGGTCAGGGAAGAAATAATAAAAAGAAACTAAATTCTTCTTAGAATTCAATGAAAATGAAGGCACAACATACCCAGACTTATGGGACACATTGAAAGCAGTGCTAAGAGGAAAGTTTATAGCACTGAGTGCCTTCAACTAGAGCACTAGTTCCCACACTAGCGACCTAAAAGTACACTTGAAAGAGCTAGAACAAAAAGAAGCAAACATTCCCAGGAGGAGCAGAAAGCAGGAAATTATCAAACTCATGGCTGAAATCAACAACCTAGAAACAAAAAGAATGATACAAAGAATCAACAAAACCAAGAGTTGATTCTTTGAGAAAATCAACAAAATAGACAAACCATTAGCCAAACTAACTAAAAGGTAGAGGAAAAATACCCAAATCAACAAAATCAGAAATGAAAAGGGGGAAATAACAACAGACACTGAGGAATCATTAGGTCCTACTTCAAAAACTTGTGCTCCACAAAATTGGAAAACCTAAATGAAATGGACAATTTTCTTGATAGATTCCACCTATCAAGGTTAAATCAAGAATAGGTAAACAAATTAAACAGTCCTATAACCCTTAAGAAAATAGAAGTCCTTAGAAGTCGTCCAACCAAAAGAAAGCCCAGAACCAGATGGTTTCATCATAGAATTCTACTACACCTTCAAAGAAGAGCTAACACCAATATTCTTCAAACTCTCACACAACATAGAAACAAAAGGAACACTGCCAATCTCATTCTATGAGGCCACAGTCACCCTGATACCTAAACCACACAAAGGCCCATTGGAGAAAGAAAATTTCAGACCAATTTCCCTTATGAACATGGATGCAAAAATACTTAACAAAATACTTGTAAACCAGATCCAAGAACACATCAAAAGTATCATACACCATGACCAACTAGGTTTCATTCCAGGGATGCAGGGTTAGTTCAACAAAGAAAATCCATCAATGTAATCCACCATATAAACAAACTGAAAGAAAAAAAAAAACACATGATCATCTCATTGGACGCTGAAAAAGCATTTGATAAAATCCAGCACCTCTTCATGTTAAAAGTCTTGGAGAGAGCAGGCATACAAGGACCATACTTAAACATAATAAAGGCAATTTTCAACAAGCCAATAGCCAACATCAAACTAAACAGAGAAAAACTTAAGGCATTTCCTCCTCTAAGCTCAGGAACAAGGCAAGGCTGCCCACTCTCTCTGTAAATCTTTAACATAGTACTTGAAGTTCTAGATAGAGCAAATAAGACAACTAAAGTAGATCAAGGGGATACAAACTGGAAAGGAAGAAGTCAAATATCTCTATTCACAGATGATATGATAGTATACATGAGCAACCCCAAAAATTCCATCAGTCAACTCCTACAGCTGATAAACTCCTTCAGCAAGGTGGCTGGATACAAAACTAATTCAACAGAATCAATAACCTTTCTTTACACAAAAGCCAAATGGGCTGAGAAAGAAATCAGGGAAACAATACCCTTCATAATAGCCACAAATAATGTAAAATACCTCGGGGTAACTCTAACCAAGCAAGTGAAAGACCTGTACAACAAGAACATCAAGTCCGTGAAGAAAAAAAATTGAAGAAGGTATCAGAAGATGGAAAGATTTCCTGTGCTCATGGATAGGTAGGAACAACATAATAAAAATGTCCATCTTACCAAAAGCAATATACAGATTCAATCCAATTCCTATCAACATAACAACACAATTCTTTGCAGACCTTGAAAGAACAAATCTCAACTTCCTATGGAAAAAAAAAAAAAAACCCAGAATAGCTAAAACAAGAAAACCACACCGGATGGTTTCACAATCCCTGATTTCAAGCTGTATTAAAGAGTAATAGTAATAAAAACAGGATGGTACTAGCATAGAAACAGACCAATGGAATCAAATTGAAGACCCAGAAATAAACCTACACACCTACGGTCACTTAATTGTTGACAAAGATGCCAAAACCATACAATGGAAAAAGGAAAGCATCTTCAACAAATGATGCTGATCTAACTGGATGTCAACATGTAGAAGAATGCAAATAGACCCATAATTATCAAACTTCACAAACCTTAATTCTAAGTGGATCAAAACCTCAATATAAATCCGGACACACTAAATTTAATACAAGAGAAAGTAGGGGAAAGCCTGGAACTCATTGGCACAGGTAGCAACTTCCTGAACAGAACACCAATAGCTCAGGCTCTAAGACCAACAATCAATAAATGGGACCTTATGAAACTGAAATGCTTCTGTAATGCAAAAGGCACTGTCATTAGAACAAAATGCCAGCCTACAGATCTGGAAAAGAGCTTATCAATCCCACAGCCAACAGTGAGCAATATCCAAAATATATAAAGAACTCAAGAAATTAAACACCAAAAACTCAAATAACCCAATCAAAAAATTTGGTATAAAGCTAAACCAAGAATTCAAAAGTGAGGAATCTCTAAAGGCCAAAGGGCACTGGAAATGTTCATCACATTTGGTCATCAGAGAAATGCAACTCAAAACGACTCTGAGATCCCATCTCACACCATTTAGAATGGCTAAGATCAAAAACTCAAATAATAACAAATGCTGTCGAGGATGTGGAGAAAGAGGAAAACTCCTCCATTGCTGGTGTGTGTGAAAACTTGTACAACCACTTTGTAAATTAATCTGGAGATATCTTAGAAAATTAGAAATAATTCTACCTAAAGACCCAGCCATAACCCTCCTGGGCATATATCCAAAATATTCTTTACCATACCACAAGGACATTACCTCAACAATGTTCATAGAAGCCTCATTTCTAATAGCCAGAAAATGGAATCAAACCAGATGTCCTTCAACTGAAGAATGGACTTTAAAAAACTGTAATATATTTACACAATGGAATACTATGGTTCTCGAAACCCTAAAGACTACCTAGGAGCCAACTCCAATGTAAATACGTGAAGGTTGTTTATTCAAGCTCAGAGCTTGGACTCTCAACACTCACTGACACAGTAGTTCAAGTTGAGAGCTCAAGCTCTGAGCTTGAATAAACAACCCTCATGTATTTACATCGGAGTTGGCTCCTAGGTGGTCTTTGGGGTCTCAAGAACTAGGCAGAACATTTGGGGGCTCGTCCACCCGGGATCCCCAAGGTCACCAGGACTCCTGCCAAGAGGGTTCAAACCGGCCGGTAAGCTACTATGTCTCTATATATGTCTGTCTCTGTATATATGTCTATGTACTTGTGAAAACCAGGGCACCATTCCTGAATTTCCAGTAGACTTGAAATTGACCTTTACATTTGGAGGTCCCATCAAGATCTTGTTGACTCTGAATCACCAGAAAAGACCCCCAAAATGGAGGTATGAGCTCATATTTTTGTCTAGTCTAACTCTCTATCTATGTTGTCTGTGAGACTGCTTGTCTCTGTTTTCGTTTTGTGGAAAGTTCAAGTTTGGGTTGTTTTCAGGATCTACATGAAAGTCTGGACTGATTTCTTGTTTGTAAGACCATTTGTTTTTGTTTGTGTTCTGTGGTTTGGCTTCTGTTGCCTTAATTTCAGTTTTCTTCTTGGTTTGCTGAGTTCAGAAATACTATGGTTTGTGTGTGTCAGATAATGCACAATTGGAACTCATGTGGTGCGTGTTCTGGGTTTGTACGTGTCAGATGATGTACTCGATTTCTGGTTTCTGTGTCAGATAATTCAGGCAACTACCAAACAGTAGGGCAGATGTGCCTGTTATCCTGATAGTCAAGGGGGAAGAGGTGCCTCCCTTCTTGCCTGGATCCCCAGTGGCAGTGGGGGAATGGGAACTGGTCTTGCCTAGTCAGTTGTTGGACCGAGTTTGGCACTGTCTCACCATTGTGCTGTACACTGTATAAACTATGTGATTGTTTCCTTGTTTTGGTCTCACACTGATTTGGGCTGATGTTCCAGGCTTATTCAGGATCTGCTTGGCCAGTTGTTGTGTGCTGGTTTTATGTTTGTCTTCTTGTTTATATGTTTTTATCTGTCTTTCTCTGAATCCATGGGAACAGACTTAGACCTTAGCTGCCTTTCCCCTGTGCCACATTGAGATTGATCTCCCCTCTCCTGCCATCTGCATCTGGGCCAAGATGGGGGAAGAGATGGAGATTTGCCAATATTCCCCTTGCCAACATCATTATGAGGGGAAAAAGGCCATCCTCTCCACCAGGGCAGCTCCGAAATTCCAATTCACCTAATATAAAAGACTCCCTAAGGTAAAAGCTGCCTTGAGCTGGACAAGTTATGGGGTCACCCCTCCTCCACAGAGGCAGAAATGAAAATTAGACAGGTTAAGAGAGGTTTGCTACCATCAGGAAAGATAAAGAGGGTCCCACAAGAACAAGCGCTGCAAAGTTTGCCTGTTGAAAAATGCAACAAAGATAAAAAGAAAGTTTGCTGGAGGATGTTGATATAAATAAAGTTTTAGCCATGAAAATATATGTATGTCAGAGAAAACATGGCTTGGATTTAATTATACTTTATAATTGGGAATAAAAATTGTTCAGAATGTCAGAGTACATGTAGATAATTAATTATTTAAACAGAAACAGATATAAAAAAGAGAGAGAAAAAAACATAAAAGTCAGGGATCATTGGAGTCCCCACCAGAAAGAAAGGATGAAAAGGTTAAGCAAGTTGTGAGGGTCTGAGGATGTAAATGCAAGTTATAAAAGAAAGCCTCTAGAAAGATGTCTAGGAATATGAAAAGATACTAAGGTTTGGTAAGTGGAAGTTATTATAAAAAGATGTTGAGGTTGGGTAAATTCAAGTTACTAAAGTTGGAGAAAGGTTAAAAGATGACCAAAAATGGTTAAAGATAAGTTATAGATTTGGGTTTGAAGGTTGATAGTCAATCAAACTTATGGTTTTGTTACAATTATGGAGCTTATTAGTTTTGATGGGTTCTGTTCATTACTGTAGCCTCCTTTTAGACTAAGAAACCAATAAATCTCATGTTTTACAAGCTGATAGTCACCTTATTTGTAATTATGCCAAGAAGTTATGTAACTAGTTATGAAATTAAGCTTTTTCTAGTCTCATATACAGGTTTTCACAGTCAGAGAGTAACTTACTAGAAACAAGATCCATCTTAGATGGATATTATGGTCCTCAGACACCTCAGAGATCTGTAGAACATTACATTTAAATATTTAATACAAAAAGCTTTTCCTGATAGACATGTCAGCTCCTGACAGCATTCCTAGTTTCCTCCAAGAAAGAAAATGGACACAGAAGAACACTGCCTGAGACTTGTTTTAAGTATGACAAAGCTGGCCACTGGGCTAGACTGCCCTTTGCTTCAACAACAGACAGCATGCTGTTCAAGCTGGATGTGCTGGACACAGATGGAGAAGTCGACTGCTGAACTTTGCCAAGATGAGGTAAACAGTCCTTCATAATTCCTGTCTCATAAAAAGTCTGTCATGGTGGCCAAAGATGGATGCCCCACAGACACAGAGGAACAATGGGATGGCTGTCAAGGTAAAGACTGTCTTTTTTTTTTTTTTAATAGACTTGGAAGCCAATTGATCTTGTTAACTCAGATGATAGTTATTGTTCTCAGATCCCTGATGAGTCTAAAGACTATAATAATAAAAGATTTAACAGTTTAACAACAAAAACCAAGGCTTAAGATGCCTTCTCAGTCTACCTTGTTACCAGACTCAGAAAACAGTTAGCTTCTCCCCCTTGCTATGTTACTGTTAAAGTTCCAATAAGTTGTTGGTACTAAAAAATTAGTCACAAGTTTAAGATTTTAAATCTCCTTTGGTTTAAAAATTGTTCATGATAATAATTCAAAGTTGTTTTTCAAGTTTCTGTCATGTTATACTTCTGAGATCTAGTCATAAAGCCTAGATTCACCTGGCACAGATCAAACATGATTCCAGATAAGTACAACTGCCTGCTCTTAAAATGATATTTTTCCCTTGATCATGGGTTTCCTTACCTTCCCCAATTAGTAAACAATTTTACCTCTGTTCCCAGTCTATGTTTGCCCCAGAAGATTCTCACCTGGCTGATAGACTCTATCCAGAGATGACTGCAAGCTGCTAAGTCATGGACTTCCTGAAAGCTGATGTGAACCAGTCCAACAGATATGATTACTCCCTTCTTCACCTGGATCAATTGACTAATGCTTATAATAACTGCCCCATTGCCCAGCGTTTGACTAGCATTTCAGTCTTTCTGGGCCCAAATGGCAATGCCCTCATGTCAGCTGGAAGTAGTTACAGAAAAGAATGCACCGTTCATTGTCCAACTTATCAGGCTGAAATCCTATGTCAAAAGGAACTCCCTTGCATAGGCTACAAATGGATATCTATTTCTATAATGCCACTGATATACCACTTGGGTCCTTGGTTCTGTTTCTCTTGGTTATGCTTTACGCCTCTTATATTATTACTGCTCATAGTCCTTTGAACTTTTGTCAGGGATAGACTACTGACATGTTTAAAGACCCAGGATTAGGTCTTTCTATGACCTAGAGAAAGGGGGAAATGTAGAACCTGACTTGAATCCATCTTGAAAAAAGATTCCATTTTGTATTAAGTTTGACTCAAAGCTGACCTCTAGTTACAGAACAACAACAAAATATACCTGACCTTGTATTCCAAGGGTGTTCCCTTGTCATCACCAGACAGCTTACTCTGAGAAAGCACCCAAAAAGTCTAAACAAACATTCTGGTGGTCAAGCTGACCTCAGCTGGTTAGTCAGTAACAATGAGCCAATCAGATATGGACATGACTAGCTACCCAAATGTCATCCAATCATATGGTAAAGAACCTGCTTCTTTATTTGAGTCTCTATATAAACTCTGGACTTTTGGGTCTGGGGGCTCTCAACTCCAACTGCTGTGTCAGTGATTGTTGACAGTCCAAGCTCTGAGCTTGAATAAACAACCCTCATGTATTTACATTGGAGTAGGCTCATAGGTGGTCTTTGCAGTCTTGAGAACCAGGCAGAACACTACACAGCTATCAGAAACAAGGAAATCATGCAGTTTGAAACCAAATGGATGGATCTAGAAAAGCTCATTCTAAGTGAGCTGACTCAGTCCCAGAAAGATAAACATGTTATTTATTCTCTTATAAGTGAATATTAACCATATAGCACAGGACAACCATCCTACAACCCACAAACCCAAACAGATAGGAACCTAGCAAAACTATCCTAGGGAAAACTCCACCCAGCAGTGAGTTATGGATCCTGTTGCAGGTTAGTGGAACACTTACCCTAGATGGTGTGCCATATAAAGCACTAGTACAAGTGGAAGTTCTTGGCCCTCACATGACTGATGAACTTAGGGAGTATGATATGTGTGGGCCCACCTCATTTGAGAAGGAGACTACCAAGAAGAAGAATAATGAGGGGGGAAGGGAGGTAGGGAGAGAGTGAAAGAGGAATGGACTGGAAGGGGAAGAGGGAGGAAACTGTGTTCAGGAGGTAACTTGAAAAAACAAATTAATTTCAAAAAGGGTGAGTAAATTTAAAAATATATAATAAAAATGAAATATAAAATTTTCAAATGATAATTTACCAAAGGCATACTTGCCTTACTGGCATGAAAGGAAAAATGGTCTTTATTTCAGGTTAGAATGTTAGACTACAGGTTGCCACATAGCTTACACTCTCTTAAATATCAGCTTATAAGTTTTTCATATATATAAAGTATATTTTTGTTATATGGTATTAAAAAGGCAGTTAAGAGTTTTAAAATGTAAGTAAATTAAGGGTTACTACATTTCGGTCTTGTTTTCTAAGCCTCTGAGAGTCAAAGTAATTTGGAGCTAGGATAAAATATTTGAGAAGGATGGTATTAGCGCATACCTTTAACTCCAGCTGAGACAGGAGGATCACTACAGAGTTACTTGTCTTTTAAATTCTAGAGTTACAATGAACAGGGCTGTGATGGTTCACACCTTTAATCCTATCACTTGAAAGTCATACACCTTTACTTCCAACACACTACAGACAAACATGCAAAAGTCTGAGTTCAAGATCAACCTGACACAGAGAAAGCTCCAAATAGAGAAAGTTTAGATCCAGGAGTGGATTTGCAATGATTTAAGTTTAAAAGCTGCTCAAAAAAGGCATGTGAAATTCAAAGTGAATTGTCCTTTGTGATCTCAAAATATATACACTTAAAGGTATGTTTTGCTCCAAAATATCAAAAGAATTTTTTAAATCTCAATTGAAAGATAAACATTTGTATATTGTCAAAACAAAGATTGTTCTAGGAAAGATTTTAGCTGCCAAAAAAAGTAGTACCCCAGAGTTAGGATTAAGATAGGGCTCTGTTCTTATCTTTCCAGATTAAAGGCATCCATCTAAGGAGTCCAGGAACAACTGGACAACTGAAACTTCTGAAGAAAAGGAACCAGACATCAAAGAAGACAAGTACCCAGATGATACAACCTTGCAGACTTCCTCAATAGCTGTTTCCTCAAAAATCCAGAACAACTCAAAATGGCTAACCAAGATGGTTCAGCCCCACAGACTATTCCAGCATAGACTTCAGTAAAGCCCTGAAGTTCAGCCTCTAACTACAAACTTCTTAAGACATTTAAATAGCTGAGCACAAAAGGACTGAACCTCAAATATTACTATTAACTGTAGGGAGTTAGATTAATATAAATTAGATTTAGTAAATATCTAGCTTTCTGATACAGTCTCTTAATCTGGGGCATGAAGATCAACTTGGCTGTGAGCAATTAGCTTATCATCTTATGGATTAAGTCACGTGAAAGAGGGGAGTCTCTATGTACTGAAAAACAACGTTGAAGCCAGGTGAAACAAGGAAAGACTTTATGACCTGGCATTGTTTTCAACTGCTAAGTGGGCATAGCCCAAATTAATTTGAAGCAGGTGCAACAAGGAGAGATCCTATTTAAGGACAAGTAGATGAACCTGGGAGAGCAGCGTGCTAGTGGCTCCATGCTAGAGAGCCACATGCTAGAGAGCTCCAATGCTAGTGAGTCCTCATGCTAAAAAGGACGAGTAGTTTGTATCATCTGATGGAGAAAGTGCTGGTGAACTGATGGCCAGATCTCCCTGAGACAGAAAGAAGCTGGTGAGTAGAGAAAGCCTCAGCAAGACAGCAAAAGGCCAAGGATTAAACCCTGTGGCTCAGCTTTTGCCTAGAGGGCTTTGACCTGTCCGAACAGTGGCCTAAATGAAACTGTGGCCAGCTTTAAAGACTGAGGCAGAGTGGCAGAGTTGCTGATACAAAGGAAGTAAGTGGGCCTACAGATGGCTGAGGTCTCCCAGAGAGAAGAAAGCCTCAAGCCTTATTTAAGGTGAAACTGCCATAGCCAATTTACCCTGACGAATCTATGTCTGAGATATTCCAGAAGAAAGACTGCTAAGTGCATTAAAAGGTCTACCCCAGAGACTGTGTTCCTGGCAACTGAGGACCTGCCCCAGAGACTGTATTCTTCTAAAAGGTTATGAAAATAGTTGTAATAGTTATCAATAGGTTTAGTGATTAGGTCTTAGGGGTTGTAGGCATTCATAGGGGTTGTGGGAATTTATAGGAATAGTAGTTAAGTAAATGTATTTGTTATAAGTGAATATAGTTATTAATAAATAAGTGGTTAATAATTAAAAAGTACAGTTTCAATTAACTGGCTTAATCATTTTTTCATTCATATTTGGGCCCCCAAACAGGTTTCCTACATGCCAAATCACCAGGAAGTAATTTTAAGAGAGTGACATCCTGTTCCCAGAAGGTGGGGTGGGTGATTCCACCCCCCATGGTCTTTTGATAGGTTATAGATGTTTGTTGTTCTTTAAGGGGATTGGTTAGAAGTTGTTAAATGGTCTTGTTAAATAAGGTTTTGGAGGTTAGATCCAGGGATTTATCTCCTTTTTCTTTTTTCTGTCCTTTCTTTCTCTCCTATGTAGGGGTAAAAAGACTTGAAAAAAATGGGATATAGACATAATATAGGAATGATAAAGAAAAGGGGATAGATTATTGTATATGCTCTTATATCTTTGTATATTGATAAAAAGTTAAGATTATATTTGGCTACATCAGTATTGATCTTTGTATATTGATACAAAATTAAGGTTAATTCTTTATAAGGTAATATGCCTATGTAATGCTTTAAAATGTAATGTGAAGTTTTGGCCTTTTGATAGCAACTGTTACAAACTGTTTAGGATAATTAAGAAATGCAAACTAATAGTCATTCAAATATGTTATTTTGTTAGGTACTAGGGTAGTTTATCACAGATGTTTTCTAAGTTAATCAGAATTCAAGTTGCTAAGAGACAAGCAATATTTGCTTATCCAAATATACGGAGATAGTTAAGTGGTCTTCAAACCTCAAAAGATCTGTGAAATATGACATTGAAAGATGTTTTCTTTACTTTAGATTTTTTTATATTGAGACATGTCAATTCCTGCCTACACTCCCCATTTTACTCCAGGTATATGATGAGCATCAAAGAGTCTCCATTTGGAGAGGGGTGCATTAGTGGTAAGCTTGTCACTGGGCAAGAGAAAACCCTTGCTTCAACTGTAGACTGAATGCTGTCCAAAAAGGACAAAACTTAGAAGCAGGTAAGTCGACATCCTAGCTCTGCCAAGACAGGGTGGGAAAGTCCTTTATATTTCCTGTTTTACAATTAATGTCTGTCAGAGATACTGGGTCAAAAGCCTAAAGATAGATGCTCCAATGTACTGAGAGAAATTGGGGACTGTCCAGGAAGTCAGTTGTCTGTCATTTCTTAGTTATGGAAGCTGCTTACTCAGAACTTCCTGTTATTCAGATATATTTATTCTTCTCAGGTCCCTGATGTGGTTGAAGACTAGATAGTTATAGTGTCATAGTAAAATTTTAAGTTGTTTAGGAATTAAAAGGATTTTCTAGGTCTAAGAAGATGTTTTTAATTTGGTAATGGAAGTTAGGATGGAAACTGAGTTAGGTATAGAACTTTAAACTCATTGAGATAGATAGATAATAGAATATTAATATCAGTTGCCAAATATGTATGGACTGGACACATGATTTTTATAGATGTGACCTAATTAAAAAAAAAAAAACCTGCCCCTACAGGCACTGTAGGTGTGGCTACTGGGTCACACAAACATCAGTAGTTGGCAGAGAGAAGTGAGGCTGTGTCTACATTTAATGTTCTGACTTATGAATACCTCAATGAATATTAACCTAACATTCCTGGAAAAAAATCAAGTTGGAGACTAACATCAGTTTGGTACCATGAGGCCCAGATAGGGAGCTTCCCTGTGACAACCACCAGTTCAGCACCAGGCAAGCATCAGATGGGCACATGTCAGGAAGCAAGTCAGAGAACATAAGAACCCTGTCTGTTGGGGTTGGCCCTGGATGTTGGGGTTGTGGGCAAGCCAGCCCAGAGGGTGTGAGTGTGGGAGAACCACCTCTGCTTTTTGTCTGTTTTGTGGTAATGTTGTCGAAGGAGAGATTCCCCTCCCCTTTCTTTTGCTCTCACTACCAGGGCTGGACAGGAAATCTGGTCTGATGGGGTTCACAAGAGCAGGAGAGCTGTCCCTGACCCTCACATGCTGCCCCACTTGGGAGACCAGGCCCTATACCTTGCCTGGGCAGCAAGGTACAGCTGAGCCTGGATATGGGGGTTTTGGGTAAGCTGACCCTGAGGGAGTGAGTGTGGGAGAGCCAGCCCTGCCTTTTGTCTGCTTTGTGGTAGTGTTGGTGAGGAAGAGATTCCCTCCTCCCCCTTTGCCCTCACCACCAATGGTGGACAGGAGATTTGGCCCTGGCCCTCACATGCTACAACACTCAGAAAAGCAGTCCCTGCACCTAACCTGGACAACACAGTACTGCTGGCCATGGATATGGGGAATATGTGTGAACTAGTCTCAAGGATGTGAGTGTGAGAGTGCCAGCTCTGCCTTTTGTCTGCTTTTTGGTGCTGTTGATGTGAAAGAGGTCCTCTCCACTCTCTGATGCCCTTCACATAAGTACCAGGTGGGAGAATTGGTCCTGATTGGCTCATGAAAGGAGGAGAATTGGTCCAGCCCCTTACCTGCTGCAGTACTTGGGAGAGCAGGCCCTGGACCTTACCTGGGTAACACAGTAGAACTGGCCCTAGATGTGAGGGTTACAGTCCCAAAACCAGGGCTTTGAGATGGCCCACCCCAACATATACCCCATGCATGAACTGCTGGAGTACATGAAGAGGCCAGTTCCACAGACACAAAACTACAGGATCACCATGACACAGGACAACAATAGGATATCTAAAGGAGTCCCAGTTAGGTTCCAGTATTGACAAAGTAGCAGAAGCCAGAGGCCTTATACCAGACCAAAGAGTCATTATAATGAACATTTGCAAGCAAAAAAAGTGTGGACAAAAGGGAATATTGTGGGACACAGTGAGACAAACCTCATCTTCCACAATGAGATTTTTTTGTTGTTGGGAGAGGTTTCAAGGGTGGAGAGTGGGTCTGAGGGGAGGTGGGAGATGAGTGGGAACAGAGTGCATGATGTAAAGTTCACAAAAATAAAAACAAACAATAAAAAGAAAAAAGCCTTATGCAGTGATACACTTTTAAAATCCCAACATTAGGAGGCAGAGCCATGAAGGACCCTAGGCTCACTGGCCAGCTAGCCTACCTAAATCAGAAAGTTCCAGGCAAACAGAGACCATTCCTCCAAAACAAGACAGATGTTATCTGAGGGACAGCACTTGGGTTGACCTCTGGCCTCTACATTCAAACCCACATACACAACATACAGTGTGCACACACAGAAATGTGCACACACATACATTTATCTATTTATTTATTCATTCATTTATTTACTATTTATTTATTCATTTTATTTAAAAATGAAAATTACTGGGGGCAACAAGATGACTCATCACGTAAAAATGACTGTCACTAAGCCTGCTGATGAGTTCCATCCCTGGAACTCAAGATGGTAGAGAGAACTGATCCCTTCAAGTAGTCCTCTGATCTCTACATGTGCACCATACAGAAATGTCCCACAGACATACAAATCAATAAATGTAAAACATAATAATAAAATTAAAAGTACAAAGAGATATCCTAAATAGTCCCATCTCTGTTCTGTAAACTCTACCAGACATACAGTAAAGGATAAAATGAATAACAAGTGGTTGCTCAAGAATACGGTTGTCTTCTAACACCCAAGGGGAGCAGTGTTGCAGACTTCAGTGTGTGCCTGAAGAGACCCATAGCTTTGTGGAAAGTCTCAGGCTTAACCCCTGTGCAATAGAACTTCATATTGAAGATATATTAGTAAGTTTCCTCACAATTCACAAGTATATTCTGTAGAAATAATTAATTAAATTGCTTAACACTATTTCTATTATTGTTAATTGACTGGCAGCTGTTAATCCTTAACCAGCCATTATAAATGAGCACACAGACATCACATGGATTTTAACAAGCCTTCGCCTGAATTAAGCAATCTTGGCCCATCTAAGCTAGCTCTTAATTCTATTTATGAATAAAGCCTGTATAATATACATACATCCCCTGGACTGCTATTCTCCATACTAGGCTGATATTCCTGGCCACGTGGAATGACGTTCTTTTCTCTAACCCATAGCATGTGTCCTCCTTCCTATTCCAGCTGCTTGTCTTGGAGGCTCCTCTATTTCATCTACTGGAGGCTTCTTTTTGAGGCTTCTTCTGGCTACTGGAGGCTTCTACTACCCAAGAACTGATTCAGAAGCCCTCCCACCTACCTCTGTCTTTTCCCAATCTCAGAGCTCAGCATTTATTCAACCAATCAGAGAATGCCTCAAAATGGGCGGTAACCAGATCTCAGAATTGAAATCAGCCTATCAGAAGCAATGTTATTAGACCTTCCCCAACAATGTTCAATTAAAAAAAAAAAGAAATCACTGGGTTCTCCTAGCTTTAGATGAGGCTAGTAAATCAGTTATATAATAAGGCGCCCTTGTTCACATTTAACCAAACTCTCCTGTGTCACTCGAAAAGATCATTTCTTCCAAAAGTGTAGATGAAGATATTCCTTTGGTGCTAGTGTAGATGATTGGCATGTCTAAGAAGCTAACTGACAGGCCCATCCTTCCAGCGTGTGCCATATATCAACTGGTTAGCACATCTGGTCAGTGGAGCATCTGTACAAAATGCTATGTCAGATTAGGCAATAGGAAAAAGACATCAACAATTTGATTAAGCAGAGGGAGAGAGAGAGAGAGAGAGAGAGAGAGAGAGAGAGAGAGAGAGAGAGTGTGTGTGGTGTGTTGAGAGAAGGAGGAGGAGGAGGGAAAACATAAGCCAATACAGTTTTTGCATTTTTCGTTTTTGAGACAGGGCTTCACATGTAGTTCAGGATAGGCTTGATATCACTGGGTAACTAAAGATGACATTGAACCTCTGATCCTCTTGCCTCAACTTCTTTTTTTTTTATAAGTACTTTATTTTTTTTCTTCAAGTTACATCTCAGTCACAAACCCTTCCCTATTCCCCCTTCCTGTCCCACCCTTCCACCCTCTTCCCCCCCCAACAGCTTCCCTTTTCAATCCAACAAATGGTTCTTTCTCTTATAACAGTAAATTCTATACAAAACAGCAGAATTAAATATGCCACATTTATGAGAGTTAAATGGCCCGGTGTACCTTCCCAATGTCCAGTTCATACATATTTGGCCCCTGACTTTAACCTTCTACCTTCTAACC